>JAHXMU010000136.1:1938967-2068933 GCA_019455685.1 Philornis downsi | reverse complement strand
ATGTCGCTAATATCCGTTCCCAATATTATAGATTGCAATCAATAGTACAGTGCGTGCCTACTCATTTTTTTATGGAAAGTGTCAAATCTATTGGAATCTGCAGGAAAATGTTGTGTTAAAAACAACCCTTAAGGATGCTTTTTGATAAGCAATTTTAGTGGAATTATTTATATTTGGATAATACTTTTCAACGGAACTTTCTTCTGACGACATATTCTGAAACATTTTCTGTAACAAAAAGCGATTATTTCGAATTGCAACGAAAGATTTTAATTTATATCACGCTTAACTCTGGAATATATGGAGAAGATGCATCATAAAACGGTGCTTCTCCCCTGAGACAACTGTATGTTAATTTCATTGATGATTAACCAAATTTTTCTGTACTTCCCCATCACAAAATATAATGAATGTTTGCTTCCTTGAACGATTGTTTTTAGCAGGCTGCACTTTAAAACAGGTATTAATAGTTGGGAGTGTCTACAACGATAAACAACAATGCAATACTTGGCTAATCCGAAAAATGTATATTAAAATAATGTGTAATTTTACATTTTGCCTCAGCCAATTAACCTACCCTCATATTTTAGTAATCATTACCACACAACCCTTTGTAATGTTATCACAAATGTCGGCAGCCATAAATAAACTATGTCCTCCTTCCTACGCAAACGGTATATTTAGTGCTACTTAACCCTTCACACCGATGAAAAACCATCATGAGTTCATAGAGTAGGGTGAACAAGAAATTTTAACTCTTTACAAAGTTAACAAGCTTTCCCAAATTTCAAGCACATACTAAAAGTATCCATTACTGCCAGAGAAATGCCCTCTCACTGATGTAGCATATCTAACATACCTGCATTTGCCAGCACCATTAAAACGCCAGCATCTCCTCTCCCCCGCCATTGTTAGAAGCCCAATACCTGGGTAATAAACATCAGCTCAAACTTACCTTCAACATTACCCCTTAAGACAACATGCTTTAAATTGGTAATGGCATAACGGCCAAGAAGGTTAGCTCTACTTTGGGCATAGGTCTTTGTACATACGAGTATATGTATTTGTACGTATGTGTGGAGGTATAAAAAAGGTAAAACACCACCATAAGTCTAGCATAGTGTTAACCCTATTTTAACAGTAATTTTCTTGTATTATGAGCACCGTCTTTAAAAGTGCTCTCATATAACATAAAATATTAAATTCTCTTAAAACTTTTGCGCCCATTACACATTAATGAAAAATTAGTTTATCCAGGAACCTTTTTTTTAAAGTTGAGACGAAACAAAAAAAAAACACTACAGCCGTATAACAAAAATTGCCCATATCCGGATTTTATATTTTCCCCTGAAATACCGGCAACGAAAATTGTTGTTGATACTAAGCCCGGACCTTTAATAGTTGGCAACTTGTAGAACAAATACAAATACGAAAACGAAAACAAAAACAACAACTTCAATAATAAAAAAAAGAAATTAGTTTTTAAATACATATGTACATAACAAACAATAGCAATGGCTATGGCAGCCCCGGTACAGAAGCAGTAACAACCATTTTTAGCCACAAAATAACATGAGAACCTCAACAAAATATCTATACATGACAGAATAGGCGCGGAGTTTGAGTATAATTAAATGAACGAATGTTGCCCCCGGCAAAATAGAGATGATGAAATAAAGGTACGTTTCTACAGCTATACTGGCGAAAACTTTACGTGGCGGGTTGATGATAAAGTGGGTAATAGTGTCAGATTTATTCTATTGTTCCAAACACAGATTTTGCTTGTGCTGCCATATAGTACTGGTATCATAGAGGTGTAATGTGAAAACTACCATTTCCAACCAACTCACCACCACCATGCGCCAGTACCTGGACAACGCTTGCTCAGCGATATGTCTCATTGGTAGGCATCAATGTGAGCGGCTACGACTCAACTGGTTTGGTTTCCCGACAGCCAATGAATGGCAATGAAATAAGGAAGAGAAAAACGCAAACGGAACACCGAGATTCCCGCAATCGTTATAAACACCACGAATTAAGGACATACCTCTATCAGACTGTCGTCGATATTATAAGTCGGACAACACCGCCACATAATCGAATCGTGCTATTGCCAACTGTCAAAGGGGACCATTATTTGAAGATGTTAAAGGAGTTTATTTATTTATTTATCTATTTGAGATTACCTGTACAACAAGACTTAATATCTTTTAATTATAGTATAGGTTTTTCATTTGGTATATAATATAATGTAACAATATTTTTTATCTGATTTTTTATATAAACAAAAATAAATTATTCTATGTATGTTATTAATCGAAATGGTCAAAAATAGCTTTTTTAAACTGCCCTGCATTGCTTATGAACTGTAAGCGTGCAGGTAGTGAATTCCAAAGATGTATACTATTTATATAAAACTGCCATTCGGACATCAAACTTCTGCGCCTTTCCGGTATTAAGTCATTTGATCTATTTGTACGTGTAAACTTTATTTTATTATATAGATAAGGAGGTTCATGGGTGTATATAATCTTGTGAAGAAGAATTATAACACGTGTCACCAATAAATTTTGAAAAGTAACTCCATACAATTTTTTTGCATAAAACGATATGTGGTCATGTTTTTTCAAACCGTACACATATCTTACCACAGCATTATACGCTAAATTTAACTTTCTGAGGCTTGCAGAATCACTACTAGCAAATATTTCACACCCATATAACAAAGTGGGCATAATATAAGTTTTAGCCAGGTGAAGACGTATATGTATGGGTGTAAAATAATGTGTGTTCCAAAGAGTTCTCAACATACCATAAGTTTTTCCAGTTGCAGAGATTATGTGGTCTGACCATGTAAGCGTTTTATTGAAAATGATGCCTAAATTTTTCGACATCTCCATCACTTCCACCCTTTGGTTATTAATAACAATTTCTGGATCAAATATTTGTTTCATTTGTTTGGGTCTTATTACTAAACACTTAGATTTTGAAGGATTAAGACAAAGACCATTTGCAGTTGCCCAATTATGAACATAGTGTAAATCTTCATTAAGTTTACCTATACAACTGGATATTTGTTCTAAGCAACAACCTATATAAATTTGTACATCATCAGCATATAAATGTAAATCACAGTAGTTTAAATGATTCGGAAGGTCATTTATGTACATTGTAAACAACAGTGGACCAAGTATAGATCCCTGCGGAACACCTTTTAATACTGGTAGTTTCTGCGATGTTTTATTATGTGTGCAAACAGACTGACACCGATCGGTCAAGTAGGAAGAAATTAAGCTTGTGGATGAAGGTGAGAAATTGAACATTGTTTCTAATTTTTTGCAAAGAATACTATGATTAACACAATCAAATGCTTTAGAATGATCTGAAAGGACAAGAAATGATATATTTCCAACATCGACATTTTTGCGTATTTCCTCAGATACATCGAGAATGGCTGAAATGCAACTACGTTTCGGTCGAAAACCCGATTGTTTTTTTGTGAGAAGATTATTTTGTTGTAAGAAGTCATACATTTGTTTATGAATTATTTATTCGAACACCTTTGATAAATATGGTAAAATTGCTATTGGCCGATAATCTTTATTTGCTTTTGGTATAGACAAAATTTTGGCATATTTCCAATTTACTGGTAACATGCTTTTGGTTGTAATTGTGTTAAATATAAAAGTAATATGACTTAGTATTTCAGGTAGAATAATTTTTAAGAATGTAGGATGAATGTTATCAAATCCCATAGCTTTTGATTTTACAGCAAAACAACTAGCCAACACATCATTTTGATTCACACAAGAGAAAGTAAAAGAGTTTTCATTTTGATCTGAATCATAAAAATGTGTCATAAAAATGTTCATTTGTAGGGATTGTGGGAATGTTCGCAAAGTTTGCATTAAGTAATTCAACATCAACGTCAACATCAGAACTAAGACGATTTTTTCCAACACAAACTTCGCGTAATGTTTTCCAATTACTCTTACTATTTGCTTCTCTAGAAAAGACGCTGGCATAATATTCAGTTTTAGCTTTTTTAATCATTTTATTCACTTTTCTTCTAGCCAAGCAGAATTCCGTATGGAGTGCAGACGTTTTATACTGTCTCCATCGTCTAAAGATAGCATTTCTTTCAGTAATAGCTGATTTTATATTTCTATTAAACCATTGCTTCTTTTTACAACTATTATTAGCAATTTTCAGAGGTACTGATTTTCCATTTATGTTAATTGATCTTCAACAGACAACATATAATATATAATGCTTCAGTCTATTTTGCTTAATTCCGTCAACAACGTACCGTAGTCAATGTGCTTAAAGTCATGATATGTGGTTATATTATTTTCAGGCAGAGTTTTAAATTCGTAAGTCAGGAAAATTAAGCCATGTCTTGAAAAGGAGGGAACTATAAGTTGGTCATAAAGTAAAACCTTTTGTTGACTGCTGACAAAGAAAATATCTAGAAGGGAGTTTATTGTGGTAGAATAATGTGTAGGTAATGTGATGTTCGTTGGATATAATCCAATAGACCGCATGTCGTTTAAGACATATTTTCTATCAGAATATTAGAGTTAAAATCACCGCAAACTATTACTTCTTCATAATTTACTGTAACATTTTCTAGGAAACCGTGAAAGTTATCAGTATTTGTTCTGCGGTTGGGTCTATAAACGCAACCCACGAGTATTTTATTTTCACTTGACGCAACTTCCACAAACAAGTGTTCTATTTTTTTTTTTCCTTTGATGATTTAAAGACAATTTTACTTAAAAAATTCCTCCTGACAAATATAGCAACACCGCCTCCAAGAGTTTCTCTGTCACACCGGAACATTTTATATTCATATAAATTTACAAGTTTATCAGTAACTGATTCTTTAAGCCACGTCTCAGTTACACATATAACATCTACATTAGATTTTTCAAATATAAAGCCGAATTCATCAATTTTGTTTTTTAAGCTCTGTGCGTTTATATGACAAACATTAAGTCCTTCTCTCTGCTTACACAATATACGTATCATATCAAAAGTACGATCTTTGGAACTCAAGTTACTGCCATAACGTTGAGTCATAAGTTGATGTTATAAAAATGAATGGTTCATAAGCAAAATAAGGGCATAAAGCTATTATATTATAAATTAAACAACTTTCAGGACTTTCAAAATAATTAAAAAAACATAAAACATAACAACATAACATAAACATAACATAACATAACAACAACATAAAATACTTTAACAAATCATGAAATATTACATTGTTACGATGACAAAAATTTGCGATATAGCTATAAAAGAAAGCAAAACAATAGTTAGCATTATTGATTTTCATTGCGAAATAAATTATTTAACATCTCAATTGAATCAATGTAAAGTGGCTTATCATTATCAATAATTTTGATATGAACCAAACCACGGATTGTGAAAGATGAAAAAATCTTCCGATTTTTCTTTAGTTCTATTGTACATCTGAGGATTTTATGATTGTACGAGGTAAGGTTTTCGTTAACATAAATGGGTGAATCAGAGCCATATCCAATATGGTCCAGTAATAAGTTTCCCCCATTTACTTTCCTAAAGGTTGCCAAAGTTTTTAAAATAAAATTTTTATCATAGGGCGATAGTAATTTAACTATAATTACAGCATCTGGTGAATACCCTCTTTCTTTATTATTATGATTTTGCAGACGAAAGATGGATTTTACTGCTGGGGTATTTATTTTTAGAGTGTCACATATTGATTCTAATATGCCATATAAGTTCTCTTCTCTGTGATAAAGTATTCCATTAATTCGAAGATGTGCTGTTACAAGAGAATTTTCCTGCCGCTGTAGTTGTGATTTTAGCATCTTTACTTCGTCTTTCAGAGTTACAATATCGTTAACTACAGTTTCCAACTTCATTACTCTTTGGTTCATACATTCCATATCTTTTTTCAAATCGTTGAATTTGGTTTCAAACAATTTCTCCAACCTTGCTTCATTCTCCTGGAACATCGTTTTTAAGAGATCTTGCATTTTCTCGAATCTCTTGTCAACCAAATTCAACAACTTAAACGGCGAGTCATTGTTTGACAGCCTGGGTGTTTTTAACACATTATCAAAAAGAGAGGTTCTTTGTAACGCCTCTCTTCCTCTTTTGGCGCGTTTATGATATTTGTAGTTGTGTTGTTCTCATTTTCGGCCAGCATCACATTTGTTACTGCTGGTGAATCTTCATTATTGTTGTTGTTGCTCTTTTTGCAATTCATTTTGCTTTGTTTACTGGGTTTTTTTTTACTGCACTGTTTGTCTTGTTTATGGATTGAAATAATCGTTTATTTTTGGATTGATAGGAATTACAAGACACTTTATTATAACAGCAACAATTGCTTTTGGCTAAATGATCACAAATACTTTAGCCAAAACCTTCGCTAAGCTATTTTTTAATTAAAATAATGAAGAGCTTTAATAAACACAACCGACTCTCACAAACGATAAACCCAGCCAGAACTAAGGCGAAGACGAGTCCTTTTCAAAAGCATTTGATTCCAACAAGATGGAGCAATTGCACAAATAGCTAGGCCGGTTATGACGGAGCTCCAACCAAAATTCCCAAATAAATAAATATCTAGAAACCGCAGATCCGGTGGCTCCCAAGGCCACCTGAACTGACTGCACCATACTTTTTTGTGAGGTTGACAATAAAGTGAGTAGTGGTTGCAGACATAATTCAAATATGCCCCGCTGTAACAGACATATACTTTGACTGTGCTATCATATGGTACGAGTACCATGGAAATGCAGAGCTCACTACTGTTCCGCACCCCCTTGCTCCATATCTAATCTCAAAGACAACAACTAAAGTTATCGACTAAAGCCTATACGCTTTGTTTTGGCTCTCGTCATCTGCTATAACTTAACATTGAAAATGCAAAGATTAAAAAAGAAATGGAACTCGAAATATTGATCCAATTAACGGATGTCCTCAATATGCAGATGGCAGACAACACCGCCTTCTGAGAAATGTGAAGGATAAAGCCAGAAGGGCATGATTTTAGGATATACATGACATATGGATAGGATGACAGATGTAAAGCTAATGTCAATACTTCATAGGACATGAACAAGGATCCAATCGACGCAAAAACAATAGCGTCTACTACAGTTGCTACACAAAGTGTAAGACAACGAACATACTATGTCTCGCGGTTTAGACACGAAAGCGACCGTATATCCTCAAACTGCATTAAGGCGAAATATAATGCTAATTTGTGCACTTGTCTCGATAAAAGGACGAAGACGATAAGATCGCATATACTGTACACTTTGTGAATACCTGGTAAAATGATACGAGCGCAGCTCTATAGCCACGAGACTTAGAGATTTTAATGCTCAAATAGGAAAATTTCGAAAATTCCATTCCATATACGAAGTCTTCAATGACGGAAGGCAAAAGTTATCTATTTTACCTCAAATGAGGTTATAAACAAAGTGGCAGTTTGTCATCCGATATCTTCAATGTAGTTTTAGAGATGACTATGTGCTAACGTACATGGATCCTAGAGCCATCGTTGGCCGAAAACTGAAATGTTGCTTCAGTCTTCTCAAGAAAAAAGAGCCTATTCCAGAAAAGTCCATATAGATTTATAAAGTAATTTTGTGTCAAAGCCCGGCGAATAGAAATCCAATTGCACAAGACAAGACAGAGTTGGTAAATATGCCCTCATTGTTTTTAAGTCCAGCATGTTGAATTCTTTCTCTAGAGATAGGAGATTCATTTTAACCCACTCCAATATTAAGTCTTAACTTTTAGTGCAACATAAATTAAGATTTTTGGATGTCAAAAATGCTGCCTCAATGTTCGTTAGTCATTGTTGTTGGATATCATTTCCTCAAAATGCTAACTTATGTAGAAGAGCTTTCATACTAATTTTTTGAAGTCAATATATTTCTCTCAAACTATATCAACCTTCAGCTTAGATCAGAATCCTGCATAAGAAATTAAACTGGTCATTGGTTTAGAGGTGCACATATTAAATTTCATCTTAGTCCGACGAGACGTTTAGTAGTGGCATATTTGGTTTACAGACAAGTGTCATATTTTCATATTTAAAATTCATATTTCATATTTAAAATTTCTGGTATCTGACAATATGTCCATCTTCGAAAATATAACCCCTTTTCGTCAAATACATTGTTGATTTGTAAAATATAAGTATTTATATATTTTACCAAATAGTTGGGCATTTTAAATATAGATGGACACAGCTGCTACTGTGTCCAAAATGTAAGACTAATTTTCAATTAAGACTACTCCAGAATATCAAATCTCAGAAATATTTTTTTTTCTAAATTGATAGTACTGTGCCAAATTCCACATCATAAATATTATTAGTATCTGAGCGATTTCGCCGATTTATCAATGAATGAATTTGTTGAGCAAACATGAAATGAAATTTCTGCTATTTATTAGGCTGGCAAAAAAGTAATTTCAGCTTTTTTTTTGGCTGAAAGTAAATTTAGTTTTCTTTAGTCAAATAATCAATTTTCAATTCCAAAATAAACGAAAATCCGAAGGTCCAACATCAGGTGAATACGAGGTCAATCCCTATCCAAGCTCTAATACAGGGTGGCCCAGAATGAACGAAGTGGTGCGAATTCCTTATAACTTTTTTATTATAATTTTTTTTTTCTTTCCTTTTTAGTATTTTGTAAAGAAGACTTAGAGAATTTATAATGGAGCAATACACAACTAAACAACGTGCCCAAATCGTTGAAATTTACTTTGTAAATCAACGGTCCATTGTGTTGACTCAGCGTGCACACCGTTGTCAATTTAATGTGCGGGTTGCACCCTCTCAGTCAACAATAAACCGTCTTGTTGCAAATTTTCGAGAACAAGGAGCAGTAAGGAACCTTCTTGGTGCTGGCAGACGACGAACGGTGCACACGGATGACAATATTCAAGTGGTACAGGAGAGTATTCAGGAGGATCCACAAACATCAACCAGGAGACGTTCGACACAACTTGGCATCTCAAGAGGGTCGCTGCAGCGAATTTTGCATAGCATAAGAATGTTTCCATACAAAATTCAAATTGTCCAAGAATTGAAACCGACAGATTACCAGCAACGACTTGACTATGCAATTCATTTCCAGCAAAAAGCACAAGAGAATCCTAATTTTATTCATAACTTAGTTATGAGTGACGAAGCCCATTTCCAATTAAATGGGTTCGTTTACAAGCAAAACTGTATATGTAGGATATGGGCTACGAAAAACCCGAGAGTACTTCATCAACGACAATTACACCCAGTTAAGTGTACTGTTTGGTGCGGTGTTTCTTCAGAAAGGATCATTGGCCCATATTTTTTTGAAAATGAACGAGGTGTTGCCATTTCCATCAATGCTGATCGATATCGGGCCATGTTGGAAAATTTTGTAAGGCCAGCCGTGGAAAACCATCCGCAAATATGGTTCCAACAGGATGGGGCCACAGCGCACACTGCGAGGGCCACAATGGCTCTTTTACGCGACATATTTGGTGAAAGAATAATTTCGCGTACAAGCAATTTTAATTGGCCTCCGCGTTCCCCGGATTTAACCGCTCCAGACTTTTTCCTTTGGGGTTATTTAAAAGGGAAAGTTTATGTTAATAAGCCCAGGACTATTGACGAATTAAAATCCAATATTCGAGACGAAATTAATTGCGAAAGGTCATGGAAAATGTGTTGGAAAGAGCACATTTGTGCGAAGCAGAAAATGGCCACCACTTGCGGGATATCATTTTTAATAACTAATCTAAAAATATTCCCCATAAATTTACTGTATTTAAAAGGAAAAACATTAAAAAAATATGTCTTAAATAAAAAGTTATAAGCAATTCACACCACTTCGGTCATTTTGGGCCACCCTGTAGTTTTTGCCCAGTCTACAACGATGTGCAAAGCATAGTGTTATCGTGGTTTGTAATCATCATTTTATATTTATCAATGCAGGCATTTTTTCTTTAAAAGCTTCACCACATTTCATCTTTGTTGAAAGATCAGAATTCACAGTACAATTTCTTCGAAGTAAACCAATCGTCTAAAATCCTTCCAAATTTCTTTGGTGCAATTTAGACAAAGTTTGCTCGGACTAGGATCTCTTTCGGTTTACATTATGGCAAAATATATATTATATTGCTATATTGTATTATATTATATTATTCATCCACAGTGACAATGCGTTTCAAAAAAAGGCTACTTTGGATTTCCTTTAGCTCGTGCGGAATTCAAATATTCAGCTTTTTGCCAAACACTTTACTAAAGCATCTTCACGATACTGTTTTGCTCTATTGAAAGCAAGTGGGCACCCATCTTGCACACAGCTTTCTTATCTTCAAATATTCGCTCAATATCCTTTTTGAAATGTCTATCCTTTCAGCTAGCTCACGCACCTTCAGCCGACGATCATCCAATTCTATAGGTATTATGTGGATTTTCTTAACAGTGTCTGGAGTAGCAATTTCAATTGGTTGACCACTACGGTGTTCATCTGGGTAGCTGATACGGCCTCGTTTAAACTCTGCTACAACTCTGCCAATAGTTTACAGTCGTAAACGAAGCAGCAGATTCCCCCAGAGTAGAGCCTTGTTCGGTTTTAATATTAGTTAGACTGAGACCTTACCAATGGAAGTTTTGAATTAAATAACGATGAATTCTTTTCATGTTTACAAATTCGCCGAGATCGTCTACTTTTGATGGCTTAAATAAAAATACTAAACAATGAGGCGCCTTAAATCTTAAAACATAAGTTATATAAGTTGGCACTTTCCATCAAAATAATTTTTTTCAAACTATTGGCACCATCAATACGCTAGGTCCGGCTAGTTTTGGAACCGCCGCCATAATTCAAACAAGGCAAAGAATGAGTTAAAGCCGCAAACCGCCATCAACTTCTACCTTTCGTAGTTTTAAATTAATAACTAGGAACCTAGTTAATAATGATGGCATTTCAATCGGATCAGGCAGCTTCATTTTAAAAGATAAGTTGTGCCTCCGACAGGTCAAATCTCGATTGATACTGAAAACACTTAATTTTTTCGAAAAAGGCCATAGCTTTGCAAATTGTCAATTAGTGATTTCTTTCAATGCATTATTACGAGAGATGAGACTTTAATCTATACTTGTGATCCGCAAACAATCGATCATCGTAGTGAATATTTTCCTAAGGCGAAGCAGTATCCAAAAACTAGCACTATAATCGCTCAAAAATTTAGATTATGCAGATAGATATTGCATATCAAGAGTTTCTTCCGCCAGGCTGAATTGTCAACAAAGAATATTATTTAAGCATTATGGGTCATTTGGCCAGATGTGTTAATTTGTACTCCGATAACGCGTCTTCTCACACTACCTTAGCCATTTGAAAGCTTTTCGCCTAAATTTCTAGCAATACGGTATACATTTTTAACAATATCGGTATTTGCCTGATTAAATATCGTATAACTTTTCGCAATTTCCTGAACTTCAAGAGACTCAACGAATAAAAAGATTCAACGTGAATCTCAGTGCTTTCTGAAGGTCATACTGGGACGTTACTGCTTGTCATGCTTAAAGGATTGCAACAAAATGTGGGCATAAGTTTGTTATGTCCGGAAGAAGACTTTGAAGACAACGAGATACGAGTAGATTCGGACGAATGAACAAATATTTTTTGAAAAAACGTAAAAAGTGGTTTTGCCTTTTGGACATAGTGGTATAAATATAACAAAATTAGTATATTTTGAATGAAGACAGATTGAAAATTTGCTAAAACGGAATAAGCCAATTAGGTGCACATTAATACTACAAATATTCCGTTTTTAGTGTTAAGTTCAAATTTATGTTTAATATTTTCTAATTCATATGTTTAGCTACGGAGTTCTATATTTTTTATTTGTTAAAGAGGGAAATTGCAATAAGCATTTTTCAAGATTTTCCTGGAAATAAAAAACTCAAGGAAATTGCAAATCTCTCTTTAAGGATAGCTGTGCCACATCTGAACTCTTACACAGATTTGCCACCCCACCCCAATCCGCCTGCCAATACTGAAAACCTTAACGGATTTTAAAGCAAATTTTAAAATAGTTTAGTGATAATTTAAGTCAAATTTCATACCCGTTACTCGTGCAACTATATTGTTGGGAACTATAATAAACCAACAGAAACAGCAGCAGCAAATTGAACTCTGCAACACCATTCAAATGGATGAAATGAACACCCGTTGTTCGGTGATCATTTCCCGGGGAGATGGAGTGATTGAGGTGGCAATGGCTAACGCATATTTCCACCATTGTGTGTTTGGTTTTGTGTGTGTATGGCTGTGTGTGTGGTAACTTAGCCAAAAACAACCCAAACCAAATAGTAGCAACGCCAGCAACGACAACAGAAACGCCGACACAACACAACCCAACACAACATATTTCATGGGAAAATTTGTAATTTATATTCGGCTCTACGTAGAGCGTACACAACTGTATGAATGAATGAGTTCGGGCGTGTATGTAGGTGTGATTGGGTTTTGTGTATTTGGGAGTGTGCGTGCGTGTATACGTGTATGTGTATGACTTTTTCGAATGAAATGTTGTGGTATTCTATGGTACCAGTCACCAGTGGTTATTTCTCATGCTCTGGCTTTTGCACCACCACCATCATCACCCATCAACCATTTCATGGTTATGGATGGATAATGTGTTCCAATGTTCATGTTTCTGTAACGCCATCAAAATGGGAAGTATCATGAATCAAATTCTACACTAAATTGAAAACAGATATTAGAATTTTTGGTATAAGTTTTGTGCGACGTAGAGCAATGAACCGTAAAGCGGATATTTTTCAAATGAATCCCCATTTTAAGCAATTTTGTGTGAAATTTTTACATTTCTTTACAACAATATAATATCTATAGGCGACTTCAGATGCAGCAATAATTGTAAATAGAGAAGGGGCTTGTTGAAAACATACATACATACCTTTGCCATCATCAGAAGGATATGCAAATAACGTGTGCCACAATTTTCGCAACCATTCATTCATTCAGTTGGCCGAATTGGTCATACATATTTTAGCAAACAATTCTGTTTTGTTTGCCACAAATTCATATTCAGAAATCGTAAAAAGTATTGTAGAAAGAAGTTATTATTTTTGTTCAACATTGAATGGTTTAATTAGCATAGGTTGTAATGATCGAATTTGGGCTAAATATACCAAATCGATAACTTGTTGATGTTTGGAGGGCAATTCTGATACGCCGCTCTTTTAGAAACATCGTCTCAAGTGACAAAAAATACTGGGACAGTCCATTTTTTCAAGCTTCTTTTGAGGCAAATTTTCCTCCAGCAAAATTATTTTCCATAGACATGAGCAAGTCGTAATCGTTTGTGCCAGCTTCAAACTAAGGGTGTCCCAAAAAGAACTCAAGTTTTAAATGAATGATGCAGCAATTGATTTGTTTCTCTGGCTGTATGACATGTGGCGCCGTCTTTTTAAAACCACTTGCCCTCCACATTCACGAGAAAATTCTAATCGCGAGAAAACTGGTTATCATTTCACGATACCGAACACCATTGACTGTTTGAGCTTGACATGCCTCATTTTCATAAAAAAAAGGTCCAATGATTCCTTCAGTCCAAAATCAACACCACACAGTGACACGTTGAGGATGCATTTGCTTCTCCTGAATCACTCGAGGATTTTCCTCACCCCAAATGCGACAATTCTGCCTATTGACGAAGCCATCAAGATGGAAATGGGCCCCGTCACTGAAGATGATTTTATTGGCAAAATCAGCATTTTCATGTTGTCTCTCCAATACCCAATTTACGAACTCCCTTCGCTGTCCATGGTCAGCTGGCTTCAGTTCCTGAGCCAATCGAACTTTGTGTGCATGCATATGCAAATCTTCCGTCAAAATTCGCTGCATAGTAGATTTGGAGACACCAATTTGCTGAGCTCGGTGTCGAATTGAGGTGGATGGAGTTTGAGCGACATCATCACGTACAGCTGTGACATTTTCGGTCGATCGACCTGGTCGAAGACGCGTTGTTGTCTTTACATCACTAACACACCCAGTTGTGGCAAATTTATTTTTTTTTTTTTTTTTGGCAATTTATAATCTCTTTTCAGTTCTCTCTTTTGAAGCATTATTGTGACCCCAAATTGGTACTAATTTGCGCCCCTCAAATAAGCTTCCAGAGTTTCTGGCGGGCCGCCATCAATGTGTCTGGTGATGCGTTGTCCTGATGAAACACAGTTTCCCTCCTCCTCTCCAAAACTGGCCGCTTCTAAGCGGTTACTTCCTTCAGACAGTCTGATTGTTGACAATACAAGTCCGTTGTCCGTAGGAGAACAGCTCATAGCAGATATTTCCCTGTCGATCACACAAGAAAACCTTCCTGGCCGTCAACTCTGGCTTGTGCCAGCTCATTACGTTTTTACTATTTTCGCTTGACCTTGTTATGGACGACCTATTTTACTGTACCAGCTACAATATGCTTCAGAAATGCACCGATTTTGTTACGCTTCCCCAGCAATCCGCTGAAAGAAATTCGGTCCATTAGATGTTTTTTGCGTTAACTGGTAGGACTACCATATATCTACCTTCTTTTGGTATCCAACCTTATTAAAATGGTTGCAGAAGTCGAAGCAATCGAAACAGCTCAGATTCAACAATTTCCACTACTTTATATACATTTCCGACAATTGGCCTTCCAGAACGTGGTACATCTATGACATTAAAATAACCGGAATGGAGTCTACGAAAGCAGAATTGCATATGTTTCGCTGTTACAGTATCAGGAGGGTTGGTACAGCCCAGTCGCCCCCTTTATAGAAGGAAGATTATATTTTCTCTTTGCTGATGTCCGGATATGATGCGCTCTCAAACAGTATTGTGTCAGGCAACCACAAAACTGACGGAGTAGTTTTTTAAGTACAGAATTTTTTCTTTCTAGCACCATCTAGCGTAACCTCTATACCTTACATCTCTACGAAAATAAAAAAAAATACAGCATGTACAAAATATATTACCACATTTTTGTATGGTCACATATCTATGAACCATAAACGATTTTGTATGTATATTTATTGCCATGAATAGAATTACTTACAATAGAAAGGACATTTATTGCACAAGCTGCTTAAAATCGTATGGATATTTAAAGGCATTCTGCACGAAAAATGCCCCATACATAAACCAACAAAGCATATTAAGAAATGTGTGGAAAAAATAACAAAGAATAATTTATATATTTTTTGGCACCGCGCTTCCAGCGCGAGGCAAGTGAACAAGCAGAAAATTTCACTGACACTAAGAGGTTTCGGTAGACTAATCTTATACATTCGGTTCGTCGAATGTCGAACAAATGTAATTAAACTAAGCATTTGAATGTCACTGCACAAAAATAAACGTAGGCAACAACGTATACATCATTGCAATCGATGTAATCTTGTCTCGTGCTGCAGTGTATTTTTTTTCGATAAACTGACTAATGAACGGTTCGACACTGGAAAGTATTATCGAATGTACAGCGCACGTTCGTTTAAAAATATATCTACAAACAGTACCGCAATAATCTTAAAATTTCGCGCACTTTCCCGCTCGACATTTGCACACATATAGAGCGCTAAACTGGGTTAAATCCGGAAATTTGAAAAAAGAAATTAGAAAAATCTCCGCATCTTAAAAACGAAACATCCAAACACGACAACTAGTTCCTTTTTGAGAATTTCTGAAGAATTAAGACACAGTTACACCTTTCGAAAGTGCCAAAATTGCCGAAATAAAAAATCTCGCTAAAGCGCAACTGTGTACTACGGAACGTCTAAAAGGCATAATAATAAAATTTTTAACTAGGTTGCATTCAAAATGCCATTAAGCCATTGAACAAAACATCTAGTCGTGGAAATATCCTGATCTTTAGTTAAGTTTAATGTTTCGGAATTTTTAAATTTAGCGATTTTTAATTTTAGTGAACTTTCCTATTATTAAAGTCATGGTATAGTATAATTCTGTTTCAATATTTTGGCTATCATTTCCATTCTCACTTATTTCCGCATTGTAAATATAGGGTGATTTTTTTCAGATTTAAGTTTTTCAGGTTGGCAACACCGGTTGGTAATGGCGTCCAAACGTCATCTGTCAAAGTGAAAAGTGTACAGTATATTCTGCCATTTCATCATACGACGACTAATAAACGAGCAAAGATTGGAAATCGTTGAAATTTATTATCAAAATTCCTGCTCTGTGACAAACGTGCATCGTTTGATACGACCATTTTATGGTCATCATAATCGACCTGCTGAATCAACAAGTCGTGCTGTTATCTCAAAATTTCGCGCCAAATTTACTTTGTTGGACATAAAAAAATCACCCTTCATATTTGTATTTTAGCGATTTATTATTTTGGCGATTTTCTAATAGATGCGGCACCATACGAAGGCAATACCTTGTTTCATCCACTTCTTAATTCTCAAAAAAAAAAAAAATTTTGATTATTTTCATTGGGTGCTACACTTCCGAGATATGAAGTTCTTTAATTTTTCCGTACTTTTCTATTTACGGTTTTACAAGAACAACACGTCAAAACAAATAACACTCAGAAAGGGGCATTAAAAACAATTCAGTCAAATGTATGACTTTCTGACTTCCGATATCACCAATACAAATAGAGTAATTTTCCGAAACTCTAAATTTTCACAAAATTTTTTGGGAAAACTTTAAAAATCTTAATATGTAGCTACTCCTCTTCTACCTTCTTTTTTCTTTACAAATAACCCGTAAAAATGACGGACTTAATCCATATATTTTTAGGTTCATATTTTTGTTTACGCACAACGAACGCAATTGAATTTGTCGCGCATTTAAAGCGTTTAATAAAGTAGGATCAGGCACCATTGCGGTGCCTCCAACACAAATTAAACGATTTTTCGAAATTAAACCTTTTATCTGTATTTTCGTCCAACAAATAGGCTGCAGTAACATAAACTCTTTAACCATTATATGGATTTATAATGCTTGGTAAAACTATAAATATCCTAGCATATAACTCCTCTCCCACCTTCTACTGTCTATACAAATAACCGATTTAACCCCTATATTCTTATATCCTTAACTATCGAGCATATGTATTAAAATCAGTCAAATTTAGCGCACAGCATATGTTTAATAAACTAAATTTTGAGAATTCAAATAGATGATGTTCGGCAGCTACTTCTAGCACATCCTCTAATAATTGGCCGATTTATCGAAACTCAAATCTTGCCCGCAATCGCCAATTTTTCAACTGCAGTAACTTAGATTTTTATTAGTTGTGTTGCATTTCTTGCTATTTACACTTTTTTTAAAACATTTTTTCACACAAATAACCCCCAAAAAGTCCTTAATTTTTAACTATTGAACATTTTAGCTGCCACTTAATGGACTCGGCACCGGCCATCAAGTTGATTATGGCTGTGAGTGATCCTAAAAATAGAACGCATGTAAGCTCAATGAATTTACACGCATCCCAACCAAACAAGTTTGTTATATTTTTTTATGTCATCATTAAAATAAACAATGAAACTAGAAATGTCCAGACGCTTTGCAGAGAAGATGCCTTCAAACGATTAACGGAACGAGAGGTAGGAAAAAGATCCACACGATGAAAAAATATTAACATAAATTATGGCTGGCACGCATGAAGACATAACAAGAGATCCAGACAGCTTGTCTTCATGGTGAATCCTGTAAATGACCGAATAAGATGACATATGTTTTTTTTATCATACAGTTTTGTGGTCCTTTCTCGACGAAAGGAAATGACGACATGATTTGTGGTGGTGGTGCTAGTGGTGGCTCAAATAACCTGTTGGCTTCAAGTATGTCTAACACCAGATTGCGAATATTGAAGCGTTTGTCCATCCAGATGGTGTTTAATTCAAGAAAACTAATATTTCATATTATATTGCAACCATTCTTAGTAATTGGGAACAGATAAATTTAAATCAAACATATTTTAAATTGTATTGAGGAGCGAAAATAGCTTCCGCCGTTTGCATGCATAATAGTCTGGAACAAAGAAAATGACATATTTCAATTATTGAAAATATATTTAGGTTGATTTGCGGGAACAAACAAATTAGAAGACATTTCAACACTCTCACGTTAACTCGTACACCAAATATCTTAAAAAATTAAAAAAAAAACAGCAAATCGCCTTCGACATTAAGATATAGTAAAAACAAATCCATTATTTCCGCATGATATTGAAAGCTTTATGTAGCATAGCTAAAAAAATTTCATTTAGAACAAATATGCACCATTTTGCTTGATGATTTATTATTTTGAAAGTAATTCTACCATATATCACTTATTGCAAGCTTCGTCCCTATATTCTCTTGAGGCGAATTTTTTACCAGCAAAATCATTTGTCATAGACGGGGACATGTGGTAACCACTTGATGCCAAGTCTAAACTATAAGGCGGAAGCATAAGAACTTTCCAACCTAGCTTCCGAACCTTCTGGCGAATTATTATCGATATGTGTGACATAGTATTGTACCGGTGGAACAAAGGCCAAATCTGACCGCTTCTGACGGGTTGCTTCCTTTAGACATTTGAAGTCTAAATCAAGAGTTTGGCAGGAGGGGAGCACCACACAGTATATGATTCTCTACCAATTTAACCTGACCATCAGCCCTGGCTTGGCCACCGTTCGCGCTGGCCCTGCGCCATTTACACTTGATGTTGTCGTAGGTGATTCACATTTCATCACCAGCCAGCATTCGCTCCAGAAATGGGTCGATTTTATTGGGAAGCGATTCGTAGAAATTCATGATCCGTGGCGCTCTTACGCCGGGCTTCTTTTTGTATCCAGCCTTATTCTGGACAATCTAAACAGCTCTTATGTGATGGCCAGTCTTGCCGATTTTCATTATTCTATCCACATTTTCGACAATTAGCCTTCCAGTTCGTGGTGTGTCTTTGACATACAAATTATCGAAACAGAATTATCGAAACCAAAATTGCGTATGGTTGGCAATTGTAATATCAGGACCATAAATATGATTCACATCTTATATATGGCACTAATAAACAAAATTTGAGGAACATTCAGATGACGTTTAATAGAGTTATGAGATATTTGTATTCACTGAGACAAAAATAAAAAAAAAAAATTGTCCCAAAATATAATAAAAGTTATAACAATCGAGAGATAACAATACAAAAGAAATAAAATTGAAGGAAATAGTTTCGTTTGACTCTCCTACATTTCACCAGAGGGCGCTAAAGTTAGTGAAATTTATGCAAAAACCAATGAATTAAAAACTAAATTGTATTGCTTTATGAAAATAATTCCCAAAAATTTATTTTTTTAAGAAGGAGCTTAAAATTTTTATTTTTATGTTATTTAGTGTGAGCAGAACTCGGAAAAAAACAAATCATGTGTTGAATATGTTAACCGGAATTATTTGTAATCGCTGGAAAAAAATGTATTTTTCTAAAAATTTTAATGATTTGATGGAATTTACAAAAAAAAATCATAATCATCATTTGTTTTTTTTTATTGTGTTTTTATTTAGTTAATAGTGCTTTTAAAGGTATAAAAAATAATTTATGCCCGCTTTTAACCGCAAGTTAAGAAAAAAAGTTTTAAAAAAGATCTAAATTCACATTTTTAATCACCGTTGGCTGGTTGCTGATTAGGGTGGAGTGGAAAGATCTGTTTTTTTTTTAATTTGAAAAAGTTTCACTCGGGAAGAGACATAGTTTGAGGTTCTTATGAAGGCAAAAATAAGGAAAAACATTTTAAAAAAAATTTAAGAGTACTACATCAAAATTTTTGAATTATCGCTACATTGGCGCTGATTTCAACAAACTCTTAAAAATTTTAGTTTTCTTATTCTTATGTCTAATATTCTTCTGAATTATAAATTTATATTTCTTCATCTTTTTACCCGGGATGTAAGTCGGAAGAAGCAATAGAAGCGAACCACAAAAACGTAAGAAGAGTGCGCTTATCTCATACAAGAAAAACTTCACGAGAAGATACAAACAGGGATTTGATGACCTATATGCTATTGCAATCAGATCCCGTGTTATCATCAAAGAGGAACATAAAAAAAAACATTTGATTTGGCCGGTATTGAAAATTATATTCACAGGGAAAATATTGTTTTTGAAGATGACATATTTGAACAGGATGAGTTAGGTTCTTCGTTGAGCGAAAATTGGGATGGCTCCTGTAGTGATGACGCTTAGCTTTAACCAAAGAAATAGCTATATTAATAAAATAAATAAGTTTTTGTTCATACTTTACTTGATTAATTTTTCATATTCCACTCGAATTAAGCAGCTTCTTATTCCTAAAATAACCACCCTCATGGATCGTGCTTTCGTAGCAAGAGTATCTCGAATTTACACTTTACTATCAAACCATTTAAAAAAGTTTTCAATTATTCCCTGATTCCTACAAAAGCCACATTCTACAATGCTTTCAGGCTTTATTTTAAAATGTTGTTTTCAATTAAATTGTGAGCAGCCTTTATTACATACCGATTATCATATATTTCCAGGCTATACCTATATATACCGATTACCATCTAACTTTTGAATTGGTCTTTTTTTCGTATATTTTTTTTAACAATCATGATTTCTTTAAAATCATATTATATTTTTATAGATTTTATATTTAATTTTTATTACGTGTTTCCTTTAACTTATAATGCTGAGCAGATTAAATGTAATAGATGAGTTGTCGCTTACTGTAATTTACTTATAATTGGATGGAGGGCTTTAAATTACAAGCCGAAAATAAATAAATATATAAATAATAATATATATATATGTATATGGCATATAGCAGGACTATGTATATATATAATAATATAATTCATAATAATTAATTCATAAGTCATATATATGTATACATATTTATATATATATATATATATATATATATATATATATATATATATATATACATACATATTTTCGGGTCATTAATTTTATTAAAATAAACTGTATTCGTCAAGCATTTCACTAACTTGTGTTTATAAGTAAAAATTTACATTTTACAAAGTTAAATCTGAGAATGAAACTTTACGGCATTGTCACATTCCTTCTGTTAAACTCCGCACATACTGATCGATTTACTGAATTTCAATATTTTGTTTGCAATTTTAACTACTGTGTAATTTACGATATACTATTGCTTTACAATGGCTGACAAAATCTGCAAAAATTGATTGTACTACCGGGGTCTTCTTTCCTTTCTTCCCATACAAATTACATAGTTTAATTTATTTAATTTATAATATGTACTTAAAGGGAAACATTCTGAAACAATGTGATATATCTGAGATGGCGCCTTTTTCCTAAATTCTATTCATAGCAGTTTTGGACACAGTAACTATCTATTATATCATTCGACGAATTTTAAATTTTCGGAAGTACGTTTTCCGCCACTACCCTAGAGGCTGTGTTCTGTGTCTTTTGGAACTATTTTTTTTTTTAGAATTATCTACCGAAAGCTTGTGCTTAAGACTATTATTTGCTTATAAAAAACATTAGTATAGTATTTAATTTGACTTTTGTAAATTTGTCTCCAGCCACTTTGCAGTTTGACATCCAATGTGGAAATCAAAATTGCTTTAAAAAAATATGATTGAGGGTTTTATGGTTATTTCACTTTTTGGTTTCTTTACAATCCATTTAAGATTGTCCGAATCCTCAATGTTTTTCAAAGTGACTCGGCAAAGTACACGACGAAACTCATCTAAACATAAATCAATCAAAGTTATTGCCGTCCGCATAACCCAATATTAAGATCTATTTATCTAAATTTTAATGAATATTATTATAATGCAAATAAATAAAACTTTTAGTAACTGCTGTCTAGAAATTACGGATTACAGCGGAAAATTTAAATTTCGATAAATTGGTTAATTTGTTGGGAGATATCAGAAGGGTATCTGCCAAACATAGGGTGATATTGCACCCTATGTTCATTCTCTAAAGTTATATCACGAAACGCATGATGTGTTCTAAATTTTACTGAATTAAGTGTAGCTGTCATTTTTATACCAAAAACGGTACGGTTACTTTGTCGATTTTTGTTAAGTTTTGCCCGGCAATAGAAATCAATACAATGGACAAGAATTTAGGTTGGTGTTGCCTAACAGTTAGGAGTTGCAGAAAAAAGAATTGCGGAAAATCGGTCGATTTGTATGGGAGGTCGAGAAAAATTACCATGTTTTCATTCTTTAAATTTAACTCACCGAAGGTATAATGTTCGCCAAATGCTACAGAATTCAGTACAACTGCTTGAAAAACATAAAGGTAAGAATATGTGGGTTAAACCGGCCATTCCTATGAGAGATTCCGGAAGGATAGTGCCCATTACTTGGTTTGTTTTTCCCAAGTTTTGCCAACCATTGGACAAAAATTTAATTTACGAATGAAGAACTCTACAGGACAAATATTGAGTTTCCTCAGATTAGTCAGTTTCTTTGGCTCATTTGCAACCACCAGCTGTGACGTGACAAATATTTGAGTGCGTCAAATTTCAAGAAATTTTATAGATATTTACGACAGTCAGCCAGGCAGATAGAAAGATATTCCTCAGTTTACTTTAAAAGTCTTGAAACACATTTACTCAAAAAATTCGTGAGTACTTTAAACACTTCTTTCTGGATGTTACTAATTGGCCGCCTTAAATAATAAAAATATAAATCATTTGATTTAACAAAGTTAGGACTAGGTTGCAGACCTTCGAAATTTTTAATAATATGAGCATTAATATAAAATTATGCACATTAATTTTTATTCAACTCAGTTCCATGTAAAAATATAAGACATTTCAAAAATGTGCCAAAACTATCTTACATTTGCACAGTGTAAAATTTTAATATATTATATAAAAAAGATTCGACCCCATTAGCCTTTTTTAACAAAAATTCTCCGCTTTATGATGAATTGCCATAAACTTTTTCATATTTCAACATATGATTCCAAAGGACTTTACCATACTTTCCGTTATATATTTTATGAATGCACAGTCACATCATGTCTCTCTTTCAGTGAATTTTACTAAATCGAGGAAATAGTTTTGTGTTTATATTTGTATATTTGTGTATTCAAAACACAATGGTGAGAAGTGGAAATGCACATACCACACTTCTAATAGTTTAGGGAAAATCCAAATTTGTAGATGTTTTTGAAAATCGAATATTTCAACTGAAAGTTGTTGACTCGCGAACGAAATCTATATGCCATAATAATAATAATAATATAATGCATGAACAAGACAAACTTCGATGTAGCTTAAAAAAATGCAACAATTTTGTTAAACCAGAATTGTAAAACTTTTTACCCATTACACATGAATGGAAAGATGCTTACTGCTTTTATTGTTTCCATTTCAAATCGCATTCAAGGTTTACCACTTAAAGCGAAAAATGTCTCATTTTACCGGTAGAAATCTAAATGTAACCTACATAAAAACTTCCGAAGTTTATGACAAGATAAATATCTTGTATTTTAAAGTATTCATTATCAGGCGAAAGCAAACATTAATCACCGAGAGAACTGTCCTACAAGAAAACAAAAACTTTTCAGCTTTTTATGACTTTGTGCCTTATCATGTTAATTCCTTAGATACCATCTAAAGAAAATCCCATAAAATCTTTAATACGAATTCAAGTGAGAGAACAAAACAGTTTTCTTTATTGTTTATCTGCCTATATCAAATTGAGGGGAAACATTCCTTGTTGTGAAGTAATATCACATTACCGAAGAAAATATATAATCCGATAAAAAGAGCGCTATTATACAACAAGGATAATTTTTGTTTTATATTCTCCTTGAACTCTTAGCTTCACCTTCTTTATTATGAATATTTGCTAGGTGTTTCAGCCGTCCTAATTCAGAATTTAATAACACTTTCAGAATTTAATAACACTTTAAGCCCCAACAAAGATAAAGTGTTGACAGACAGTGTATATGGCTACAGTTTGTTTAATGTATGACAGCCTAAAAACTAAAATTATTTCGCAAAAAGTATTTAAACTCATGGACACCAAACACTGATATTCCCTAAACAAAACAACGATGAAAGGAAAAATGTTTCTCTTAAAAACCTAAATTTTATGGTTAAGGTTTTCACTTTCACCCAAAAAAAAAAAAGAATTCTCTACATTTTATGGCGTAATTGAGAGAAAAAAAAAAACAGATTTCCACATTACGCTGTATGATGGTATTTCTACTGTCATAGCACGACTGCCGCAAAAATAAATTCCTAGAGACAAATCCCTTCAGTGCCCTAGAAGTTCCCGCGCATGATGATTTGCGCATCTTGGCTGAATAAGCAGATTTAGCGGAGCTCTCTCAAATGTTATGCTCTTATTTTCGAAGAGATTTTACTGGCACTCATCTGAACATGCTCATCATTTTATAACTGTTATATTACTCTCCGGTTATTCAGCTGCATTAGTGAGCTCAATACATATTTTGAATATCCTTTCAATTGGCGGTAAAGTCAAAACAATTCAAATTGCACCATCAGACACGTACAAATATCCATCCACACACACACATACACACTACATTCCAAGGGCGACACAATCCTTGAAGGCAGCAACAAACATGGGCCAAAATATCTACTGGGATTTGCATTTGCTGCCAATCGGACTCCCTGGAAATTTATCTGCATAATTGGCATATTTTACAACAGGGGGCCTCAGTGTATGTAAAGATCATGAGGTTAATTGTTATTTGATTATATTTCGGGCTACATTCAACATTCTTATTCGTATGCACACATGCACACATATTTGCATCTTAATAACATTTCTATACATATCTAGAGACACCAGTGTTCTTATATGCAAACATATTCGTTTGTTTGGTTACAGACTTGTTGCATGCAACGGAAAATTTAGATACAACTTTTTATGGTTCATTTACATTGCATTAATAAAACGTGAAATTTATAATGATGGCAAAACGTGAACAGGAAAATATTACATACATAAGGACTTCTTCTTACACTTTAGTAAATTCGTTTGATTTGTACTAACAAGAGCGTATTTCGCAATTGGAAATTTTCTGATTTTACCCTAATTGCCAGGTTGTTTCAAGTCATAGCTTGGGTTTCAAGGTAATGTAACTGCCTACTCTATTTGGTCAAAATTCCCCAGGCACCACACATAATTACAAATTAGCAGATTATCAGTACCGACGACCTTCTTATTACGTATTAGAAAAATATTGCTAAGTCATTCTCGAAACAATATCTATCAATGGTTTGGGCCTCTCTCCAGTTTTCAAATGAAATACATCTTTGTTTATCCTATACGTACTAAGAATGTGTAGGCATACGGATCAATGTTGGCGTATCAGCGTCAATTAATTCGTACCTGATTGCTAAGGGATAAAAACCATACACAACGAAAAATAATTTACGAGAGGGGGAAAAATAATACATTAACATACAGTTTTATATATTTTGTTATTTTACAGGGTTATCCATTATTCAGTTTCAAAACTAAAGTTAAATGAAACATTTATTTCATTATAATGCTTGCACCTTGACCGCCTATGGACTAGTTACAGCAGTGGAGCGTTTGAAGGAAGTTTTCGAATAAATACAGCCCAATGACACATCCAAACCATAATGCGCACCAAAAAGGCACTTTTTCCGGATGTAATGATTTTTACACAATCACTTCTGGGTTCTCTAAACCCCTTATGCAATAATTTTGCTTGTTGACGTAACCATCGAGTGAGGGATTAGCTTCATCGCTAAAGAAAATTGTTTTCAATAGATAGCCCATGTTTGAATTACCGCTTTTGTAGTAAGTTTTAATTATTTTTAAGCGTGCTTCGGTTGTCAAACGATCTATACGATCTATATTCGTAAATGGCAAACCTTTCATTAAATAAATAACACTTCAAATGGCAGGTATTTAACCGCTGCCAGCCTTGCCAGACCGGCAGTTTTGAAACCACTAAATGGGTAACCCTATACCTTTTTGAAATGAAAATACTTTTTTTTTTTTTGTTTAATTTGTCGCTAAATTAACAAAACTGGCGCAGATTTTGAGCGCCATCTGTCATCTATTTTCTATACAGCGTCTGATTTTATCAGTTCATCTAAGTGTATTTTGAGATTTTTGCTATATCGAATAAATAATATCGAATAAATAATTTGTTTCAAATTGAATTTTGTATGTCCAATCACTGAAAGCTGCACAGAAATTTAACGGTGAATCGAATTATTAAAAACACCTGCATATGAATGACACAGTGTTTTCATGATATGGTCGAGATGTTGTGGAATATTTGCCTCGCTATTGGGAGGTCTTCCAATAGTAACAACAACGATAAGATGAACGAAATGGTGACTGAAAACTATCATTTAATTTTGGAGAGAAAGCCGATGAATTTTTTGTGTCTCACGAATCATTTCGTAACATTTTACACAAGATTTGTATTTTCTTTAGAAACTCAATCGCTTAAAAGCCGACAAAGTTATGCCACAGCGAGCCAATTGCGATCCCACATCTTGTAAATGGTGATGAGACAAGACTTTACGAATTTGACATTCAAATCAGTTAACGTGCTTCCGAATGACGCCTTCTAACTAAGCCGAAAATGCAAATATCTCATCAGAGTCGATCAAATGAATAGAATATTATGTGAGAGTTATATAGCGTTTGAGGAAACATTTTTGAGGAAAAAGGTTAGATATGTGAAAAAAACTCATGGATTTTGCACCACGATAAGGCTTCACATCACAACGTTATCATTATGAACGAATTTCTGGTCAAAACCTCAAGAAATATCATCGAACAATCACCGTACACACCTAATATGGCTACAGCTAACTTTTTATAAAATTATTTTATACGGCCAAAACTGCAACACCCAGAAAGAAGCGTTTAAGGTACCGAGTACGTTTTGCCCAAATGCGCTGCATAACTTTTTAAGTTGATTGACGTTTGTTTGGCTAACTGATTCACACGATAATTATCGTAAATCTGGCACAACCACACATTTTGCATGATTGTGTCGATGGTTGTAAATACTCTACATTGGTCCATATGAATTTGGCCGATTTAACTTAATTCAATTTTCAATTCGTTGACTGCGGCAAACGAATCTTTTGTTCATTATATTGATTTACAGTATCTGGCAAAGTTTGACGACTAAGTATCCACTCCCCATTAGAAAGCTTCCACAAAAATGATCGATTAACTCATATATTCTTAGCTGCGTATATGGCCAGCAGTTGCACTGAATGTTTAGCACTTTGTTTTGTGACTAATAATGGACTGCACCACCAAATCAATTCAGGTGCCTTCCATACAAACAGACCAATTTATCAAAATATAATAAAACCACATTATGTTACTTTATCAAATAATAAAAAAATTGACAGGATAATTCCGCCCTTTGTGGAACTTTAAGCATAAATGACCAATTTATCTCATATATTCTTAGCTTAGAGGCTTTAAGCAGTTGTAATGAATATCATGCGTTTTATAAACTAAGTTTTGCAAAAAGGTACCCATGGGGTACCTCCCAGACTATTTGATTGATTTATTGAAATCTAATTATCCATCTTCAAACAGTAATTTGTAGACCGCAGTAGTTCCAATTTTAATCAATTGCGTTCAGTTGCAATTCTTAGTAAACTGTGACGCAACCGACCGGACTATCTCCCCTATCTGGTACCTCCCATATAAATTTTCTAATTTAATCCTAGATATGCACCTATTCTTCAATTACATTAAATTCAGTACAACTTAACAAACGCCAGACTGCTATTAAACTTAATTCTGAAAATAAAAGTGAATCACACTGCCGACTCACATACAAATTAGACGATTTAGTAACAATCTATGATTTCTACTACCGTTGCTTAAAGCACATTCAAAGCATTTGCTGATAAGAATGTTGCTGTTTACCACGTCTGTTTTCTGTTCTCCAAACACTTTTGTGTCAATGCAAAAGGACTTTAGGTGCAGATGTGTGTAAGTCGTATAACACAAATTTTGCATTGATATTATTCAAAGTATTTACGGTATTTCAAGAATTCATGAAACTTCAGAATTTCGAATTTGACAATCTGTTTTCATAAAACTACTTAACTTTTTCGTCAAACAAATCGAACAGCTGTTTGTATTCGTTTTTGTAATTCCAATAGATTTTCGTTGTGGGGAGCTGTTATTTCAATGGGCTGAATGTTGCAAATGAACATAATTCAACATTGTTTTTTGAAAACTTTGATTGTTGACGGAAACATTCCCATGTTTAATAAAAATCCTCTTCCCAATGCTTTGGTTCATAAACGATTTATTCCTGTACTGTTTTAAACGTTTTATGAAAACGGAAAGTGAATTACAGAATAAAGATTTTTCAATTAAAGTTTGATAAAACAGTACAAAATGGAAAACTTTATTTCAAACACGAAAAATTTAAAAAGAAATCGAACAATTTTTGGACAATGGTGAAATTTAAATACTTCAAACCAAATTGAGGACTCCTATTTAAGTGCGAAATCCTGCTCACAAGTCAATATAATTAAAAATGAAATTTGATTTGATTTGATGTCACATTCATGATTTTCCTATCACATTCGTTAAAAAAATCAAGAACAATTTTTAATAAGAATTTCTAATAAATAAGTGGAAAATACAATAAATTAACATACGATTTATATTTAAAATTAATTAGACCTCAATGAACAAAAGTTTGTGTATTGTATATTAAAAATAAATCTAAATATATTTAAAATGTGTAACTGGATTAGGAATGAAATTGGAGGAATTCCAAATATAACTCAAGGTTTTCATTTTAAATTTAAGTTTATCATTTGAAATCGAGAACACAAGAATGTGGGTGAGCTTTTTCTTTTCCTTTCATTAATAAACTCACGATAGAAAATAAAAAGCAATTATGTATTAGATTCCCTATCTCATACTAAAAATATATTACATCAGATCATATATAATAAAAACAAAACGAAATGTTGCCAATACTGCGGCATAAAAAGGCAAAATGTTCCTCAATACAAATTAGTACAGAAATTTGTATGTTTTTATTCTTAATGCTACCTCTAAAAAGCGCTTGGCTTGAGCAAATAAACGGTTATCCAGTTCCGGTTTCAAAACTAAAGGCAAATAAAACACACATAAAGATTATAGCTTCGATAAAACTTTTGTTTCACTTTGGTATTGGGCACGATAGCAGTCACACATCTTTATCAAACTTATTTGCACAGCCCAATGTGCAGATCATAGCCGGTAATTCTGAATTTAATACATTGATCCATCCAGTCCGGTACCTCCGATACAAATTGGTCGAATTTTAAAAAATCGGTTTTCCCCTGTAACTTTACATAGACTGTTAATTTTTGTCCATTGGCAGAAATTGAAAAAATCGACCGGCCAACTCCCCTTCTATTGCCGCCTATACACATGGAACGAACTGCTGTTCGTAATGGTGTTTCACTTATCAAAGCTGTATAACGCAATATCCTTTAACAAAAACTAATATACTAATAACTAATTAATATTTCTCATTTGGGGAAGGAGGAAAGTTCAAAGTTGGGCTCTCTGAATGTTATTCACTTGGGAGTAACCAGATCCTTTTGCAGAATTTCCCAAGCAGCTCACGACTTCCGACCTTCGGGCAAGTATTCCCTGGTAATGCCAACAGATATCCGTTTGATGGTAGCTAAAGTGAGAAGGCGACTACCTGAGAAACCTGAATGGCATGCTAACACCGATGCGGCTTAGGCCAGTAGGTAACTTCTATTACTGAAACTCGACTCACCAGCCTAGTGGTCGTTGGCAGCCCCAACACTAGGATAGGGTGCCTGTGGCCTGATGAGTGAGTTGCTTATCTTAAAATGTAAATTATCATGAAAATACCGAGAGAATAATTAAACGTAACCCCCTAAATGTTGACGACCGCTGCAAACGTTATAAGGACCATGATTTAAGCAGAAGCACCTGGAATGTCCGTAGAAGGTGCCTCTATCCGACTAGCGGATGTCCTCGATAGATATAAAGCTGACATTACCGTCACCCAGGAAATGCGATGGACAGGACAAGGATGTACTCGGCGTAAAAACTGTGACATTTACTATAGCTGCCACGAAGAAAGGCATGAATTCGAATGTAGATTTGTTGTGGGAAAGAGAGTGAGACACCTTGTCTTGCGGTTTGACCCTATAAATGACTATACAGCCACTATCCGCATCAAAGCGAAATATTTTTTTATCTCGTTGATCTGCGCACATGCCCCGACGAAAGAGAAAGACGAGGAGACCAAAGACACATTTTATGAGTGCCTAGAAGAAGCATATGATCACTGCCCTGGCCACGACATTAAAATTACTCTGGGAGATTTTAATGTCAAAGTAGGCAGATAAGATATTCTTGGTCCAACAGTCGGAAAATTCAGTCTACATGGTAACACATCCGGAAACGGTTTCAGACTGGTTTCGTTCGCTGCGGCACGTAATATGGTAGTAAGTGGAACCAGATTCCCGCGTAAAGACATCCACAAGGCGACGGGGCTGTCTCCTGATCACAACATCAGGAATCAAATTGATCATATGGTAATTGACGGAAGGCATGCTTCTAGTGTCATGGACGTGCGTGTGATTCGTGGTGCTAATATTGACTCGGATCACCAATTGGTTGCAGCTAAGGTGCGCACGAGATTGAGCAGAACGAAATGTTCGTAAGTAACCAGGCACAAAGGAAGCTCAACGTCGCTAGGTTGCGTACCCCTGAGATAGCCACAGCCTACTCCACCAAACTCTCACCACTACTACACAAATGATACTAATAAACGACCCTGATGTTCCTGACGCACAGGAGCAAAATATTGCGCATTCTATAACAACAGCTGCTAAAACCATACTAGGGTATGTGAAACTGCGCTCAGACAGGCCCTGGTACAACGAAGAATGTCGCATAGTGTCTGAGGAAAAGGATGCTGCATACAGAGCAACGTTGGGGCCAATTGTAACGCGCGCAGTTAGTGAACGCTACAAGAAAAGAGAAGAAAGGCGCACCAACCCTTTAGGCGGAAGAAGCTGTTGTGGAAAGAGCGTGAGAGTGAGGAAATAGAAAGGTGTAGGGATAGAGGTGAAGCCCGAAAATTCTACCAAAAGATAAGAAGTAAAGGGGATGGAACAGGGCTCTCCTCCAGTAAGAATACCGAGGGGGTCACAGATACGCAGAATGTGCTGCAAATGTGGAGAGAACATTCTTATAAGCTCTTAGTTTCGGATGGCAGTACGAGGTAGAAAATCAGCCCAATTATCGACAATGGCATACATTGGACAGTTCCGAGCCAAACACAGATCACAACAACAGTATTGCAGCTTAAGAACAACAAAGCTGCGAATGCTGATGGCCTGTTAGCAGAGCTGTTTAAAATTGGTGGCGATGAGCTGATAAACAACTTGCATCAGCTCTTAAATACGATTTGGCTCGAGGAAAACATGGCCGATGATTGGAATTTGAGTGTACTGTGTGCTGTGTTTAAAAAAAACGATTCAAGTGTTTTTAAAAACTATCGCGGTATCAAAAGACTGATACCCATTGCTTATAAGGTTCTATCGAGTGTAATATGTGAAAGACTAAATCCATTTCTAACCAACCTGATTGTACCTTATCAGTGCGGCTTCAGACCTGGTAAATTAACAACTGACCAGATATTCAGACTACGACAAATTCTGGAGAACGCCCAAGAAAAATAGATCGACACGTACCATCTTTTCGTCGATTATAAAGCTGCCTTCGACAGCTCGATACGGCAAAAACTGTATGAGACATGTCCGAGTTTGGAATTCCTGCGAAGCTAATACGTCTTTGTAGGATGATGCTGACTGACACTAAGTCTTCAGTAAAGATAGGCAAAGATCTAGGCGAGCCTTTTACACCGAACGAAGATTTAGGCAGGGCGACAGTCTATCGTGCGACCTCTTCAACATACTGTTGGAAATGATTATAAGGAAAGCTGCAATTAACACGACTGTTTCCATCTTTAATAAAAGCCATATGTTACTCGCTTATGCAGATGACATAGACATTATTGGCCGAAAACTGCGAGATATTACTGCAGCCTTCCCAAGCATCAAGAAGCAGAAGGTTTCAACCAACAAAGATTCCACCCGTTCGGGAGAATGTGTGAACGTTGACAACTATAATTTAGAAATAGTTGCAGAATTCATCTACCTCGGTTCCAGTGTAAACAAAACGAATGATATCAGCATGGAGATGAAGAGGAGAGTATTGCTTGCTAAATGGTAAAGCCCTCTTCCGACAAACAAAAAAACCAACTGTACCAAACGTTGGTTCTACCTGTCTTGTATTATTGCGCAGAATCCTGGGTTACGACGCAAACGGATGAATCAGTACTGGCAGTTTTCGCGAGGAAAATACTCTGGAAAATATATGGACCCATCACCGTTAACGGAAGCTATCAGCGTCGCATGAACAATGAGCTGTATGAGCTATATGCCGATATCGACGTGGTCAAACGCATTAGAACACAGCGATTGCATTGGCTGGGTTATGTTGTGCGGATGGAGCCAAATGCTCCGGCACAGAAAGTTTTCGACGACGAACTCGATGGAGGGTTCAGAAGAGAGCGACAGAAACTCCGTTGGAAGGACCACGCTTTTGAAATACTGTCGAAGCTTGGTGTGACGAATTGGAGAAGAAGCGTAGAAGACAGAAGCGCTTGTAATTATTTTCTACGGGCGGCGTATAATAGATAAGTATGTCTATTCCTGTCGCCACCTAAGAAGAAGAAGAATATTTGCCTTTGTTTTCCGCCCACATCAGTGGACTTCAGATCATTTTTCCTCCTTTGTTTTCCTTGTCACTATTCAACTGTTCATTGGCAACCTCAAATCACTGATTTTCACAACACATATTATCCTTCCCTCTGAAATGCATTACCGGGCAAGATTTCCAAGAGCAACCGTCCTGATATGTGCGGCTTGGATTCATACGAGTATATCAGTTTTCGTTACCAGAAATAACACTATCTACCTTAATTCGTATGAATCAGTTTATAAATATCCTAAGAATTGAGCTCGTTTAATGTTTTATTTACACTCTTACACTAAATATCTGCAGCCAGGTCATTACTCGAAAAGATATTATTGGAATAATTCAGTGTTTAGTTTAGTTTTTCCTCCATATGACAACAGAGCTGGAATGGGGTAAACTCTTTCCTTTGAAATAACTTTGTTGGAGGAATTCGTATGGGCATGCTGACTACTTTTAGAACTACAATATTCAAATTAAAAGTTCATTTAACGGAGTAAAGATGTAATTTCCGAAGAACATTTGGTTGGCACTGCAGAACAAACGTTTTCAAAATATATCTACTTTTTAACGACATCATCTCCTTTTGGAGTCAAAAGGTTTGGTTTAAATTCATTAACCTTAACAAGTTTCATAAATTACATGTATATGTATATGTAAAGACATAAGAATTTTCATAAGTCAGAGATTGTATGTGGAGCTTTCAAACATCTGACTTCTACAGTAAACCGGTTTTCGAATTATTTCTTTTATTCAAAATATGGTCTTAAGACTTTAGACCGCCAAAAACAAATCGGCGAAACTGATTTCGGTGAGTCGGTTTTGCTCAATGTACATTTCTGTATAATAATTGTATACCTTCAAGTATATCATTTGATATTGCAGAAAGTATCACCCAGAAGGAAGCGTTTAAAGAACCAAGGATCTTTTGACCAAATGTATTTTATAACATAGCTAGTCGACTGAGCTATGCCTCTCTATCGGGGTGAATAGTTGACTGGATGGTATATACCACAAAAGCCACCATAAATATTTATGAAATTACTTAAAAATTTACACAGCCTTAACATTTAGCAAGTTGTAGCGAAGAATTTTAAGTGGGTTGTATTCACCAGTCTACTCTGGTAGCTTTTATACGATACGACACTCAATTTTTCCCTATAAAACCTAATTCGATAACTTTAATATCTTAAAATTTCGTTCATTATCGAGCTCTACAGTTCTTCGTAAAATTAAAAAAATGTATCTCATTAACGACGTCCCTTCTACAGCCTTTCATGTAAATGAAATATGTAACTCATATATTCTCAAGATTTTATCTTCCGGTCAAATTTAATGCATGTTTAATGTTTGGTAAAATAAGATCTGTGAATAAAAATCGATCGATTAGCCAAGCAGCCCTTGAAAGCTCCCACACAAATTGGTTGATTTTTTGAAACTCAAGATTTTCCCTGTAATTTCTAACTGGTAGATTGCAGTAATTAAAATTTTTATTTAAATTAAATTAAATTTTTATTTTATGTAACTCCTTATAACGCTTTACAAAATTTGGTAAAAATCGGCCAAATAACATCACACCCAAATGATCGATTTAGTCAATATAGACTTAAAATCGCCGGTCTGACAACGCTGTCAGTTGTTAAATACCTGTCATCTGAAGTGCTATTTATTTAGTGAAAGGTTAACCATTTACGAATATGGATCGCTTAACGAACGAAAAAGGCATAAAAATATTATTGCTAAATCTTGTTACAAAAGTGGTTATTCAAACATGGGCTTCCAACCAAACCAAATGAAGCTCATTTTTCACTCGGCGGTTAGGAAAACATGACTGTTTCGTGCGCATTATTGTCTAGAGGTGTTATTTTGCGTTATTTTTTTCTACAATGACGCTGGAGGAACCTCAAAAAGATACCAATCCAGAGGCGGTGATTTAAATGACATCGTATACATAATGAAAAGATCCAAGCATTATAATAAAATTAAAGTATCATCGAAATCATTGATTTATGTGTGTTTGATTAAACTTTGCTTGAAAATGAAAAATTGACAAGCGTATATATCTTTCAAACTCTTATTTTAAGCTCGGACAAATTTGCCATACAACATACGTCTGATATACTTAGAGAATGAATGACAAGTATTCTAAGTGCGCTTACATCAAAAAAATTAATATATTTGTGTACCTAAATGTATGATTTATAGATATTCTTCGTATGAATTTATTTATTTTGTAAATAAATGTTTTTAAGAAATTTAGCATTTTTACAAAAGGTTCCATTGAAATTGGATAACGATTTCGGGTACCGGGCAATAATGGGTTAACCAGTACAGAAATTTCAGTCGGCTTAATTGGCCTACAGTCACCTTCAAACAACGCCATTCTGCGTTGGTACAAAAGTGTACCAGCTCTCAAATGATACTTGACAAAAAAAATTCGAGTTTTACCAAAAATTACTCTGAATTAATAAGAGAAGAAAATTACGACATACTGAAGTCTTCCGCTCATATGTAATAGAAGGATAATTTTTTTTTTTTTGTTTGTCAAATCGAACAATTTGTACCTTAAATCGCGTGACAATGCAGCCCATTTCCATTCGTAAAATTAGATTTATAAAACGCCTGATGTAAGCAGAATCAGTCTAGTGTTGGTTAAATCAGGTCGATCGAATTTTTCAAATTTTATCAATAATTATAATGTAGTATTGATTGACAGTTAATGAAAAAAACCAAAGTTTCTACTGTCCATGAACTAGAGATTGCAGGAGAAAAATTAAATTATGATAAATCGGACAATTTGTTTTGGAGGTACTAGACGGGTTATGGCCATGTCATCCATGTTCAATCGCAGAACTAAGTTTTCTAAACATGTGGCGCTTGCAAAATTATATTGAATTAAAGATCATGTCGTCAATTTTTATTCTCAGAATTAATTTGTTCGTTTTTTAATTTGTTGTCGATCTTCTTCTTGTCTCCTTCTTCTTCTTATTTCGGTTCAAGTTCGTTTTTCTATTATTGTTATTTATTTTTCCAAATAGGAATATAATTCAACAAGTTGCCAAATTCATTATATTAATCAGAATTAATTTTATCAAATGCATGATATGCTTGAAAGATAGGAAGTAAAAAATTTATGAGTAAAATAGATTATTATTATTATCAGTACCAAAAAAGCCCTGGTTATTTCGCAGATTTTAACCAAGTTTTACCAGGAGTAATTGCCAGAAATGACAGAGCAGATGCTAAATTTTGAAAATTCGAGCAGTTTATGAGAATTTAGGAAATGCTAAATTTGATTCAAAGTTTACTGTATTTATTGCTACTGAATAATAGATATGAACATAATAACATATTAATTAAATCGATCGGGACGTACCACAAAGGCATGATTTATCGACTGACTTATTCAAATTTGTCCAATCATTACTTACGAATTAGAAATTATAGGAAAAAATATATATATATATGGCCCATTTTTAATCTCCAGCTATAATCTGGCAAAATATTAGTTTTTGCTAAGTTCTAACATGGTTCATAAAGATGTACGACAGTTGTCGCGGCTTTCACTCGGGCTGACAGTCAAATATCGCAACTATCAAAACTTCGTAAAATGTCACTTTTCTAATATGATTTGAATGGAGAATTTCAAAAATTTCTTATTTTGTGATATGAAATATTTACCTCAAACTGGCGAAAAATCAGCAATATCACATTTAGCAGTATGAGCATCATCACATTGCCGGTAGTGATCCACAGTAATAATTTGTAGTTATTGGCGTTCTAATGAAATATGGATCAATATGACGAAATTTGCTTACCAACTTTGTCAGTCTCATTATCAAATAATTTTCATTGCCTTTAATTTGTTCACGAAAAAGTTACTTCACCGAAAGGATGAACTAAACTGTTTGAAAGACAAGAAGCTAATAATAATATGGGTTTAATCCGCCATTTATACGGGATGCAGCAGAAGGGACGTTAAAAAGTTAGACAAGTTTTATTGATAATTTGAAATAAATAAAATAGACAAAAATACAGGCTACAAAGGTTATACAGGTTACAAAGAAACGATTGAATTTCGAAAAATCGGTCAATTTGTATGGACGGTATCAGAAAGGCTCCCGTACCAAATTTGTGTGAATTTGATGCTTCCTAATAATAGAAATGAACCAAAGAATATACGGTAAATCATCATCAAGAATTATAAAACCGATTTCTGAAATGCAATCTTCCCCCTTCAATTTCTAATCGGTAGGCTGTAGTAGCCTAAATTCTTGTTCCATATATAGATTTAAAATACTCCGTAAGCCCTAAGAAAAATTGACCAAGTACTGGTACTGGTACTTCTAAAGATAAATTGTCAATTTAACGAATAACTCTTAGCTTTATATTTTTCTAGTAGTTGCACTTAATTCCGTCAAACTTGGCGCACGTTATAATTTTGTATTAAGTTCTGGAACAAAAACGGAAGGCATTGTCACATCAATTCTGGTACCTCCTATATAAATTGGTAAATTTTTAGTTAATTTTTCTACTGCAATTATTTAAATTATTGACAATTGTATTGCATTATAACGATTCGTAAAAATCAACCGGATAAACTGGTAACTCCCACACAAATTACATGATTTTATCCAAGTATTCCTGGATTTAAACTCTTTATTCAATTGCATTAAATTCAGTACAATTTAGCACGTATCAGTAATTTAACAAACTTAGTTCTGCGAATAAAAATTAAAGAGTATTTTTTTTAAGGAATCTACTTATCGTCTTTATTCTGCCGCTCATCACACGATGTGACGAAAATGATGTTAGGTGAATTCTATGTGCAGATCAGTTCACCTAATTGAAATTTCTGTATTAATTTAGGTACCAAATTGATTAGTCAACAATAATTTTGCATTAACTCGTAATTTGTTTTCTAACGCCCAACATAGGAGGTTGCCGATTATTAAAAATGTGAAATTATTACTGATAACTTTCATTTATCAGCAAGCTAGCTAAGCTTCAACTTGGTTTTCTGAAAAATAAAACCACATAACCTAAGATTAGGGCTAATAATATATAGGTGTTTCATGTATCGATTGATAGTTTCAAATTCCGTCAAGCGTTATAAATCAATACAATGAATAAAAATTTAACTCAAAGCAGCCTACGCAGGGAATAATTTATATTTGGATAAATAGGGTAATTTGTATGGAACTAACAAGAGAGAGTGGTCCACATCCAATTTATAAGTCTCTGCTGCGATCCGACTACAGCTAGCCCTTCCGTCTAGACATCGCTCAATCGACTTAGAGAGTCATGAAAAATATACTTGGTCAAAAAATACTTGTTACTTAAGATGCCTACCTTCTAGGTGTTAAATCTTTGCCATATCAAGCGATATATGCCTTCAATATTTTGTGGTTTCAAAGAAACAAAAACCGGTTTACAGGTTTTCAAATACGGGTTTGAACACCCCATTTGTTACACATATCTTCATTCGGATGTGTACATGAGTGTCAGTGGCTGGATGTAAGAATGCTTGTTGAGTAACATTGTGAGATGAGAACATTAATGTGACCTCCGACCTTTAACCTTTCCATTGTTTTCAAACACACATATTCATAGATACACACACACGCGCATAATTTGCCGCAATACTTTCCCGCTTTTCCATGTCGACATGTGTATTTAAGTGCGTATATGGCGTAGATATGTTTTTTTTTCTTTTTTTTTATACATATTTCACGCCCCGTCTAAGTGTGATTGTAAGTACAGATATTTTTCATTATGTTATTGCGTTTTTATGATATTGTCTGAATTTGCGGTAGCTTTGCGGGAAGTTAAATTTTATTTACATTTCAATTTGACTTTCATTTATCCACGGAATGATGTACACAGCGAGAAATGACAAACATTCTTGGGCTTGGCGATTAAATGTCAAAAATCGTAAATTTCCGACACAGAAACAATTTGTAACGCCATACCATTCTGATTTAATATATGTATGTGATGTCTTTTGGCGCCAAAGTTTTCACAGTGATTGTTTTCATTGAGGAAAATCGGAAATATTTAAATGTTGTTATCTGTATTTGAAGTGCTATTTTATAAATATTATTTATTAAATATTTATTTATTTATTTACATCTACTGAGCATTGCTCTTACAGCTTACAAAAATATGAAAAATTGAATGAAGTAACATAACTATAGTTACAAGTATACAACTATACATATTTATTAAGTAGTCAGTTGCAATAGATTACAACAATAAATTACAAATTTAGTGAAAATCTTCAAAATGAGGTATCAGCTAAAAGTCTGAGTACAGCTCGTCTAAATGAAAATCTATTGAGAGTTATATCGACAGTATTGGCCACCAAATTAAATATTTGCAAACATCGAGTAATTGGTTCATTTCTTCCATATTTAGTTCGATGGAATGGAACAGCGAACATATGAGTTTCTCTTAAAGACCGTGTTGATATGTGAAAGGGTAGTACGGATAGCAATTCGGGCGAATCAATGTTTGAATCTATAATATCCTTTATAAAAATGATGCCTAGAAGCTTTCTGCGGTTAGAAAGTTCCATAATTCCAAAAATATTGCAACGGCTTTCGTACGGTGGCATGTTATCAAAAGAAAAGTTCTTTGGAAGGGCAAATCTTGTGAAGCGCTTTTGAATCTTCTCAATCCGATTGATACCTACTTCATAAAAAGGACATTAAACAAAGCTTACGTACTCTAAGTGAGATCTTACCAAAGACCCAAATAAAACAGTATAAGCTTTAAAATTCGAAAACATTTTAGTATTTCTCTTTAAAAACCCAAGTTGTGAATTGGATTTAAAAACTATGTAATTTATACGATCTTTGAAAGTCAGTGCGCTATCAAAATGTATACCCAGATCTTTTACGGTGCTCACACGCGGAAATGTTTGATCATTTTCATATACATAGCTGTACACAATTGGTAAGTGCTTACGAGTATAAGTCATAATATTTAAAAATAGATGGTTGCCGCGGCACCATACTATTAGTGCTGCAATATCTTGTTGAAAGTGTACGCAGTCCTGGATAGATGTTATATTATAAAATAGTTTCATGTCATCCGCTTATAACAGACATTGACAATGCTTTAATATATTTGGGATATCATTGACAAACTAAAGGAAATACAATATTAATTACAAATGCATATTAAGTTAATGCCCGACACACATTTTCAAATTCCTTTCAAATGTTTAAAAATGTTTCAAATGTTTCCACTCAATCACCAACGTACTCTAGCAACTTAAGGCCGTTATTGAAAACGCTACCGGTCGTGTTTAATGCAACTTTCTTCATAATGACCTTAAAAACAATGCTGTTGGCTGCCATCGATAAATTGACGCATTATATAAATGCACGTTTGATTTAAAATGGTCGTTTGAAATTTGATACCTATCTTTACTGAAGAGTTCGCTTCTACCTATATTATTATGGGCATGTTAAAGTATTGATGGGTACCAAAAATAAACAATTTTTTTTGAAAAATGTCGTCGAGGTAAATTCTATGAAGGGACGATTTCTGGCCACCAGCTTATTAACTGAAGTCTTGTAAAAACACATACAATTTGTGCAGGAATACCAAACGTTGTCGGAGCTTTATACAATTATGCCAGCAACAAAATTTTGCTGACAACTTTATAGTCGACGGCGAAATAAAATGTGTCGATCCGTTGTACGCTGGTCTGTAGGGTTTTTCACTTAGTGGTTTCAAAGCTGCCGGTCTGGCAAGGCTGTCAGCTGTTAAGTGCCTATCATCGGAAGTGTTATTTATTTATTAATAAAAAAATGCGTAAAAATAGTTGAAACTTACTATAAAGGTGATTCAAACGTGGGTTTTCAATCGAACAAAATTTTCTCCTGCGATAAAGCTTATTTCTCACTCGGTGGTTACGTCAACCAGCAAAATTGTCGCATATGAGACTTGGGGAATCCAGAAGTGGTTGTGGAAAAGCCATTGCATCCGGACAAAAAAGAAGAGTTTTCTTCGTCGTATTGTAACAGGTGATGAAAAATGGATTCATTACAGCAATCTAAAGAAAAGAAAGTGCGATTTATGCGAATGATCCGAGCTCTGCGCGATAAACGCCCATAATACGCGAAGAGGCGCGAAAAAGCGACTCTTTAGCATGATTACGCTCGACCTCACGTAGTATTCCAGTTCCACTTATATGACGACATCAAGGAATGGCTAGATTCGTGGATAGCCTCAAAAGGTGAATAGTATTACCGTGACGGATTTCCAGCTTTGCCAGAAAGATGGAAAAAAGGAATAGTTAGTGATGAACAATACTTTCAATGAATCATTTGCAAACATGTTTTCATAAAAACGGTGAACTTTTATAAAAAAAAAACGGGGAGAACTTAGTTGTGCGTCTAATACTATTATTAGACCAAGATCTTTACATTGCAATATATTGAGAACTTTTCGTATATTTCGTATATATATACATATACATATATATATATATATATATATATATATATATATATATATATAACATATCTAACGCTTCCAGTTTCTTAAAATTTCTTTATAATCGTGCCAATTCCTTGCACGGTAGATCGATAGGACGACCATGATCACCCCGTAATGCACAAAATGTAGTTTCGAAACCACTAAATGGAATAAAATATACAAATATATATATATATACATATATAGATGTACTTTTGAAATATAAAAATAAAAACCCCTTTCACAGAAAGTTAAACTTATTTCATTTAACGCTTCGATGAGCCCCCTATCACCTCCATCCCATACAAGGAGCAGTGCAAATTGTTCGCATCCTTCAAAGCTATCGTTTATAATTTGAATATTTTTCTAAGTAAATCATGTCTATAAATTGGTGAAAAACAAAATATTTCTTTTTTTGCATTTCAACGTCCGTGGAAAGCTCTTTTTAGCTACCACCGAAGTGGAGATCTAAAATTGCATACATAATATGCATATGAGAAAATACCGACTGCGAACCTAACGTACTCGTAATATACAAAATGTAAATGTATGTAAATACATTATGACAAACAACATTCATAATGTAATGTACCATGCAGTACAGTCAGAGTACAAAGAAAATGAACACGTCCAATATGTTAATGTACAAATATATAAAACAAAGCGCACCTTTTAGCATAAGCACAAAATATTGATAGTTCTTATTTCACAAATATTTCAATTTAATAAAGCAAACGGTGCCAGGCAATTCCAAATCCTAACAGGAAGGGTTTAATTTAACCTTTTAATGTAGTTTTAAACCCCAATTCTCACTATTGTTTAGATATTAACATTAAGACCGATCTTCGCTAAGAAATATTGTTACTGTAACGCTCAATATTGACTAAAGCAAAGAGATGGTAATAAAGTTGTAAAAAATCTTGGCCCGCTCTGCTAGTTTGACGGTTTTTGAACCAATACGTCGCCGTTGGGTAATGATAAAAAAGACTCATGCAATCAAAGTCATCGTTTTTGGACGGGATCTACGACAGGCTACAATTTGAGGAATCGCTTTTATTACCCGCGCTGACTTGCCTCTCAACATCCTCCACTTGGAAAAGAGAAGGATTGGAATATCATTTTTAAATTAATTTTTTTTTCAATTTAATTCAATTATAACAAATAGTGTTCACAAATGTTGTCAATAAGTTTATGCCCTAGATTAGAAATAAATATAATCTAATTTTCATTGGTATTAATGATAATAGTTTTAAGTACATGATATGTTATTTTATATACTAGCGGACCCGGCGAACTTCGACTCGCCACAATTTAACGCCTTCAGAAAGACTCCCGAGTAATAATAAAAAACAGATAGCTTAAATTTCAATGTGATTTATTTGAATGGAATCGAAATCAGTAGGGAGCATTATGATGAACAATATTTTTTGATTTGTTTTCCGGCGCAAAAACAAACAACGAAGACGGTTGTCCCCAACACGCGAACTGGCAACGTAGAGCTGACCGTACGAAAAACAGGGAGATTAATCCCACAGACTTCCAACGATTGGCCTTGTGATTTATTGATTGTTATCGCAAAAGCTAATCGAATGGGGAACTGAATCCTCTTGAATTGGTATGGAAGATCAGTTGGAGTTATCGAAATTCGTGGGATAATTACTTCCTCTCCTTTGAATTTGTCCTTGATGATCGTCGCTGGAATCACATTGTTCATCAGTTTCTTGATGGACAATTGCGTACCATTGCACAATTTCGGATGATTCAGATTCCGCAACATGGGTATGATAGATCCTACCTTCAGCTGTAAATTATGCGGCGGAGTTCCTGGCACATCAAGCGAGTTCAAAAATTCCTTCGGATAGTTTGTCGCTTCATCCTCGTCGGTCACTCTGTCAATAGATTTGTACGAATACAGTTTTCCAGCGATTTGACTTTGAATAACTAAATTCAAGCTATCGACGTCCTTACTCTTAGCTGCTGTTATTGCCAGTTCACTAATCCAATCGAGATTTTTATAATGCCGGGGAACACTTTGGTGATGAGTTCCTCCTTCGACAATGTGATGTGGTGATTGTGCAACGCGAACTTGTGCAATATGGGCATTTTGTTCAGCGCGTTCCTCTTGCGTTTAATTATCACAAACATTCTGACTAATTATTGCACGACGTCCAAGGTTTGATCGTCTAATAGGTGGAATTAGTCAAGCAAATAACTTTCCTTGAAATAGAATAAAGTCGTTGTTGACTAATCCTATTAAAAAGAAAATTATTAAAAAAAAAAACTTACGAAATGAATGTATCGCAATAAATGCCTGGAATCCAATAAGATGGCCTAACTTTTTATACTCAAATTTATTTTCTGAAAAAATGATCGAATTGAATTTCAATTGATCGTACTGTTTGTACCATTTACTGATGTGATACGCAATATATGAGTATCCGAAATCAGTGTAATAATAGGTAAAACTCGAATCAATTGCAGCAGGAAATATAACACATTTGTTTAATAGAAAATGACAATGCACCTGTCAAATTGCGCTCAGCCTAAGTTAACGTATAACGCCATCTACGGGGTTGTCACATTAAACGCAGCGCATCGCCATCTGTTATTTATCTCGTTAACTTATCCACCCAAAATTCACGCAAAACATATTTTATCACAATAAATTTCATAATTTTCCGAAATTTACAACGAATTTTCCAACTTTACACAGTCCAAAATCAAACAAATTGAAAATTTTTCGGAATTTTCCATACAAAAAAATCCATTTTCGATTTTTTCAATTTTCCCACTTTTCCGGAGGGTTTCCCCAAAAATTTTCTTTCGTAAAAACCTTCTCCAGGCAATTACGAACAACTGAGAAAAAAAATTTGAGCCAAATCGGCCCAGCCGTTCTCAATTAATGAATTACTATACATTTTTCTCACCGTTTAGCTTGATCTTCATGTGACTGAATTAATCGGGATTCTAATATCCGTTGGCTGTTCCTCTCAATACGATTTGCTTGATGTTCAGGACTTTCAATCACTCGAGAATTTCTTGATCTTGTAGCCGCACGGCCTCTGCGACCAATGTTCCTACGTCTGATTGGCGGCATCTCACTCACTTATTATGAAAGTTAATTGAAAACAAAATCAATACCATAATCTAACACTGTTTCTGACCGAAATTCTTTTTTATATATAAAAGAAGAGAGAAGAAGAAGAAAAGAAAATGTTCTTCGTTTTTTCTTATAAAACAAGTTATTGCTGAAATTATACTCATCAACACCTGTATTATATTGCACAAAAAATTTGAGCGCACGGCTAATTGTATTTTAAAATTTTCACTTTTGCACCAAACACAATAGCAATGAATAAGTCTCGTAAACAATTTTCACAAATAGCACTAATTAGGAACTTTTTAAAGTTTAAGCTTAGGCTAAGTAAAAAAATTGAGAAGTGAAAAGAAGGCAACATGATTGACAAAGTTAGGTGTTTGAGTTTCTCCTAAAAGTTTCTCATACATAGAAAAATGAGAAGTGAAATAAAGTCAGTATATGAAAAACTTAAATTTTCCTATAACAGGATCAGAAATAATGTTTTTTTTAATTTTTAATTTCTTCGGGTGGTACCACGCCTATTTGTCCAATCCCGCCCATATTTGCAGCAGAACTTACAATATGTAAACCAAACTTATATACCAAATTTTGTTCAAATACCGTTAGCAGGAGCAGAAATAATGGATTTTTAATTTGAGGTTTGTATGGGAGGTACCACGCTCCTTCGTCCAATCCTGCCCATATTTGCAGCAGAAGTTACAATATGTACACCAAACTTATATACCAAATTTTGTTCAAATACCCTTAGCAGGAGCAGAAATAATGGATTTTTAATTTGTGGTTTGTATGGGAGGTACCACGCCCCTTTGTCCAATCCCACCCATATTTGTAGCAGCACTGGAAACATTTACTACAAACATTTAAAAAAAGAATTAGCGACATCGGTGTAGCCGTTTTACAATTTTAGATAAATCGAAAAAAGTGGGCGTAAAAGTGGGCGTAAAAGTGGGCGTGGCAAATTTGTCTTTCCATAAAAACCTAAGTTGAACTACGACGAACATTTAAAAAAAAATTATTCAATTCGGTCCAGCCGTTCTCAACTGATGTCCTTACCAACGAACGGCATTTGATTTTTATTTATATAGATTAGGTGCACAACCAAATTTTCGCTGTTATTTTTTTTTATAAAAATGCAACATTGATATGAAAACATGTTTACAAATAATTTATTGAAAGTATTGCACATTACTAGCTACTGCTTTTTTGAGGCTATCCACGAATCTAGCCATTCCTTGATGTCGTCATATGAATGGAACTGCTGGTCAGTCAGACCGTATCACATCGAACGGAACAAGTGTTAATGGGCCGGCGCAATATTTTGACAATACGGTGGATGGGATAGGACTTCCCGTTTCAGCGTTTCCAGGTAGTTTTAAAGGGCTTTGCCATGTGAGGCAGAGCGTTGTCATGCTGAAGAATCTCTTTTTCGTACCTCGCCGCGTATTGTGGGCGCAGGGCTCGGCTTAATCGCATTGATTAGAGTCGATACGGATCCTCAGTGACCGGCTTGGCCCCCCCAAACACAAAGCATAACCTTCGCTGTGTGAATATTCGCCCGAGGCGATGACGTAAAAACATGGCCGAGCAGCAATCATGATTTTCTTTTCTGTGGATTGCTGTAGTGAATCCATTTTTCATCTCTCGTTACAGTACGATGAAGAAAACCCTTTCTTTTTTTGTCGCTAAAGCAGTTGTTCAGATGGGGAAAACCGACTCTTAAGGTTCCTTGGGCTAAACTCATAAGGAAACCAAGTTCATGCCATTTGAATCATTCCCAACGCATGCAATCGTTTGGAAATGTCTTGGCGGGTAACTCCTATTACTGAAGGAAGCTCTACCCCACGTCTCTACTTCACGGCTGCCAAATATAAACTGTCAAGACTAATGTTTACCAAAATAGCGGCAAAGCGAAGTAGTAAACCTTCCCGACGGACACCCTGTAGTTCCAGTGCATTTTCCGGAATAGACCTGAGTTCTTGCCACGAATGCTTTTTTATGTTTTCTATCAAGTGAAAACTGGGTGGTAATTTGAGATTTTGAAAAAAAGCAAGCATGGGGTATATCATCATATCGATGGCATTTGTTGAGTTTTTGATCGCAAATCCATCCATAATGAAAGTCTGAGATCACAATTGAAATCTGGCCTTTTGCTACAAATTTGCTATCTCAAACACCGCATAACGCTCAGATAATATTCTTTAGTTCCCACCTGACTAAGAATTCCGAATGTGTTGGCTTTTGATCGATCTTACCATATTTTTTCCACCTCGTTCAATTTTAAGGCGCCATCTGGAAGCTTATTGACAAGTTTTCATGCCTCATCACCAGTTATAACGCTTTTCATAGATGTGGAGTCGGAAGTGACTTGTTCTAAAATGTCTTTAACGATCATTACGTTACTGAGTTTTTAAAAAAAATTTAGGTATTCCGGAAATGGTCAAACGGCAATGCGTTTCATGTTCAAACAATTGTATAAAATAATACGAATTGATTCGTCAGACATAGAAAGTCCAGCGACTATTTCTCTTGAACTTAAATCATAACCGATGTTAACTTTGATGGCTGACCTGAGCAACGTAAATTTTCTTTCGGCCGTTTTTGAATGCTTTCTACCTATCATGACAAATTCCATTTGCAACAAAAAACTTCAGACAAATTTTTGTTTAAATGATATTACAAAAACCGCTGAATACACTTGAGATGACAACGCAAAATCAAGCACGGTAAACAATTTAAATAACAGATAACGCTGAAACTTCTTGTTTGTATAGAAGACAGTTCAGCCAATTGAGTGATAAAAAAATTTGACAATCCTTTAAAGAGGGTTTCTAAACGATAAATTTTTGCTGCTTTTTTTGACAGCAAGTGCACTAAAAGTTATATAATAATAGAAGAGACACAACTCAGTGCGTTTAGATTTTCTATATACATATTGGGCTCAGCACCCTATAAGAATGAAATACCTTTAAAGTTCAGATTCACATTTTAAGGATCGTGTAACACGAAAAATAATGAAGATATCGCAAAGAGTCCTGAGGAAGAATTCACCCGACAGATGTAAAAAAATCAGATTTGAATGAAAAAAAGGCAACTGATAGAAACCCAATCAGTTTTTCAAATTTGCTTGACCACTATTGCGTTTCGTATACAGTTACTTATGTGAAACTTAATGCTTATAATTTTCCACAAGTTCGATAAGTTGGCCAAGTTCGTTTGATCTCATGTCGAGTCCTTTTAAAATGTAACGACAGTTTCAAACTGAAAAACATACCCCGTACATTTTTATAAGTAATAAATGTCTCTTCCCTTTTCTAATTGATACTACAAATAAACACAGCTTTTACAAACAAAATTAATGAAAGTACTGTAGATTTCCTTTTGACACTCAATACGTGGGTACTTTGTGCAGAGATTCCAACTCACATTCGAATATTACAAACGGTCTTTTTCATATTCACGTACATTTACGTACAGAAAAAAGGCATACAAAAGTATAAAATATTCATTAATTTAAAAAAATATACATACAAATACATACATAAATTAGCATATATTCGTGTGGTGCACATTTGCACACATACTCATGGACACTGTGACACTTCTCTTGTTGAGCAATTTGAATAAGTACAATATCAGAATCTGGCATCTGAATGCTTTGACTCTGCCATATAAAGCCCGGGTACTGTTGCTAGTACTCCACTTGCTAAAAACATTCTGCCCAAGTATTAAGAACGACGTACAGTAAATGAATATAAAATGAATTCATAATTGAAAATCATGTTACGTATATACACACACACACACAAATTTCCTTTTAAACCCATTCTCACTGACAGAAGAACAGTCATAGAGGCATTCATATAAACATGAATTCATTCGTTCATTCATTCAGTCGTCTGTACAGTTGTTATTCTGCGCTCATGTACTCCTTCATAAGTAGCGTGGAGAATGCATGAAATTGTATAAAATTATCTTATAGTAGAAAGCAGAAGGGCTCACTTTTCCAAATGCGAAGGGAAAAACCGGGAAAATAAATGTGAAAAAGTGTACAAATACAAATTTTTGGGAGAAACAAACCGGTACATATAAAATTAACATATATTTAAAAGCCATTTTTAGAAATGTACAAATTTGCTTTGCATTAAGACAAATGTTCACTTGCCACTTGAAAAACTTTTCAAATCTTTTTACTGTGAAATGTGGTGTGGAAGCAGTTTACATTTAAATTATTAAAACCGCAGGATATCAATAACGAAATGCACAGTGGACGAACAAATTGAGAATTCTCGATAGTTTCTAATGTTTTCTAAATAAGAAGACAATTTTTAAAACCTTACACTTGATCCAATCCAATTGCAATTTCTTTTGGTGTTTATTGCGCCAAATTCTTGTGTGTCGGTTTTTTCATATATACGCCGTACAGAGTTCACATTTGTTAATAAAATTCAATAGAATTTGGTATTAAAGCTGAGTTTTATTGCCACAGTCACAGTTTCATAATAATTTTGTTATTTTTCGGTTTAATGGCAGACAGTGGGCCGCATTGGTCTCTGACATGCTGTAGGCACCATACGAATGCTCGAAGTAAGAATATTTTTGTTGCCTCCAGCAACTACAGCTTTCATGAGAATTTTATGAAGTTTTGAGTAAACTCAAAGACGAGAGATATTATATAACAATTGTTTACCAAGTTAGTGTGATGTTATACATTTTTAATAAATCAACAAATTGAAGAGATGATTTGGTCTTAATTTTCTAAAAGTTCAGTCAAAAGAAGGACAGCGGAACCTAGGATTAGTGAATAATTATGATTTTCTTACCATTGCAACAACAGATTCCTGAGATTCCAGACTGGCCATGGAGGCAACAGGTTATCCATTTATAGGTTTCAAAAGTAAAGTTAAATAAAATAAGCATAAAGCTTTGATTTCTATATAATTTATTCCATTATAATGCTTGGACCTTGCCATTATGTACGAAATACAATATCATTTAAATGATCGCCTCTGGTTTGGTTTGCAGCAGTGGATAATTTTGAGGTATTTTTCAATCACTTTTTCGCACATTTCGGGCATTCTGTGAGATTAGAGGGATTGCATTCTTAGATTCACTCAACAGGATTTATAGTTCAACGATGATTACAAACGTTAGTTTGAAAGACATTATCAGAATTTTCGACTATTCGACTACTTGACGTGCCCGTCCGGTATATCGAAGTGATATATGGCGCTCAAATAATAATTGATGGTTGTATCGAACCCAACGTTTCATATGCATAACCGTCGCATGTTCTAACATCAAGGCACGATCTTGTTGAATACTTCCCTAACAAAAAAAAAAAACCAAAGTTATCTAATTCGGTTAACATTTTAAAAACTTACAAATTCCTAAAGTTTTACAATTTATAGGTACTATATATGACGCTGTATTACAAGGTGACTACACTCAATCTTTTCTAAAATATTGACTCATACTTTAAAATTTCTACTTATAATATACTCATAGCTTTGCGCTACGAAATTAACGAGTTGCGCAATTGTTTCCGTTTCCAATTTTATTAGGTCGCTCATCGGTTAGTAATGAGTAAGTAAGTGTTGCCTAACCTTTATATTTTTCACTTTAGTTCCTGATAATTGAAAACAATTTTGGACTAAAATTCGATTTTGGATCAGAACTTAAAAGATTGTGTGAATATTAGAAAGATTGTCCAACTATCAGCAATACTTCTGCAAAGTTTAATATATGAATAGCCAAAAAGCAACCAAAAATCAAAACTTTCTTTTTTAAGTTTTGACAAAAATGCAAAATAATTTTTTGACCTTAACAAATTTTTTGAATTATCGTCAAAAAACGCATCTTATGCGTAACATTTATTTTGATTACTCGACATTCCTGAATTCTGTAATGCGATAAACTATTAAATGAAAGTAATTATTTACTCTGTTTTCTATGAATTGTTCTTTTGTTAGCTTTTAGAAATTGCCTCTTTAATTCATAGTTTAGTTTGAAGAGGTAATTACTTATCCAACAACGTATGAAATATACATCAAATGTGCGTGTGGAGCTCTGAATCGTTCAATTTTCAAATAATCATTCCTTTGTAAGTGCAGTAAGGAGATATTATACATTGTTAGGTTAGGCAATTACAACTAGTTAACCACGATATTAACTAAAACAGTACTTTTGGAAACTATTGACAGGATAATTGAAAAAGTCGAAATAAACAGGTATTTCGTGGAAAAAAGTAATGCGGTAATACTAATAGTTGACCCATTACAAAATTGTGTGCATAGTGAGACATCAGAATGAATAAATTGATTTTAATAATAGCAATTATATACTCCTTTTAAAACAAACACAAACTTGGTGTAGCGTGATTTATAAGCATGTTTGCGACAGTGACCGGGATGAGATGGTTAGTACACGCGACTATCCTTCATCTGATCGCGGATTCAATCGGGTGATATATATATCGGGTATATAAATGAAATGTGAGAAGCTCTTCCACATCTCATCCATGGGATGGAAGGGAGTTTGGTTTTCTATTTTTACTTTCATCATGAATAGATTAGGTTGTTTATTACCAAATACGGGGGCGGTCCCAAAAATATTTCGGCTTAAAGTGGCAGCCACGTTGTTTAGTATTTTTATTTGGGCCACCAAAAGTAAACGATCTCAGTGAATTTGTAAATATTAAAAATAATTGGTCATCGTTATTGAATGCTATAATATTGGCATATGAAAGGTCTCAGACCAATCAGTATTAAAGCCGAGCTGCATTCTACTATGGGAGTGTCTGCTCCTTCGTTTACACCTGTAAAACATTGGGTAGTAGAGTTTAAACGAGACCGTACGAGCTGCCAAGACGAAAACTTTAATGCTCGACTAACTGAGGTATTCACGCCAGACACGGTTAAGAAAATCCACAAAATGGTGTTGGATAATTGACGGCTGAAGATGCGTGAGCTAGCTGAAATGATAGACATTTCAATTGTGCTATACATAATATATTGACCGAAAAATTGAAGATCAGAAAGCTGGGCGCAAGGTGGGTGCCGCGCTTGCCTTCAATTGGGCAAAAACAGCGCCCTAAAAATGTTTCAGAAAAGTGCTTGGCGATGTTTCGCCGCGATAAGGCCAAATTTTTGCATCGATTTGTAAAAATGGATCCGGCATGGGTCCACCACTTCACACCTGAGACAAAGGAACAGTCAAAGTAGTGGACTGGAATGGGAGAATCTTTGAACATGAAGACAGGCAAAGACATTTCCATCTGCAAGCAAAATCATGGCTTCTGTTTAGGATGCAAATGGGATTATTTTTGTTGATTATCTTCAGAATGTTAAAACCATCAACGGCGAATGTTATGCTAATTTATTGCAGCGTTTAAGTAATGAAATTATGGTAAAAAGGCTGAATTAAAAAAAAGAAAGTTTTTTTTTCATCAAAATAATGCTTTTCAAACTTGTCAAAATGACTAGGTGGTTAAAAGATTTGCCAACTACAAACAAGTGGAGTCTACGGTTGATGGATATTTTAAGAAGTTTGACAATTCTTACTATAAACAGGGTATAAAAGCTATTGAATATCGCTGGAAAATGTGCATCGAGCTATAAGAAGATTATGTGGAAAAATTTTTTGTGCCTTCTTCGTTAGGTTTGGGACCACCCTCGTACTACAGGAAAAGCCTGTACATTTCAAAGAAATTTGGATGATGCAGTTACAGTCAACATTTGAAAGGAACTATTTTTAAAAAATAAATCTAAAGAGCATTTATTTTGAATGATTTTATTTTATTAAAAATAAATAAATAATTGTGTAAATTACTAGCCGACAAGTGATTTTTTTTCTCCATCCACAGAATATACATACGTATAGAGATGGTGTTATGGGGTAAACCACTCAATTTTCTTCATTGTATCCACTTTTTAAAAGGAAGAATATTTTCAAATTTTTGAACTATAAGTAAAAGATAAATATGCATGTCACTTCTTTTTACTAAAAGATATAGTTTCATTTGTTTATATCCATATCGAATAATAACACAATTGTTCTGATGATATACCGGTGTTATATATCTTTATCCTAAGAAATTTCTAAATACGCAATAGGTCTAAGCTTTATAATAATTTTGCCTAAGCTCATCTAAAGCAAAAACCGTGTCACCCAGACGAAATTAAATTCCAAAATAACTTTAATTTGTTTCAGTTTTTGAAGTCTAAATTAAATTAAATTTATTAAATTAAATTCATTCTGATTTCAACAACTGAATCAAAATTGTATTGAATTTTATTCCTGTCTTATGCAAACCAACACGGAATTGCAAACAAATTTTACTTCGACTTTTAGACCCGATACAAAATTAGAAATAATTTAAGTTCTGCTTCAATTTATGCAATCTTGTGTTTGCATTTCGTTTAAAAATTTTCCAATAGCTGCGAAAGTTTCAGAGTTCAGAAAATATATTATTTAAAGCATTTTTGTCTTTTGCAGTTTGAAGAAACGAAACTGCAAAAGAATGTATTTTCGTTTTAAGTAATCAAAGTAGCTGTTTTATTTTGTTATGATAGAGAAGCAGAATCAATGTATGTTTCCAATTTCGTTTCAGGCAAAAAACCAATCAATGTATGCAATGTATTGTTGCTTCGAATATGAACAAATTTGTAATGTCATTTACTTTAAATATATACCATACTTTAAATAAGTTTACAATATAAAAAAGGAAACGTAGTTAAACTCCAGTGAGGGCCCCTGAATTAAAGTGTCGAAATATCAAACCTAAATGTATAAAATTCTTTTGAAATTATCTTATAATAATTATGGTTTTATATGAAATATTCATTCATTCTACATTTGCTGCTTCAGTCATTTGAAAATAGTGAAATACGGAAACCAAATACGACATGACTTTCCATTTAACAACTTTGTATGACAAACTTATCGAAGAGGTACTAACTATTAAATACAAATTTCAATGTTGTCCATTTTTCGGCTTCAAAAGTAATGCTAAATAAAACACACATAAAGCTATGATTTCGATAAAACTTTTATTTCATTATAACGCTTGGACCTTGCCATTATGTGCGAAATACGATGTCATTTAAATGACCGCCTCTCGATTGATAGCAGCAGTGGATTCTTTTGAAGTATTTTTCGAGGCGGTATCTCAACGATAACTTGACAAATGTTGGTTTTCAAATGCTCCAGCGTTTAATGATTATACGGGGATATACGGTCTTTGACGTAACCCCACAAAAAATTTTAACAACATCAAATCACATGATCTTGGTGGCCAAAACGTGAAATTACGCTTTCATGCAATAAAGCCAAAATAGGTCGTGTTGTGTACCACTGGACAACGTCTCCTTGGAACCACATATCGTCCAGTTCATAATCTTTAATTGCAGACCATAAAAAATTCGGCTATCAACGGCCATACTGCTCTGAATTGAAATTCGGATTATCCGCCACACTTTCACTAAAAGAAGCCATATTTTCGGCAGTGCGTAAATTGCGATGATGTATAGGTCTGATCACATCCGTAACGCTTCCAGTCTCTTCAAAATTTTGTATAATTTTGACATTTCCTCGCACAGTAGGTCGATTATGACGGCCATAACCACCCCGTGATACACGAAAGGTGCCCACGTTTGAATCACCACTTTTGTTCAACGATCGGTTGTTAAACGATCCATATTCGTAAATAGCACTAAATAAATATCACTTCAGATGGCAGGTATTTAACAGCTGACAGCCTTGCCAGACCGGCGGTTTTGAAACCACTAAATAGATTACCCTGTGTAAATGGATATTTTTCAATTAATCTATAAATATTTAAGAGATTTTGAATATTAATTACATTTTTATACGCAATAAATTAATATTTCAAAAGAATTTTATCCAACTCCACCTAAAATGGTTTACTCCAAAACAAAATTGATAGGTCTATAAAGATGGTAGGGTCAATAAAAATTGTGTCTCACAATAGCCGTAAATTAACAATAGGCGGCAGTTTTATAAAAAGTCCAGATATAATAACAATGCATTTCCTAATAGCAACTTTTTGAAATTTCTGGAAAATAACTTAATCATGTTAATGAAAAATAACACGTAAATACCGATTGTAAACTGCCTTCCACATATGCACTCCTTTCCACATATGAAAGAATGTTAAAATTAATGTATATTCGACCGATTCTGTAGGTTGGAATCAGCAGTTGTGATTCAATAAGTTATAACCACCTGTTGCATTTTTTCGATGTGTTATCAGTGGTTTGTTATCACGCATCTGTTCATCAGTTTCCTTCCACTCTGCGATTCATATCAACAGTGTTGGAGACTTTTTGTATTTTCCTTGTTCATTACACATTATATTCTTGTTTATTATACACCAATTCGTCACATTAAGTTGTGGCAGTATATTAAAAACCTGGTCCTTTCGTCGTACTTCTGATAGACCTCTTCCATTTCGTTCATTGAGTTTGATTTCGAAGACTTTTCGCACCAGAGATTTTGCATCGATCGGCATAATATGACCTACCTGACAATTGACGAATTTTATTATCGATATATGCAGCTTCATCAGTTCATAGTTCATACTACACCTATAATCTGTGGCATATATGAAAAAATTATTTTACATTACGTTTCAACTGTACCAAAAGGAGCAAAAATCAGCGACACATTAATCTTTTTCTTGTTTTGCTGGAAAACGCGGTATCCCTTTTGGAAAATATTTCTCTAATACCATACTGTCAAAAAAAAAATATCTTTAGGATATCAACTAGCTCTTGTAAATTCAATTTTCAATTATTGAAAATGATGATCAAAGGTTTTTGCAGGCTTCCAATGTAACAGCTTTTTTAGGCGATCGCCGCATTCAGCATTATGGATACCCATACGACCTCGTTTAAAATCAACAAACCATCGACAAATACTTAGATCCAATGAAGAAAAGTTTTCAGTTTATAGAGGATAGCGCACCAATTGCAATACAATAAGAAATTCAAATAATTTCTTTTATTCAATGTATTCAATTTACTTATTTCTTTTTATTGTATAGAAAATTCGATTTTACGCAACTAATTCGTTTTGAAAATGATAAACCGTAAATGACCTCCATGCTCGGACTGTTTCAATTCAGTCAAATTCCTTAGTTTCGTTTTGTACACCTCTTGCTTGACATAACCCTATAAAAAAAAATCTGGTGCAGTCAGGTCAGTCGAATAATTTGCATGGAAATTTTCGTTGGAGATCCACTGTAACAGGTCTAGCTATGTGTGAAGTTGTTCCGTCTTGTTGGAACCAAATGCTGCTGAAACGGATACGTCTTCGGCGCATTTCTGGGTAAACAAAAACTCCTTCAAACAACTTTGCATAACGGTTCACATTGACATTGTAGTGCGATTCGTGCGCCACCCTGTATATTAATTATATTGTCAACCCAAAGATGGTCAGGCATTATATGCTGACGATTTCCAAGTGTTGGCAGCTAATAATATTTGTAACATCGATAATTTATTTAACGATATGAAGGACAACCTGTAAACCATAACTTCTTGGTGTCAATCGAATTTTATAACTTAAAACTTCTCAAAATGGATCAGCTAATACTTTTTCCAATCGTTGTTTTAATGTAAATATCATAAAATGTTCATTTTACATTTAAACGTTGGTTTTGGTCGTGATTTAAATTTTAATAATCATATTAATTAGGTTGTCTACCGGATGCCGTTTTGGTGAAGGAAAATCTATTGTGTACCGACTAATTCTCCCGTATGTACACAAAAGCGCATTGGACATGCTATATTAATGTATCTCATTACATAGGAAGTCCAACTTTGTTCTGACATCACAGAGTTGTACGATTCGTTTATAGGATTCATATTCACGATCACGTTACGCCTTCAGTAATTGACTTTTAATACTTTTTTTTGAGGATTTTGTGAGCTTGAGAGTGCTTATGCTTTTTTACAAAGTTATGAGATATGCTAGGCCTGAATGTTTATTATTGAAATTTAACTTTTCTGTTTCTTCACTAATTCACCAAAATCAAAAATCATTTAGAGTTCACGTATGTGGACTCTGGCATTTGAATACATCATATTATGTGATCAATTTTTCAAACTCTTTCAATATATTAATAAATATAAACCGATTGTTCTATCGCACTTATAAAATAGTGCAGTTCAGGATGAACCTTGCCAATAGAGTTTCGGTTCGGCTATTACTATTTGGGACCACTTTCACAATTGATTGATTGCGGTTGATATTGCTAATTAAATTTTTACTACGAATATTAACATTGGGTGTTTCAAATTCAATACTATGTATCCACTATTGGCTTTCGTAAGGCTTAACGATTATGAAAAAATAAAATTAAAATTGAATTGAAACAAGTTGCAATAACACCATTTAGGTCATTGCTAAGTGTGAATGGTATTTTTTTCATCAAAAACTAATGTGTAGCCAACGTACTAATTTAACTTTTTCCATTAGATAAAAAACGAATAAACGAACCGAAATTACAGTTACAGTTTCATTACTTAGACCATCATTATATTTGTTATTCACTTATATTCACTTATTTTAATGGTTTTGCTTAAAGACTTCTCAGTCTACTAAACATTCAAATTGAATAATACTTAGAAATTTTCCACTAATTCCTTACTCGCATCGCTTGTGCATCAACCACAATAACTTAAACGCCACCAAGTCGTTCCTGCAACAAATGCCAAACCAAAGGAGTAGCGATACAGGACTTTCAAACTACTTTTAGTGGCAGCATCCCTCTTACGGCAGCCGAACTGAAGTTTGCACATGACTGTGTCATAAACCACAAAATACCGAAAAGGAATGCTTATGCTTTGCCGCAACAAAAGAATAAAACCGAAAAAACCGCAAAAAATGTATTAAATTCATTTTGCCCTGGAACTAAACGAGTTTTTAATAAGCAAAAAATTTACGAATGAAGATATGAGAGTAGGTCCAACTAAGATACACGCTTGCGAATCGCTTCCTTTGAATGAGTACCGCGCTTTAGATTTTAGCTTAATGTAAATTATGCAAGAACATACGCAAAAATGTGATTGCTTGTGTAGACACGTGGTGGGAAATTTACATATGTGTGTGTAAATGAACATATTCACTGTACAGTTGAAACGCGGAAATCATGACAACAGTCTTGTTTATCAAAATATTATTTACAATTTAATTCTTAAAGCGAGAAGGGAATATAAAATCATACTGTTAAACCGCATCAATAAATACAGTAAGAGTGATACAGAGCCAACGTAGAATCTACTGCATCTAAACAATAAATTAGCATTAGCATCTAGAACGCTCACAACAGCAAAATTGTTTTTAAAAATTTAACAAATTTCATTGCGCGTGTAAAGTTTATTAGTTAACTAAGCAAATTAGTCAGAAGTTACTTAGTGGGCTACACAACTTTTTTTAATTTTCTGGCACTGGAGCTGTTCGAACTCAATATAATAAACCTTTCACAAAGGTGAGGGCAATTTATTTTATTTATTTATTTTTATTTGTATTTATTTCTCAATAATATAAATTAAAAAAAAATTATATATTACATTTAGAAAAATATTATTAGAGACTAACAATATGAAAAAAGACTAGTTTAGGTAGATAATCGGTATGCATTATAAAAACCGTTGCTCTCAATTTACCTGAATAGAACCTTTTCCTGGAAAGTCTGAAAGTGTTCTAAAATGTGTCTTTTGCAGGAATCAGGGCATAATTAAAACAGTTTAAATGGCTTGGTAGTAAATTGTAAATTTATGCTATTCTTACTGCAAATGCACGACCTATGAATGTGATTACTTTAGGAATAAGAAGCTGTTTATTACAAGTTAAGTGTGAAAAATTAAACAAATTAAAAAGAAATTGAGAACTACAAAGTCGAACAACTTTATAAAATAAAAATAAAGACCTCAAATCGATACAGTATTTAACACTGCAGCCCAAGAAACGCTTAACATACGGTGTTATGTAAACACGACGCCTCAGTGAATACAAATTTCTCTTAACTCTGGTAAAGACCACCTGAATTTTCCTCTCATTTTATTTTTTTTTTTATTAGTGCTACTACAAGTTCTACAGAACAAAGCGAAACCTTAACCAATCAGTGTTATAAAAATTTCGAAGTGAATAATTTAAACACCGGACTACATTATCCACTTGATAGTTGAAGCTTAGATTGTCATCTAAAAATACACCCCAACATTGTACACTTTGGACGTCTTCAATATGTGTGCCACGATAAGATAAACTTAAGTTTAAACCATGATTAGAAAAGCGAAAACTGATACTCCTCCTTAAAGAGCAATTGTATATCATCTGCAAATGAATAGGGAATGCATGTATCAGCTACTAAACAAAATAAAATATACAAATTAAAAAATATATATATTTGTTTTTGGACGATTCAGTTCAATTTCGTTTCTCTTTTGCTGTTGTAAGTTTGTTTACAACGCTTAAGAAAATAGTTTCAAATTCATATTAGACATTGCAAGTCACTTCATACATTGATTCGTTTTTTATCTGAAATGAAATTAGAAATCTACATGATTCCTTTTCTCTATAGAAACATAATGAAACAGACATTTTGATTCATGAATCTAAAATGGAAATATAGCTTTATACAATTTCGTTTCTTAATCTGAATCAGAACTGAGGCCAAGTGCAGCTTCGTTTCCTGACAGCGAAAAAGCACCCAGTGCCAAACTATGAAAGGTAAAAATGATTCAAATAATTCGTTTACAATACCAAACTATTAAAAAATTTTCACAGCTACTCAAAAATGATGTCTTCAAATGAAATGTAGGGTTATCTATTTAGTGGTTTCAGAACCTCCGGTCTGGTAAGGCTGTCAGCTATTGAATACCTGTCATCTGAAGTGTTATTTATTTAGTGAACGATGTGCCATTTACGAATATGGATCGTTTAGCAACCGAAAAACGCTTTAAAAATAGTTAAAACTTACTACAAAAGTAGTGATTCATTGATGAAACTCATTTCTCACCCGTTAACTCGTTACCTTAACAACCAAAATTATGGGCTCGAAGAAATCAGAAGTGTTTGGATAAAGTGATTGTTTGGTGCGCACTATGGTCAGGATGTATCATTGGACCAAATTTTTGTCGAAAACTACCTGAAACGATCCACTGCTCCAACCAATCCAGAGGCGCTCATTTAAACGACATCGTATTTTATATATAATGGCACAGTCCAAACATTATAATGATATGAACGTTTCAAAGAAATCATAGTTTTATGCTTGTTTTCTTTAACTTTACTTGAAAACGAAAAATTAATATCCCTGCACAAACAAAACAATTCATAAACTGAATCAGAATCAAAATTGTTGCTAAGTATCAAAATCAAAATTGCTTGTAATTTCGTTGAGGATCTATGAAACGGAAACAATTCGGTTGTCCGAATCATATAAAAACTTTGCTTTTTTTTTTTTTTTTTTTTTTTGATTTATACTACATATGTATGTTGAAACAAATCCAATTTATTTTCTTTTCTTTGACAATAGTCCTTGATTTTTCTAAGTTTTACTCTGACCTTTAAACCGTAAAAGTATTAGAATTTCTTTAGGTTTTAACACGGAAAAGTTGAGGCCCAAATTTCATTACTTCGTTAAAAATGTCCAAGCGCATCAAATGTTTATTACTTAACACTATCAGATTACTATTTTTGTTTTTAGGAAACAAACCCTACATTTCTAAAGAAGCTTACAATAGTTTGAGATAAAATTCAGGTTTCAAAAATCGAATCTGCATCTTCATTTGCAAACAATCCCAATTTTCCCAAAGTAAACTCTTTCGCGATTTCACGTTTAACCAAATTATTTTAAAATATGATATGATATGGTAAAAATTTCAGCATATGCCACAATTACTTTTATAGTAGAAACAATTTTACGTTTTTTAACTGTTTGCAACAAGGCACAGTAAACTCACCCATAGGTAAATACAAAAGCCAAAATAATTATAAACCAATCTTCAATAAGACCTATTTTAACTTAGGGCTTTTCTATTTGTTTAATATACCATCTTCATACATGGAGAAAAGTAACATTTTTGAGAGAAAATGTTTAAGAGAGTGTATTTCATTATATAATAACCCTCAAAACAACTTTACGAAATGTATACCAAATATAAGATTTTATAATGTTGCTAATATAATAGGAATATATAATTTTATAATAAGATATAGATTATTAGTGGTAAATATTGTTAATTATATTGTAGTAAAATATAATTTCTGCAAAAGAATAAACATTAAAAAAATTAAAAAAAGGAAACTTTCAATAAATCATTATAAAAAAGATATTAACATTAAAGCTTCCGAAATTGCTACTTTGGATTCAACGACTACGATATATTTATGTATTACGGCAACCGATCCAAGATTTAATAAAGCATAACATAATTAAGACATGACGTAGTTTTAGGAAAAGGCTTGCTTCGGTTCACATCCTCACGCAGATTCATGGATGTGATGCTCCACACCATCGTTTTGTTGCACCTTCTTTAGTAATTCAATCCAATTGATTTGCATTATATACAAGTGATTCTATTTGCTAGTATTTAAGATGGTCCAAGCCGAAAAAAATTTTTGAGTTGCGAATATTTCATATTGCGGAATTGAAAAAAATTTATCATTAGAGCAGATTTATGTAAATCATATCCAACAGACTGCCCTTCATTCTTGTTTTGAAAATGATCCGAATGACACGCATTAGAACAAAAGTGGAGAAAGTGAAAAGAAGTGAAAGGAGGAACAAAGAAATTCAAAAATATAATAAGCAGAGGGAATGAAAGCAGTAAACGCCGCTCTGTCTATTAGCTAAATACCCAGTGGATAGGTTTCCTAAAAAAATACATATAAAATATTTTATAAAACCCACCTGGATGAAAATGCTAAATTTGAAGGACAGGAAGACCATCATTTCTTTCAAAATTTCCTAGTATACCAGCGCAGGACCTATAACTTATTAAAAGCTTTAAGATATACTCGAGGTGTTACCGCGATGTTATAAATCCTTCATCCATAGTAATATAATTTCAGAAACCGCAAATTATTTTGAGATTTATGTAAAAAATAAGAGGTAGACTAAAATTTGTATTTTTCCGCAAATATTCTTGCAGAACCTTCTTGATAATTTTCAATACGGCAATTAAGCCTTTTTATCACTTTTAAATGTGGTAGAATTAAACACATTTATAAATTCGTTGATTTTGAATGTGATCTGTGTGAACTCGTATTTTAAAAATCAAACTTCTGAAGCGACTACAAACACACGGATTTTTGTCGAAAAAGTTGTGTTGCCTGACGGCAAATTATCATAAAACATACACTCTTTAAGTGCAAAAATCATGCGAAAATCATTAAAATGCAAACACCGGGTTATGCATTTTTCATTTCAAAAGTAAAGTTAAAAAAAATCACATATAAAGGTATAAGTTCGATGAAACTTTTATTTCATTATAATGCTTGGATTATGCCATTATGTACGAAATACAATGTCATTTAAATCACCGTCTCTAGATTAGATGCAGCAGTGGATCCTATTCTTGTGTAGGTGTCGACGGCGAAACTTGACGAATGTTGTTTTTCAAAAACTCCAACTTTTGGGGATTATCCGTGTAAATACGGTCGTTGACATAGTCCCATAAAGAAACTCTAACGGCAGCAAATCGCAAGATTTTAGTGGCCAATTGACATCGTCAAAGTATGAAATTCCGGAAATTTCTCATGCAATAAAGCCAAAATTTGTGGTGTTTTGTGGCTCGTGGCATCGTCTTCCTGAAATCACATATCGTCCAGTTCATAATCTTCAATTGCAGGTCAAAAAAAGTGGGTTATAACACGGCCATGGCGCTCTGAGTTGAAATTTGGATTATCCGCCACACTTTTACTAACAGAGGCAATACTTTCGTCAATATGTACATTTCGATGATGCACAGGCCTGATCATATCTACGTCGCTTCCGGTCTCTTCAAATTTCTTTTTAGTCTTGCCAATTTCTTGCACAGTATCCCGTAATGCACAAAAAGTGCCCACTTTTGAGTCACCACATTTGTGGTAAATTTTAACTATATTTACACGTTCTTCGGTTGTTAAACGGTTCAAATGACAAACTTTTCACTAAATATATAACACTTTAGATATATAGGTTTTGAAACCACTAAACCCGTTAGCTCGAACCGAATTAGATTGCGCTGGGACTGATATCATAATTACTGGCGTATATCTGTTTCGCAGCCAATAGTGTAGAGATTTAAATACCGATCTCGACCAATCATATTATAATATAATGCCTACACAACTCATCATCTGTCCAGCTTTGTGATTTTGTCTAAGGAAACTAGTCATTTTACCGAGCTTTCACTGTATATTCCAAATGCACGTAAATTCATTCACTGAAATTTCATATGCAAATATTGTATTTAATATCGTAATGTAAATTATTCATGAATGAATTTATGCAATCATTTGTACTGACTTGTAGTTGTTGTTGTTACCATTTTTCACGCTTTCAGTTGTAGCATTGTTGTAACTGGTTTTTTCTGGTAGTGACAATAATGTATGTGTACGACACGTTACGCGTTGCTTGCTGAAAATAACGTTCATTTCCTTTAGCGTTTTGTGGCATTTTTTAGCGCGCCAGTTCTTTTATATTCTTTTTGCCAAATTGATAGCCGCATAATTATATTAAAATGAATTACACATACATGCACACAAATGCAAATATACCTATAAGTATTTACACTTTCAGCCAAGCACACAGGTAATGTGTTTTGCACGAACTGTGTACATTTTATACAGCGTTTATAACAGTGGGTGGCAAAACAATAGTAACTTTCTGGATTTTGTTAGCTTATGTACATATTACTGGAAAAATCTTAGTAATTTTGAATGACAAAGTAACAGTTACACTCGAAAAATGGAACAATAGCTTATATCGATTACAATTTCGGTCTTATATTGGTTTTCAAATTTTGAAAACACCGATTACAATTCGGTTCGCTGCAAAACTTTGCATTAAAATTTAGTTTTATTTTTAAATACTTGGAACGGTATTAGCAAAAAATCGAACGAATTAGAATCTATATGTAATATCTTAAGTTTTAAATCATAATAGAATTACGATTTTGTTTATTCATATGATTTCTCATCATGCAATCAATATGATACTGCGTACACTAGCTTGCGTAGACTTTTTCAAAAATATATAGAGTGGCTTATAAATGTTACCACAAAAATATTACTTAAGGAACTTGGAAGGGTTTCATATGATTTCTTATCATGTAATTAAAAGGATACTGCTTACCGTAACTTCCGTAGATGCTTCCAAAAATGTATAGAGTATCTGATGAATGTTGCTACAAAAATGTTACTTAAAGATCTTGAAATGGGGTTTCTTTCCAGGGCTATGCCGAAGGAAAACTACTTTTTAGTTTGTGTAGTTTCAAGAAGATGGTGTTTTGACTTGCATATGTACAAAGTGGTGCTACGGTCAACTGTTAACTGTTAATGGGGAGCGTTGAAGTAGTTTTTTACCCAAAACTGAGCCGAAGACGTATCCGTTTCAACAGCATTTGGTTCCAGCAAGATAGAGGAACTGCACACATGACCAGCCAATTATGGCAGAGCTCCAACGTAAATTCCCAAACAAATTAATGTTCAGAAACTCTACCTCGTAAATGAGCATGGAGGTCATTTACAGTCTATAAAAAATAGATATAAAACAAAATTGAATTTTCTATACAATAAAAAAAGTAAGTAAATAAAATAAATAAAAAAGTAAGTAAGTAATGCAATTGGTGCAAAAATGTGAAGGGTACCAGAAGTGTTCTATATCATCGCCACATTCTTACCAAAATATGCTGCGGAGTAGAACACAATAAAATATGCAAAATTACAACCTTCTGAAGTCTTCCGTTAATAAATTATATAAAAAATCACTATTTTCTGCTAAATCAGCCAACTCGTGCCATTGCACGCATCTTTTGGTGTCATATACTCGTAAGATGCCAAAAGGTGCGTGCAAATAAAAATCGATTTTTATTCGCAAAATTAAGTTCACTAAATGCCTGATGCTTGCTAAATTATACTGAAGTTAATACTATAGAATGAAAGATTATGCTCTAGAAATATATAGATTAAATTAAGTAATTTGCATGGCAGTTACCAGACAGAACGTGATTATCTGTCGATTTCTTCAAATTTTGCCAAGCTTTATGGTGAACAAATTTTTGCAAATTTTAGAGTAACTGGAGTCTGTGAAAAAAAAGTTTTTGAGGAATTGCTAATTTTTTATTTTTTTTTTTTTAATTTCATAACGATTTACTACAGTTATGGTCTCTACCAAGCAGACAGAGAGACGGCAACCGTTCAATCGATATAAAAAATTGTGAAACGCATTTGGTCAAAATATAACTGACACTTTAAACGCTTCCTACGTTCGTTTATTCGGGTGTAGGTACAAAAATGAACCTGAATTGGAATCGAATTTATTTTCTATTGGAAATCCAAATCGATCCTGTTTCAAATGATAACAATCACAGAACAGCTTTTCAAAAGCGTGACAGCTTTGGAAGAACCGGGAAATTTCGGAAAATAGAGTTGACAACCGAAAATGCAAGAAAGTGATTTTGAAATGAGGGTTTTAGCAGGTATTTTGAAATGTTCAGCTAAGTATTAGCACGTTGTCGTGAGAAATCCCAAACCAAACATCTTCGGGAATTTGGTCAGAATATTACTGCGACATTTTTTGCTCTGCGTAAAAAAAAAATTATTATTATTGAAAAATTTATTTTCGTGCTTTTCAATTTTGCAATACAAAAGTTGTGCTAAATAACACACATTTTTCGATGCCCGAAATTTCCAAAATCGAATGAAGAAATTGTAGCCAACTATTCGCTTTAAATATGGAGGGTTGCTATTTCGGGAAATTTTGAAGCATTTTGTAGAAAGGAGGAAAAATGATTGCAAATAATATGAAATAAATTCGTTGCATAAGTATAAACGTGCGATCAGATTAGAAAAATTCCCAAAACTTTTCCTTTCCCGGGAAATAGGGGAAAAACTGTAAATTTCTTGAGATCCCAGGGATTGCAAAAAAAAAAAAAATAATATACGGTATATTGAAATCCATAATACCAAATTTGGAAGAAAATATCATATGTGCAATAATAATTAATTTAACGATAAAAGTGGCAATAAGTAAAATCAATGTTTCCCCAAATATAGGATTATCCATTTAGTGGTTTCAAAACCGCCGGTCTAACAACGCTAAATACCTACCATCTGAAGTGTTATTTATGTAGTGACAGGTTTGCTATTTAGGAATATGGATCCTCTAACAACCGAAAATCACGTAAAAATAGTTAAAACATATTACAAAACGTGGACTTTCAATCGAAGAACATTTTCTTCAGCGATGAAGTTTATTTCTCACTCGGTGGTTACGTCAGCAAGCAAAATTGTCGCATATGGGACTCGGAGAACTCAGAAATGATTGTCGAAAAGCCATTGCATGTGGCAAAAGTGACTGTTTGATGCTCATTACGTCTGGAGGTATTATTGGGCCGTATTATTTTAAAATTATTTCAAAAGAAAAGCAAACGTTCCAGCATTACAAAGAAATAAAAGTTTCATCGAAATCATAACTGTATGTGTGTTTAATTTAACTTTACTTTTGGAATCGAAAAATGGATATTATATATTATTATATATGTATATTATCATAAATATGAGAGTTTTGTTTTCATTTTGTGAATTGTAAGTCTGTGCTTATTTCAAATATCATCTACCCAATAATACAAAATATGCTAACTTCAAGTCGAACAGGACGCGGTGGTGGTTGTGCTCAAAACTACCGTGACGAAGATCAAATCGTTACAAAACTATTACATTTCCCTTCGAACAACAATCACCTCGAATGCTTCGGGTACTCCAACAATTGGCAAGTGTAATAAAATTCACTAAAACTGAATTTCTAGTACCCTTTCAGCGATCTAAAAACAGAATTGTAAATGTGAGAAGCTCTCTCCTATCCAATTCATAGAATTCGAAGGAATATATTATTTTGTGTAAGTGCAATTCCGGTGACTGAACTCTACTACTCATTGGATGTGAGAAGCTCATCCGTATCCCATATAAGGAATCCAAAGAAATTTGCTTTATTTTTCTCTTGAATACTCACAAAGCTGCTTGAGATATTACATTTATTGTGCGCTGCACAGCATAGCAAGTAAAGTTAGTGAGTGAGGAATTTGAACTTTTATTTACCGAAAAATGAATTTTTCATTCCTGTTCGAAAATAATGTTCCCTTTTTAACATACCGGACAAAGTACAGTATTAGTTATTAATAAAGTAATCCACTAAAGCGAAGCATTGTACTATTTAATTTAAATTTATTTGTATTGTAAATTCATATATTAAACTGGAAAATAAAAAAATTTTATTCACATTACATTTAATAGACCTTGCAAATTCTTTTCCAATTCTTGAGATGACTGCAGTAACAGCCATACATTTTGTTAAAGATTTTTCCTGTGACGTCCAAAGAAACTGATCTCACTTCTATTTCCGTCGGTATATTATGGGAATTTATAGTGTCGATACATGTTGTTCTCGGAATAATTAGACAAAACTCAGACAGTATCAGTTTGCCTGGCACGGCTTTCAAAACGGAAAGATGTGGTACATAATCTCGCCCTCTCTCTCTCTCTCTCACACACACACACACACTTTTAATCTCTTGGACTTTTATTGGTGTCAAAATCTGACAAATAACACTACATCACAAAAATTCTCACTTTTTGCATGTGGCTATCATTTTTATGTAAAATTTTCAGTTTGTTATTTTCTGAGTTTTAAAAAAAATGAGTTTGCTAAATTGCCATCATCTTCAAACATAATGAGCCGATTTTAAAGTTATGTTTATAAAATTAATTAAAAAAAATTGTTTTGCTGTGAATTACGTTTTGAAAAAAAAAATTGACCTCCAGTTTCTTTTATGGCCGTGAAGATATAATCTTATGGGGACAAAATAAGTACTTGCGATTAAAGTTGGACTGAAGATTTAGATTTTATAAGAACTTAAGTAAAAATGCAGAAATCAAATTTCTCCCCAATTTTCTGATTAATTGACTATTATACAGTTTAAAGTTTAAATAAATTATTAATGCCGGTTCAACTTGCCGATTATAGTTGGACTAAAAATTTAGATTTTATAAGAACTTCGGTACAAATGCAGAAATCAAAATTTTCCCTAATTTTCTGATTTATTAACTAAAGGGTGATTTTTTAACAGTAATTTTTTTAAAAAATCGAATAAAACACTCAAAATTGCATCATGTATTAAATTTTTTTATTAGAATCGATAAATTGGTCTTTGTCATTTAACTTTTAACGATAACTTCATGTAAATGTTGTCCGCTGCTCCGTCTCAAAATGTCCATTTGGAAGGTTAAATTTTTCGTCACTTTTTCGAGCATTTCACCCTGTATTCCACGAATAACGCGTGTCATGTTATCCTGTAAGGCTTCAATAGTGTTCGGCTTGTCCACATAGACTAACGACTTGATACAATCCCACAAGAAATAATCAAGAGGCGTTAAATCTCAAGATTTTGAGAGCCAACTCACAGGGCCAAATCGAGAGATAAGCTGCTCACCAAACTCATTCCTCAACATATCCATTGTTTCACGAGCAGTGCGGCATGTTGCACCGTCCTGATGAAACCACATGTCAACCAAGTTCAACTCACCCAATTGAGGCAAAAAAGAAAAACATCGCGTATCATGGCTCGATATCGTTCGCCGTTGACGGTAGCGCTTTTTCCACGGTCGTTTTTGAAGAAAAAGCCCATAAACCACACCAGACTGTCGTTTTTTCGGGGTGCATCGGTAATTCATGTACGTCATGTGGCTGTTCATCACTCCAGATGCGACAGGTTTGCTTGTTTACGTATCCGAATTGTTGATTCAGCAGGTCGATTATGACGACCATAAAATGGTCGTATCAAACGATGCACATTTGTCACAGAGCACGAATTTTGATAATAAATTTTAACGATTTGCAATCGTTGCTCGTTTGTTAGTCTTTCCATGATAAAATGGTAGAGTATACTGTACACTTTTCACTTTGGCAGATGACGTTTGGAAGCCACTACCAACCGATGCTGCCAACCTGAAAAACTCAAATCTTCAAAAATCTTCCTATATAACACAGTTTAAATAAATTGTTAATGTGGGTTGTACGGCAGTCACCTCGTTGCAATGACGAATACTTCAAGTTGTCCAGAGATCGGCAAGTCATGAAAGAGCTCTCAAAACTGACTTTCCAAATCGGCGTTAAACAATATTTCTCCTTCAGTCTGCCATATTCACAGTATTACCATTCCGGCAAACCAATTCACATAGCAACAACTCTAAGATCTGCACACATTTTCAAGTTATGTCATTTGTAATTGATTAAATATAGCGTGCGCCTTTGGAATCAAAGGCTTCTTTATAAAATAATGCGAACCCTTCGAAAACTTAATAACTAACTTTTAAACTGATGGCTTGATTGAAAAGAGTTGTATTCGTACATACTTTTGACTTTTGACTTTAAAATCGGCTCAGTATGTCCGAAGACAATTGCAATTTAGCAAACTCACTTTTACAAACTTAATTATATCTTAGAAACTTGTCCAAGTTTTTTCATCATAGGAAATGATTGTCAAATGGCATAGGTCCACATTTTCTTTTCTTAATTTTGTGGTCTAGCATAATTGATTTACCTGGTGTAAATTCACACTAATTACCAAATCGACTGAATTTCGTGTTCTTCTCTTGCTCCCAAAATTATGGTATAAAATTAACAATCAATCGTACAATAACTGATGATATTATTAATAACATTGTTCAGTTACTGTGCACCCTATCTCAAATATTTCTATTTACTTTGTCATCGACTGTATGTTTTTAATTATATACAGAGAATACCCAAATGTGTGTATATACTCGTACACATACTTAAATATAGCATAACATAGTGAAATGCAGAACACACAAAAATTTTCATACTTCCACAATCAACAATTTTTTTCGCCACTTAGCAACCTATCTATGCAAGTCTGCTGGAAACTTTTGTTTGTCATAAATTTTTCCAAATTTATGGAGGGGTATTATTTCTGGTAAAGTCTTTCGACAACAAATTACTACTGTTTCATATTACACAATTGATTGCAAAGGAACATATCTGAAATATGAATGCAAGACAATGGAAGTTTGGAGAATTTGATTTCAAATATAATAATTAAAAGAAAGCGTTGTAATAGAGGAGCAAATTCGCCCCTCACATAGAGTCCTGCAATCAGAGGGGGAAAATTTTAATTTTGAGTCAAATAATTGAATATTTGACGGTATTAGCATATTAGTGTTGCATAGTGAGACACAGTGATAAAAATTTATGAGAAGAATATACCAATGCATGAACTACCTGTGCTACGTTACATTATAAGAAAATTGTGTAAGGTTTATAATAACCTGAAACACTAAACAGAATGCATATTCCCATATAAACAGTATGGTTTCAAAGCACTGTAGAAGGTACACTGCCTGAGACAGGTTGCTAAAATTTTTTACGAAAATGTATGATAGTCTTCAGTATATTACGTCCTTCGGTCTTTTCAGAATTAAAAAACCTGCACTTCTAAAAAAGTGAGCCATTTTCAACCTTTTCCAATAATTTTGCTTTTTACACCTTCACCAAATGTGTCTTCACCCAGCAACGCTTTCAACAGGATTAGTTAATACTATTCTGGAATCATCATCTAAATCCACATGTATTTGAATATTTTTGAACCAATAAACCATATATTTCCTCATTCAAAAATGTAAAATCTTTCTTCTGCATTATATGCTCACAATGTATTACCTCCAAGAGTTACAGATTTTACAAGATATTTTTGCAGAGATAGGAAACAAAATCAACGCACCGTAAAAGAGATAAATTGAAAAATATTCAACACCTCCAAAAATCCTTTTGAATAAATGTAAGTTTCTCTCATCTTTCGGAGAAATCCTAACATTTCGCATTCTTTATGTCCTGTTGAATACATGTATATATTTCCCTTGATATCTTTTTAACGATTATTGAGTTTGCTGATCAATAATCATATTTCAAAAGTATCGGGTTATCCATTTCCCGGTTTTAAAATTAAAGTTAAATAAAACACACACTAAGCTATGATTTCGATGAAACTTTCGTTTCATTATAATGCGTTGACTTTGCCATTATGTATGAAACACAATGTCGTCTGAATGACCGCCTCTGGATTGGTTGCAGCAGTGAATCCTTTTGAGGTAGTATTCGGCCACTTTTTTGCAAATTTTTGCTGAGCGGTATCTCGGCGATAACTTGACAAATGTTGTTTTTCAAATCCTCCAACATTTGGATATTATCCGCGTAAACGTGGTCTTTGACGTAGCACTACAAAAGTCTTACGGCGTCAAATCTCATGATCTTGGTAGTAGTTGATGTCGCCAGAACGTGAAATAACGCTTTCTGAAAACTGCTCATGCAATAAAGACAAAATAGGTCTTGTTGTGTGGATCATGGCACCGTCTTGTTGAAACCACATATCGCCTAATTAAAAATCTTCAATTTCAGGATTATTCGCCACAGTTTCACTAACAGAAGCGATATTTTTGGCAGTGCGATGATGCACAGGTTTGGCCACATCTGTAACGCTTCCAGTCTCTTAAAATTTTTTTATAATCTTGCCTCTTCCATGCGCAGTAAGTCAATTATGACGACCGCGTTAAGTACGTAGTGTCCACCCCTTTTGTAGTAAGTTTTAACTATTTTATGCATTCTTCGATTGTTAAACGATCCATATTCGTAAATGGCAAACCTTTCACTAAATAAGTAACACTTCAAGCGACAGGTGTTTAACAGCTGACAGTATTGCCAAACCAACGATTTTGAAACTACTAAATGTGTAACCCTGTACTACATTTTTCAAAAATATTTATCCACTTACTATGTGTCGACAGGTGCAGCGGCGCAAAATTAGACTAACGGCAAAAATTATTCCGGGTGGAAGCTTATGTACCCATAAAGTGCGGTCGTTAAACGTATATATCGTGTTACTACAAGACGATACATAACACCGTCATTCGGGCAACAAAACACCGCCTATTGTACGGTGCAGAATACACATATCAACAACTGTGCATCGTCTGTAATAACAGCAGCCTTTGCCTAATCTACCCGGAATACCAACGATCGCACACACACAATGTCAACGTCATCAACAGTAAGAACACACTAACAGTAATGCATGTGCGTTTATAAAAAAAACTTGTATTTTGCATTAATTCTCACTTAAAGCATATTATAAAATGCTTAAGTCATAGGTTTTCGTTTCAGTTGTTCTCAATCGAGCGGTATGAATACCAAGTTATTTACGTTATTTATTAATAAATTTATTTATCCCTTGAACTGTATCTACTGAAGCCAAAAAACCGGTACGGGTGTTTTAGTCAGATGAACTGACTTCTCCACACTTTTACCCAACATCATTTGCGCACTTGGAAAAGTGTAATTAGTAGAAGAACTATGTTTGCTAAAATGTGTGATGTGCGCTAAATTATACTGAATTATTCTGAATTCAGCGCAATTGTATAGGAGGCATGAACGTGAAAATACAAATTATGAAATTTGTGTTTGAATTACTAAAGAGAGCGTGGTTGCTCGGACGGTTTTTTTGTTGAAATTTTACGAAGCATTGCAATGCAATAAAAGATAAGCAACTCCGATTACAGCGGAGAAATAACATTTCGATACGAGTACAAAAAATCGGGAATAATTTTCTCTATTTTTCAACATAATCTTTTTTAAGCTCAATACACTTCTTCCAACGATATTTAATAGCTTATATACCCTGTTTATTGTAAGAACTGTCAAACTCCTTAAAATAGCCATCAGCCGCAGACTCCACCTCTTCAATGTCGGTAAATCTTTCGCTACTGGGACATTTTTTCAAGTTTGGAAATAGAAAGTAGTCCGATGGAATAAAATCTGGCAAATTATCATTAATTTTGTGTACCGCAATAGTATACGTGTAAACTGGAGCATTTTCTCGATGAAACAACACTTTCTCTTTGATCAAATGCTGCCTTTCTTCCATAATTTCATCACCTTAACGCTGCAATAAATTATAAATTATAAATTAAATTAATATTCGCTGTTGACGGGGTTTCCAAAAACAAACGCCATGACCTTGCCTGCAAATGGAACCGTCTTCGCCTTCCTTCCTTTGTCAGTTTTGACTATTTGTTGTTTGTTTCATCCATGGTTATATATCGACGCAAAAATTCGGCTTTATTGCGGTAAAACATCGTTAAGTATTATACTAAAACGTCTTCACGACGAAATTTTTCTTTTCTCATCTTCAAATCTTCGGTCAATATACGATATATAGCTCTTTTCGAAATACCTATCATTTCATCTAGCTCACGCACCTTCAACCGACGATCATACAATACCATTTTGTGAATGTTCTTAACCGTTTCTGGCGTGAACACTTCAATTCGTCGACTACTATGGAGTTTGTCTTAGCAAAACTGCCAAATATTTTACAATCGTGAACGAAGGAGCAGGCTCTCCCACAGTAGAACCTAGCTCGGCATTAATATGGGTTGGACTGAGACTTGTCAAATGGAAATATTGAATTACATAATGGTGACCAATTTTTCCCATGTTTACAAACTCACTGAAATCGTTTACTTTTGATGGCTCAAATAAAAATACTGAACAAGTTGGCTCCTTGAAACTTGAAACATATGTTTTATAAGGTTGCCACTTTCACTAAAAACTTTGAAACTACTAGCACCACCTATACGTCAGATCGGCTAGTTTTGGGGCCGCCTTCGTAAATCGGACAATTTGTATGAGAGGTACCAGAAGAGATTTGGCAATGTCCTCTGTTTTCAATCCCAGGATTTACTTCAATAAACGCATAATGTTTAAAAAATTTGACTGAATTCAATGCATCTGCTAGAAAGATATAAAGCAACAAACACATACGAGTATCGGTTAATATAGAATACATGGACTAAGTGGGACATTTGTGTAGAAAGCACCCGATGGGACGTGCCGATTGACTCCAATTCTGTCATTCATTATAAACAAATGCAATGGACAAAAATTTAAGATACTGGAATCAACGAATGTGGAGTTACTGAAATTCGTTTCATAACTATCGTTATAGCCCATTTATAATCCCTGGAAAGATATTAGGCTGTGCCAAGTTTTGGTAAGTTAAGTAAAGATTTGCGACTGCTAACGTGTCCACCAGACAGTCAGGCAACCAAACAGACGGACATCGCTAAATCGACGTCATAAAACACACTTGGTCAAAAGATATTTGATGTTTTCTTCTGGGTGTTACACTTTTGGCAAGTGATATAAATCTTCGTTTTTTTCGTGTAAAGTTATAATACGAATTATTCTTCACTGAATTAGCGACTGTCGAGTTTTTGAGAAACTTTTGAAGTGTCTATCTAATATACTCTTACTTGGCAAAAATGACTGATTAGCTGACCCCCAGAGCTCAATCAGACTATTTTGGACCGAGTCTCCAGTAAACTGTTTAACATCACCGACATCTGACTATTTACATGACGGTTTCTGTCGACTATTTGTATAGCAGTTTCGTTTGACTTCGGTTGGCTGTTACGCAGCGATAATTTTCTGACAGTTTAGTAAGGTAGATATAAGTTACTTCCTGTATGAATGTAATGAATATCTGAAAGTGAAATCGTGTAAAAATCTGTACCCTAAAACCCAGAGAACTTATGCAAAGTCCATGTTATTGCCTAATATCTGCACATTTTATTAAATAAGGCCGGCACCTATATCGCGTACCCGATATTACCTATACAGTAATAAGGACCAGAGTTCACGAATATTTAACGTGCTTTTCGCCGTGAAGGCCATATTCACCTGAACCTTTAGTTAAATTAGGCCAATACCTTCAATAGTAATAATAGTATTCCAAATAACTCTGATGGAACCTGAAGTCGATACATGAGAACCAGAATATATGAAAAACTGAGAGATATGAGAACTTAGATTCAGTATCCGACAAAGAAATTTGATCCTAATTGATGTTTCTATAATTAAATTAGGTATGCACACGATTGTCGTTCATATGATGGTGGATTAAAGCTTCGATATTTATCTAAGCGGCGGTCACCTCAATGTGGCAAACACTTCGAGTAGTCGAGCAATTGACAAGTTCAGTGAATTTCCCGAATCGACTTTAAACTCTCCGTTGTATTTCATTGAGCATAAGTAAGGATGCGTGCGAGGTTACTAAATATAAAAAGCTCTTCTATATCCCATTCTTGATATGCGAGCGAATTTATTTTCATTTCTTTCAATAACTACCGCGTGGTCAACAGTATCCAAAATTTATCAGCTTCCAAAATTTTGAACAAAGCGGCGAATTACCAAATTGTCGATTAACTACAAATTGAGAATATCCTTTATCTACCACATCTGCTGTTGTTGACTTCAAATGAAGTTAACATCTACCTATACAATGAGAATGAGAATGAGAGTTTGAAAAAGATAGCCGCTGAACTGTCTACGTCTCACGAATCAATTTATATCACTTTAAACAATTATTTCGGTATTAAACGCATAGCCGCTTGACAAGTTCCGAAAAACTTTAATTTTCAAACAAAACGCATTTACGTCAAGATCGCTAAAATTATGCTAGAACGAATCAATTCCGCACCCACATTCATAAAACACATTATAAATAGTGATGAGACATAAGACATGAGACATTTAGAAGCTTTTGGTATGGGTCACAAGCTTCGGAATGGTGCCCTCCAACTAAGACAAAACTGAATAAATCACGTCAGTATCGTTTACAAGTCGACACAATATAGGACATTTCCTTTGATTATTGCCGCGTTGTGCGCTTAAAATTACAAAAAAAAAACAATATTATTTGGTCGTTATGCAGCGTTTGGAAAAGCAACTTGATTAAAAAGGTCAGATTGGTAGAAAGAAGAATCATGAATTTTCAACCACAAAAAAACGCAACATCTCTCAAAACTACCACTATGAATGAATTTTTGGATAAAAACCCATTAAACAGCGCCGAGTAACTACTGCATTCATCTGTTATGGCCTCGGCAGACATTAAACAACTTAAACAACCTCTTTGAAATACCCGGCAACAGTCGATAAAACAAGACACAAAAGAGAATCCGTGGCTATAACTGAAGTCCACTCTGGAAAATACGTTTGAAACAGCTTAGAAATTTCAGTCAGGTAAGCTGACTTACACATACCTTCATCCAACGTCACTTTGTAATTAAGGCACTATAAAAGAAGCAAAATTTTCACTTTCTGAGATCCCCCGTTTGGAAAATATAGAAGAACCGATTACCGATTACCAGTTTTATATATACTCAACATGGAGTAATTAAATGAAAGGTCGTAATCTAATAATACATGTGGATATCCATTTTTCGGTTACCAAAGTAAACTTAATTAAAACATATAATACATAAAGCTATGATTTCGATTAAACTTTTTTTTATTATTATATTATAATGCTCGGGCTTTGGCATTACGTACCATTGAATTGTCCACCTCTGGCTTAGTTGCAGCAGTGGATTCTTTTGAGGTAGTTTTCGGAAAAATACGACTCAGTGACACCTCCACACAGTAATCCACATCGAATAGTCAATAGCTTTTCCTCAATCACTCCTGGGTTCTTCATAGCCTATATGTGACAAGAACAAGAAGAACATTTTGTTCAAAAAATCTGCATTGAAAGCCTGTTGCTATAACACCCAATCAGCATATCTACGACGCTGTGAATTGTCAACAGGCTTTAGTTGTTGCGTGAGATGAACTCTATATGAATGGAGGTGCAAATCCAAATGCTAAATACGCCATAGTGAGCCGTAAAATAGGCCCAATTGTTGAGAACGCAATGGAATCGACAATTTCACATTATTCGCCATACTTTCACTAACAGAAACGATATTTTCGGCAGTGCGTACGTTGCGATGGTGCGCAGGCCTGACCACATTTGCAACGCTTCCAGTCTCTTCAAATTTTATTTACATATATAATCTTAACAACTCTTTGTAATTATGACAACCATAATCACCCTATTTGTTGTAAGTTTTAACTATTTCTACGCGTTTTTCGGTTGTTGAACGTTACGTATGCGTAAATGGTAACCTTTCGCTAAATTAATAACACTTTGGAGGACAGGTATTTTACAGCTGACAGCCTTGTCAGACCGGCGGTTTTGAAACCGCTAAATGGATAATTCTGTATAAGTTAATTAATGTAATTTGTATGGGAGGTAGCAGAGAGGGGTGGTCATTTAACAGATTTTTTCATGTTTTACTCAGTACTATGGCGGAATATAATTGACGGGAATTTAGTCAACTTCAGGCCACGAGTTAGGGATTATAGTGCAAAATCAAATTGCGATAAATCGATCAACTTGTATGGGAGGTACCGGAAAGATAGTAATATATGTTATTTGATTTTCGTTTTCAGAATTGTATATAATGCATGACACGACATACATATGACAAATTTTGTCAAATTTAGCACAGCCGATAAAAATGTACAGAGGTAAAAATATATGGGTTCCATAGATCATTTGCATGGGTGGTACCAAAAGGGGTGTGGCTACTTGGTCAATTTTTCTGCGATATTGTAGAGAATCAGAAAATGAGGTACTACATTCGTGGCTAAGATCTGTAAAAATATTAAGTTATGCTAAGTATTATTAAGATTTACAACAGTTACCGTGTCTACCAGTCAGTCAGCTAACCATCCGGATAGACGGGCACCGCTTATGACTTAACAAGTCATGAAACGCATTTGATTAAAAGATACTTGGTACTTGATAAACGCTTTATTTTGAGAATAGTAATATGTACTTCATTCCTTCGGGTGAAGGTATAAAAATGTTTTGGCAATCGTATTCCAATTCGAAATTAGTGCTCTATTTCGGAACCGGCCCACTTTGAAGGGGGTATAATAAACGTTTATGAATAATATATATTTTGTGTTTTATCGACCAATTCCTGGCACTTTTTTGGCAGAATGTACTTTTGCTAATGAAACTAATAAAACACTAAATAAACGCATTTCTTTAAGCATCATTCTTTTAGCATCACAAAGAACTGTTTCCTTCTTATGACAAGCCAATCTAAAATTTTCAAGAATTGATACAATTTTCACCATTTCATTATTATTATTACATCTTCGGGAGTAATTTTTGTTGGTGAGATCAATTCAAACAGTAGAAGGCCAAAAGTGTTTCTAAATTCCAATTTATCGGAAATTGCAGATATTAGGATTAAAGAACTAATTTCTAATGCCACAACACTGTTGTCTTGGATACAAAAGAGAGCCACTCTTACCCGAGCCTGTGATGTTTGTCATGTATTTCTTTCCTGTCTACATAGCAAAGAGTTTTTTAAGTGGGTTACAAACGCAATATCTAATTTGTTATTCCATTTATCTAACACAAAGTGTTAACCACATGTTAGTAAATTTTACATCTGCCGAAATGGAAATACAAAAACGAACAAAGAAAAAAGAAGCGTAGACATACATTTTTTATATCTGTGTTGTTGTTGGCCTCCATATGCTTTAATAAAATTTCGCATTTTCATAATCAAATTCATTATGAAATTACAACGAAGACAATAACAGCGACTACAACAGCCAACCGATTGTGATATTCCATATTGCTTTCGCTCCCTCCCCCTCCCCCTTTTTTGGGTGCCGAACAAGAAAGCAGCATCAGGAACAACAATGACAACAAAAACAATAAAAAATCAAGAAGAAAAAGTTTCAGCATCATTATATGTTGCTTGTTTTGTAAAGTCTTTCATACACAATCACTCGCACTCTGCCTTTGGCACACCCACACGCAGCCTTTCTTGAATTCTATTTCGCGTCCTTTCGGAGAAACACACAACCATACAGCTTCAAACTCATATGTATTGGCTAGAAATAACAGCCTTTGTTGTATCCGAGTTTTTGTAATCTTATTATTGTACATGAATGAAGCGTGTACGTTGGCGTCTATGCGTGAGTGTATGCAATTTAATACATTCATAATAGCGAATGAATGAACAAACGAACGTCTTAGAGGATGAGCTTCAGGCAAAAGAAAATCACGTGCACACACATAAAGACACGTATGCATACCTGTAGCCACAGCTGCACTGTTAATCGGTGACGATTCAGAAGAGCTCATGTCTCACTCATTTTCACAGACTGCTAATTTCTCAAAATGTCAGAAATTTTTATGAGTCACGTTCATGGAGTTAATAATTATCGCGGATCGAGCAGCTTCATTCCTAAGCCAGACGTTACCACTACAATTTCATCACAGTACTTGGATATAAGGTCTTCTTCATTTATGCCCCCACTGTTATTCGGTTAGTAATAACCAGTCATTTGCAGAATTTCATAAAGAGCTCACCACTGCCGACCTATGTCACAAAATCTGTGAAAGATGCAATCAGTTTGAAATGCGACTTGAGTGAACTTGGACATCTTGCTGTAAGTTCTTATCAAAAAATTAAAGTTTAAGATACCGAATTCTTTCGCTTAGAAGTTATAAAAGAACAATCGATTTCTACAGAATCGGTTAATTGTAACTGTGGCTCCATCAGAGGTATGACAGTTTTTATTCGGTGAGTTAAGTATACAGAATTATAATTATGTGTGCTAATTTAGATTGCAATTGAATGAACGATATGAACCGTCGCCATTACAAAGTAAAACAATTGGCAAAAGTTAATGTCACAGTCAACGAATTAAGGATTACAGGGAGAAACAAAATTTGGAAGTCATCGGTCAATTTGTATGGGATGCTAACAGGTATTTCTGAGTGGGAGATATCAGTTTTCTGAAATTCGATTTCTTCCCTGTAACTTCTCAACCGTAATATCCAGCAACACATATTTTGTCCGTTACATTGATTTATAATTTCAAACCGTATATTTTTGACTTCACGTCGTCCAATCGTTAGCACTAAAATTAATCAAATATGGCAAAGTAGGATCTTAGAAATAAAGCGGAGCATGCAGTCGCACCCATTCTGGTGCCTCCCATACAAATTAACTGATTCAATTAATCCTTTGTAATTTCTAAGTAATAGGCTGCTGCTACATTATTTTGTAGTCCCCTACAACATCGGAGAAAAGTCGATCAAGTAACCACGCCTTTCTCGCATCTCCCATACAAATGACTGATTTAATCCATGTGTTCTTACCTCTATATCTTGTGCCAAGTTCGACCAAATTTGCCACATATAGTACGTTTGATAATCTGAATTCCGTATACAGAAATGGACGACGTTGCCAAGCATATTCCTCTACTTCTCATGCAAATTTACCGATTCATCGGTTTATAATTTGTGAAATTACTTAAATGTTCATCAATTATGTTGTGTTATAATATTGGGTAAAATATGAAAAAATCGACGGGATGATCAAACCTGCCATACAATTTACCCTATTCAATCCATATGTCTACTTCATTAAACTAATTGCAATATATTCAGTATAATTGAGCTCTTATCAAGCATTTGGTACTGCGAGTGAAAATTGTTTGAACTGCCACGTTTCCCCAACAGAGTACTTCAGAAAGTTACAATTTTTCCTTCTTTTTTTGTGGTTTAATTCAGAGTATGTTTTTGCAACAACATGAAATGACATCGGGTGAAGATATAAGTCAGTCCACCAGTGCAATTGCTTGGAAGATATGACGCAAAGAACAGAAGAGTTTAATCGATCATTTTCCTGGGTGTGATAAGTAGTCGATTTTCCCCAAGTTTTACTAAAAATTACTAGTCAATATCAAGTCATGGATGTGGCAGAGGGGTCTATTTTAGTTCTCAGATTCTCTCTTGTAGTGCTCTACGTTTGACATAATTCATAAGAAAGGATACAAGTCATTAGACCCATTTGCATGGAAGTATCAGAAACTGAGCCGGGTATTATACAATACAATACAATACCAATACAAGGTACAAAAACATAAGTTTTTGCAATACTCGAATGAGAAGTTGCAGAAAACACATTTAATTTCGAAAAATCAACCAATGTGCGTGGGAAGTTACAGAAAAGACAGACCGGTGGTATAGCCCATTTACAAACCAAAACTGTCATTTTGGACACCGTAACATTACGTTTGGTACATCCTACGGCGCCAGCTCTGTTTGCCAAAAGTATTTCACTATGCAAAATATATCACAATCACAACCTCCATGCATAGTTATTCCATACAGGTAATTCTCTTACCCATTTGAAAATAGTTTAGATCGTTGTGATTCTAAGCCATCTAACCATTCGCTTCACCAGGAGGGATTATTTACATTATTTTTGATTACACCAACTGTCATGAAGGAAACTTTGGAGGGAACCATCTATTAGACAAAACAATATTTTCCAGCTAGCTAGACAGACGAACATAACTTTATCGACATAAAAAACCATCGAGCAAATTTGGTCGAAGGATACTGGGCACTTTAAGTGACTCCTTCAGGCGTTGCAATAATAAATAATAGTGTAATTTATTACCGAAAATCCCTGAATATAACAAAACTCAAAATGTTATTCAATGGTAATGATATTCGTTTTTATATCTTCACCTGAAGGAATGAAGGTTTACTTGATACGGCAATAATGTGACGCACATATGGACCAACTATTTTCATGACTTTTTAAGTCGATTGAGCGATATCTATCTCTCTGGCTGACTGGAAGATAAGATATCTGCGGTAAATTTTTATGAAACTTATTAAACTTGTGGACAGCCAGTCGGGTATTGTAAAAGAGCTACATCGACTCACCCATTATGATCCCTCCCGTGAAAATTCGCCTTTTACCGCCTTTTTAATTTTTCCACTGTAACCCTTAATTCGTAAACAGCAGTTACTTAAATTTTTGTCATTTGTATTCTATCATATTACTTGATAATATTTAGAAAAAGAATTGTCTGATAGGGGCACACAAATTACTTAATTTAATCCAATTATTCTTTTGTTCGTATCTTTCATGCAATTATCAAAATTCAGTACCATTTAAAAGCCATCAGTCATTTAGAAAACTTATTTCCGCAAAATTGATACACCCTTAGCATGCCACAAATACAAATTGTTCAATCAGAAAGCTATTTCTGTACCACGCCCCTTGTGGTATCCTCGGTGGGGAGTCAAATCACCTGCTTGAAATTTCTGTATTGTTTGTTTGTATTTGTTTTTACGCAGTGATATCTGAATGCTTATTTTAATAGTTTGTATTCGAAGATATTCGAATACGAATGTTTCATGCAGGGCACTTGTCTACAAGCTTAGGCCTTAGCAAAATATTTGTCCAATTTTCTGCTAACCTACTTCGTATCCCTATGTTTTAATACAATGTCAAAATATGAAAATCAATTGGGAGGACATTGAGCTCTTTTTATTCCTTCCATTACCTTTGCACCATCACCGTCATTCTTTCACTCAAACAACGATACAAAAACGCACACCTACACAAATAGCAATGAAAGGCAGGGAAACTGACGTAAGAATACATCCTTGCACACTTCATCAAACAACGCCAACAACAACAACAACGATAATGAGTATAAGAAGAACAACAAACTGTTAAATAGAACAACATCCTTTATTCATCTCACAGGCATTCATTCGTATACACATTAGTACGCACATAAACATGTACAGATGCAGTTTGTTATGTCGTACGCAAGTTGTTATTAGAATAATTTAGGTCACAAAGTTCCTGGACATGACTTTGCCTTTCCTGTGACACCTTTCTATTTTATGCTAAATCTTTTGTCTGGGGGATGCGTTTTGTTATGAGGTATATTTAAAAATTTATTTAACTCATATTCGTAGTAGCAGATTTAAATTAATTTTAGCATATTTTCAAGAAACGCGCATTTATGTAAGATTTCAGAGATACCTTTATTTACCATCTACGAGTATTTAGTCTACTGATGATAAAAGGCAAAATTTTATTGAAATTTCATTACGACCATTTCAAATGTACATACGAGTATAGCATTGAGAGCATTCTCATTACCAATTACAATTATTGATTCCATAGTAATTACCTAAAATAATTGTTTCAAAATCACACCAATTTTTTGGCTTTTTGACTCATTTAATTTAAAAAACATTACTTCGCCCAAACTGTAATTTTTGTAATATAATAAACTGTGAAACGACGTAGGAATTATTTGCAATTAACCAATTTGAATTGGTAACAGAAATGAAATCGATATCAACATATTAGAGTCACCGAATGTATACCAAAAGGCGAAATAAAAATGGACTGCCAATAGATCAAAACTATTTCCCCTCTGATGGTTAAACATTTTTTTCCAATGCTTCCAATGTAAGTTTAAGTTGTTGTTTAAGGCTGGTCTTCTTTATTTCCATTTCCGTTATTCGGAATACATACACATGTATATGTAAGCACCTATATATATATATATAGATATATTGTGTTGTATATTTCTGTAAATTTCAAACTTTCGTTTGCCTCGATAACCTGTCCAGTTTTGGATATTTTTCAGCCAGAAAAGTTCTCTTCTGCCTTTAGCGCGGCTTCCTTCAGTTTCCCTTTTTAACAATTTTCATCAGTTGTTGGTCAAGGTTTATTCTTCTTAGTACTTCATGATTTAGAATGCGGACAGTTCATGGTATCTTCAATATACACCAGAATATCCACATTTCGAAGGCCTCCAGTCTCTTCTCGTCCATCCACACATTACATTTTATAAATCGGAACTTCGTAGCTAGACTGATGTCATGGTCACTCAATACTTTGGTATTTGAAAACAGCATCTCTAGCCATCCCCATACGACATTTGATTTCTTTTGAAGCTTCCTATTGATCGTTTGTCAAAACCCGCAGATTTTTCAACGGATCCATGAAATATTTTCTTTGAATATGTACATGATGAATAGTAATGGTGAAGTATACAGCCATGTCCGATTTCTTTCGACATTGCGATTGTTTAAGACTAAATTTTCTATTTTTTTCTGCGTATTACTATATTCAAAAAGTAAGGCCAGTTTCCAATCCCAGAATCCCAGAAATATTTTTTTTATAAATTGGTTCGAACGCAACAGATATCTGATATCTGCTAAATTTTGGATCATGCATGTAATTAGTATATGAAGTAAGCCTGGAATTGTGTGATGCAAAGAGTTATTTCGACAGTTTTTACAATGTGTGATTTTGTCGAGCAAAGAATTTGCATTAAATTTTGTTTACAAAATAAAATTTCTGCCGCGGAAATATTGAGAATATTGCAGAAAGCTTTCCCGGAACATAATTATTGTGAAAGAATGTTTTCTAGTGGCATAAACACTTCAAAGATGGCCCAGAACGAATTGAAGGTGGTGAGCGCCCTAGATGATTATAAACCTCTAACGACGCAAATCACGTTAAGGAAATTTGACATTACGTGCTCAAAAATTACCGATGAAGAATTAGGAACTTAACTTTCAAAAGGATTGGTAAACTCCATTTTAAAAGCTATTTTGAGTCTCAGGTCCTTCAAATCGCTAGTGGCGTAAAATACACCAAAAACTATCGTGTCGAAATCTATGAAGACATGATCTCTGGCTATCAAGCAAGTGGAATAGAGTGAACCTCGTGCCAAGGGTGAACCTAGACCCGAACAGATCACTCTAAAATAGCTCACAAATCAAGGTTATGCTGACGGTTTTCTTCAATTATTGCAGTATTGTAGTTATGCCAATTCACACTCACCTAAACAAGGAATGTTATTTCAGTATTGTGCGCCATTCGCATGGACCTTTTCCCAAAGAGGCCGGATTTATGGACAGGCAACTTTCAATTTGTCTACACAATAATGCGCCTGAATTCAAATAAACTCATTCCACACCTACTGTATCCGCCTAGTTTAGGGCTATTTGACTTCTGGCTATTTCTAAAATTCAGAATACCTCTCCAGGGACACTGTTTTGGGTCAATTGAGGAATTCCAATGTGAATCGTAGCTTGCGCTCAAAGCAATACTAGCGGGTGACTGTTTAGCATTATTCAACGGTTGGAAACAAATGTTGGCATAACAGCATTCTAACGACGAATTAATCAATCAAAAATTAAAAACAATTTTTTCTTTATTTTTGGACATTGCAGCATTTTAAAGAATTAAATCAAAATGTAACAGCTACAATTACATACTTTTTTTACCCTACACTACATGTAGCACAGGGTACATTGATTTAAAGGTGCTGATTGTAACACTCAAAAATATAAATGACAAACCCAGAACATTTATACCAATCGAATCAGAACCATTTTCTAATTAGGTTTAGCTTTGAGCGGCTACCTGTCCGCCCGGGTATTCTTAATAATACTACATAGACTGCAACCCAATTTTTCCATGGGCCGACATCGGTCCATGCTTCGGTACAGCTCCTAAACAGATTGATCGTCTAAACCAAGTGTTCATTATCCAATTTTTCGGTTTTAAAAGTAAAGTTATATAAAACACACATGAAGCTATGATTTAAGTGAAACTTTTTTTTCATTATAATGCTTGGATCTAATGGCATCAACTCGCATGATCTTGGTGGCCAATTAATGTCACCAAAACGTGAAATTACGTTTTGTGAAAATTTCTCATGCAATAAAGCCAAAATGGTCTTGCTGAAACCACATTTCGTCCAGTTCATAATCTTCAATTCCAGATCAAAAAAAGCGCCTGAATTAAACTTCAACTTATCCGCCACACTTTCACTAACTGAAGCAACAGTAGCTAAGTTTTACTATTTTTAACCGAACCATATTCATAAAGGCAAACCTTTCTCTAAATAAATAACACTTCAGATGACAGATATTTAACAGCTGACAGACGGGCAGTTTTGAAACCACTAAATGGGTAACACCGCATAATCTTGAAGTCATCGCTTTGGTTTGAATTTGACTAATTTTTTAACTTGCATTTTGCTTTGATCGCCCGACAACCCTATTGGAAATGGTCCAACGATGGATGGTTGAGTACAACCCGTGTACAAATGACCCATTTAAACTTGGTTTTATCGCCTCCAAAAAGATTGTATTAAAACTTGATTGTAGTTAGCAGTGTAATTAGTATTGATCATGGGCCACGTCATTCATGTTTTGACATTGCCTCCATATAAAACTTACTTAGTAGATTGAGCACATCGCTTTTACAAGCCGCAACTTTGTTGGGTTTTGACCTCTTTTTGTGACACATCCTCCATGCAAATGTACATGGTAAGCTTTACACAAATCTTATTTATCCACATATATAAAATTGTTACGTTACTGACTGACTGACTGACTAATCAGCTAACAGTCCGATCGACTTCAGCTGGAATCACGGAAATTGGGATATAAACGCGTAACCCACCCAGAACAAATCTGATACCATCGTCTAGCTCAAACGGCCAGAACTTGGTATAGGTGCCCATATTGCCCTTCCACGTTAGACACGCAGTAAGAAGGGATTTTTCACAATGCATACTTTTATGGATAAAATAAACTAAAAAGGGGCAAAGCTGGTACCATCGCCCAGCTCAAATGACTAGAACCAGAATCATAAAAAGCTGTGTCCATAAAAAAAGGATAAGAAGGTACAAACATTGCCTCTTCAGATTAGACATGCAGTGAGAAGGGATTTTACACAACGAACATTTTTATGAATATAATAGGGTAAAAAGGGCCAAAGCTGGTACAATAGCCAAACTCAAACGGCAAAAGCTAGAATCACGAAAATTGGTGGTCATGTTGTCCTTCCAGAATAGGCGGGCAATGAAAAAGAAGATTTGGGAATTCGTGATTTAAGGGTGATCGTACCGGATTTGAACAGGTTAAAAAGCGTAAAATCCAGTATGATCACGCAATTCAAACTGCTGGAGTTAGGGTCATAGAAATTGGCGTCCCCATTCCACTTACAGACTAAACGAATGATAAGGGCAGAATAAAAAGGGATTAGAATGGTGTCACTGAGCAGACTGAATGGGTAAATCCAGAATCATGAAAATTGGTGCGCTCATCTAGGAAGGAGTGGGTCGAGTAAGTCGTTCCAATCTGACAAAATAGTTGTACTCGTATTTGTCAATTTTTGAACAGTGGCCGCTATCGTGGCCACCACACAACTAGACGGAGGAACATCGACTTAAAAAGTCTTGAAACACGTTTGTTCAAAAGATACTTTAAACGCTTCTGAATATTGCACTTTGTCCATGTCAAAAGATGTCTAAATTCATTCCTTCAGAAGAAGTCATAAAAATAGGACTGTCCCATAAAACATGACTCAAGCTTTGTGCTTTCCTCTTAGGTCTTAGTCGCGCAATGTTGAATGTATTTTAGAATTCGTTCTCTCAAGACGCAAGCAAGGAAAAAGGGAGCTATCAATGGCACAGCTACCTGGAGGCAAATGGTAGAAACTGAAGTTGTCAAATTAGAGGCATGCAAGGTGCACTACAATAAGAAATTCAAATAACTTTTTTTAATCAATGTATTTCATTTATTTATTTATTTTTATTTTATGCAACTAATTAGTTCTGAAGATGACTTCCATGTTCATTCATGCATATGCGACACCTGATCGTTGCGGTTGAAATCGGGATCGCCTTAATTATTTTTTTTAGCGGACGGATTCAATTCAGTGAATTCCCCATAAAAAAGTCTGGTGCACTTAGGTCAGGTGACCTTGGAGGGCAGCGAAAATTGGAGTTTCTGAATATTAATATGTTTGGAAATTTTCGTTGAAATAAATAAATTATTACGATCTCAATCGGATGCTGGACAATAGATAACACTTCTTTGATTTACCCGTTGAACTCAGAATCGTTAAAATTAAAAAAGAGACTCATTTGGCCAATAATAATTTTTTACTTAAAATGTGGAATTACGCGTACGAAGTAGCGGACACTTATTAGTAATATCTCTTCCTATTCTAAAAATGTACCTGACTGATAGAGAAATTGGTAAAAATTTAACTTTTCGGAACTTTATAGCATAATATTAAGCTTCCAAACAATGCTGCGATTTGAAGAATCGCCCCAACTGAGTTAAATTTGAATCTCAACCCGTTTATAAAAGAAACTACTCCGCTGGACAACATAGAACATTTGGATTTTAAAAATATAACCAAGCAAAATCACACCATTATTTTTATAGTATCCACAACATTGTAATTCAGGTTTGTGTTGATGTCTACAATGCTTAGAAATTTCAAAATTCTAGCATTTAAATTATATACCGGTCGATTAAGGCGTAAGTTATAAATCTAGTTATTAAAATTCGACTGTGCGTCAATATATTTGTCCTCGTGTACTGTGTATCCAAAAAGTAAAGCCCGTTTTCCTTTTTTCTTCAAAAAAAAATCATCATCCAAACTTAATTCATTGCTTTCAAAGCATTCCTTCCGCACATAACATGCCAACGTTTTTTTAGTCCTCGAAGTAGGCCAAATAATCACCTTCCGAAGTGCGGCACTACACTAAAATAACATTCTTTGCTGACAGTTTTTCACAATACCGCAATAGTCGAAGAATACTGTCAACACACATTTTGGGGAAAGGTATAATTTGCTCTTTCTGAGTGTTATTCTTTTGGAAATAAAAAAGACCCCTTTGCAAAATTTTCCAAACAGCTCACGATTTCCAACCTTCGAATAGTGGAGAAGCTTAAATGCCATGCTAATGGCGATACTGATACTAGACCAATTTTTATTGGCAGCCTCAATGTTAGGATCGGGTACAGCGACCGCTCATCTTAAAAATAAATTGCCCAGCACCGAATCAAAGCGAAATCAGAATAGAAGTATTGCGGCTGAAAAACAATAAAGCTGAGCGTACTGCTTAAGAACTGTGGCGGTGGCATGCCGATAAACAGCATGCGTTAGCTCCTAAGTAACATTCGGCTCGAGTTTAAATGCAAGACGATCAGTGTTTAAAAAAAACGATCCTAGTGTGCGTACCAACTATAGCAATATTAATTTTTTACCGACCACTTATATAGTTGGGATAAGTGTGAAATGTTACAGACTAAAATCTATTCTAGCTAACTTAATTGTAACTTATTAATGCTGCTTTGAACCTGATAAATCAACAACTGATCTGATGTTTTCACTATTGCAAATTCCGACGAAAATCCACGAAAAACAGATCGACATATAATAACTTCTGATTTGGCCGCAGCAGTTCTATGCTGGAGGAACTGTATTAGGCTAGAGCCTCGTTTGGTATTCCTGCTAAGCTTGTACATCTTTGTAGGACGTCATTGTCTGACATGAAGTCTTCAACAAAGATACGAAAAAATTTTGGTGAGACATTTTACAAAAAAACGAGGATTTAGACAGGGCGATAGGCTATGGTGCGAAGTCTTAAACATTCTTTTGAAGATAATTATGGAGAAAGCTGCAGTCAACACTGATCTGATGTTTTCACTATTGCAAATTCCGAAGAAAATCCACGAAAAACAGATCGACATATAATAACTTCAGATTTGGCCGCAGCAGTTCTATGCTGGAGGAACTGTATTAGGCTAGAGCCTAGTTTGGTATTCCTGCTAAGCTTGTACATCTTTGTAGAACGACATTGTCTGACATGAAGTCTTCAATAAAGATACGAAAAAATCTTGGTGAGACATTTTACAAAAAAAAAATTAACGAGGATTTAGACAGGGCTATGGCTATGGTGCGAAGTCTTAAACATTCTTTTGAAGATAGTTATGGGGAAAGCTGCAGTCAACACTACCGGCACAATCTTTAACAAAAGTCATATAATACTTACACATGTCCAATATGTTGCTACAGTCTTCTCAAACATTGAGAAGTAGTTAACAAATATGGGCCTAGTGATAAACGGGAACACAATTAAATCATGTATTTCAATGATAAAAGAGTCTTTTCGTTTTAAACGCTTTGCCACTATTGTCAAGTTTAACTTTGGGATGGTGGATGAATTCGTCTACTCGTATTTGGGATTCGCTGTGAGTAGAAGTAATGCTGTCGGCGTGGAGATTAAGAGAAGAGTATCCCGTGCAAACATATGTTACTACGTGCTAAGCCCCACTAGATAAACGAAAGTTCAACCGTATCAGATATTAGTTTTACTTGTCCTACTGTATGACGAAAAACTCTAAAACAATCATGGGTTAGGACACAAATGAATAAATCAGTGTTCAAAGTTTTCCAGAGAAAAATATGCCGGAATCATCGTTAACCGAGAGTATCGGCGTCGCATGAACCATGAGCTATATGAGCTTTATACCGACATTGATGTGGTCAAGCGCTCCTAAATATACATATAGAGATTACGTTGGCTGGATCTCGTTGCATGATTAAATACCAAGAAACGTTTTCGCCTCCAGCAGGACAAATTTTTGACGGCCTAAATTTCATTTTAAGCGCCAGGCTTTTAAATGCTGTCAAAAGTTAATGTGATGATTTGGTGTGGATACGCCGAAGACCGAAGGACTTGGAATTATTTTCTTCGTGTGATGTGGTATAGATAAGAATGTCTGTTCTAGTCACCACCTAAGTAAGTAAGTTAGTAAGTTACCCTAATGCTACTAATTGAACCAAATTCTCACATGCACCCGGATTATATTGCGCTTATAAGTTACGACTACTTAAACACTTTAAACACTGTTCACTTGTCTATTTAACTAACGTATACGAGTATTTTCGATCCGAAAGAATTATGACGCTTGAGATTTGTCAAAAAATATTGATATTTTGGACAAAATGGGCATTAAATACAAGCACAATATTTTGAATCTAAGCTCATCTGTTGAATCTAAGCTCATCATCAGTAATTCAGTAAACGAACAATTTCTTTAGATGATAGAATTATTTTAATTTCGTGGAAACTATTTTTCTTGAAGAAATGCCTCTTGCGAATATCTGTTCTATGTCATAACTTAAAAAAAATCGTCAGCTGATGACTGCGAACCATATGAAAAATCAGCTCAGTTATGAACACAATACTTCATTATAAAGATGTTAAAACGCGTTATAAAAATAAATAACTATTAACTTCTACATGAGAACAACTTCTAAACACAGCAGTCTATTTTATACAATTAATAATTGCAGTTCAAGTGTTTCGTTAAAGTTATTATTGTTTTGCTACTTTTTTTCTAATAATGTTTGCTAAACTTTTCCTTATTTGTTAAACTGTAACACAACAGGATTTAAGGGTGGCTTTTATTTTACTATATTAAATTAAGATAACTTCAGAGGAGCCAACACTTGTTGCTCTCATAATATCACAATCTGTCAGTCACCACCCTGGCAATGTTTGAACAAACTGTTCGCCTGTCTTAAATACAAGACTTTTCTCTTCATTTCATCGGTAAGACCATAATTGCTTGTCATTGTTATGTTCATTTCTCGCTGTGTATATCACACTGTGAGTGAATGGAAGTCAAATGAAAATGAAAATCTAATTGTGCCTCCCGCAAACCTACTGCATGTACAGAAAATCATCACACAAAACAATAATAAAATAATAATGAAAATGAAAAATGTATGTAGTAACAATCGTATATACAGTCATAGTTATATCTATTTGCACAAAGCTACTTTTTTCAAACAACTGTAATTTATTTTGGTTGGTGCTGCGAGTAATTTTCAAATGGTTTGTTGTTGTACTTGCATTGTCAAAGGAGCCCATTAGAAAAAATTTAAAGATTTCATTATAAAGTTTATTCTACAACAGAACGAAAAAAAGAAATATAAATTACGAAGGTGGTCGCAAAACTAGCTGACCATCTATACGTGGTGCCAGCAACCTAATAAAACATGTTTTAATTTTCAAGGTGCAACATTGTTCAGTATTTTTACTTGAGCCGTCAAAAATAAACGATGTGAGTGAATTTTTAAACATGAACGTTATATAATTTACTATTTCCATTTGAAATGTCCCTGTCTAACAAATATTAAAAGCGAGGTAGACTCTAATCTAGGAGAGTCTGCTCCTTCATTTACGACAGTAAAATATTGGGTAGTAGAGTTCAAACTAGGCCGTACTAGACGCGATTATGAAAATCCTCTAAATGATATTGGATAATAGCCGGCTGAAGGTACGTGGGCTAGCGGAAGTGATAGGCATTTCAAATAGTATTATACTTCGTATATTGGCCAAAGATTTGAAGATTAGAAAGCTGTGAGCAAGATGGCCAAAAACAACGTCGTGAAGACGTTCTAATAAAGTGCTTATCGATGTTTTACCGCAATAAAGCCAAATTTTTGCATCAATTTATAAAAATGGGTGCGTCATGGCTCCACCTCTTTACACCTGGGACAAAGGAACTGTCAAAGCAGTCGATTAGAATGGGAGAATCGAGTCCAAAGAAGGCGAAGACGGTTCCATCTGCAGACAAAGTCATGGCGTCTGTTTTTGGGATGTGCATGGGATTATTTTTATTGATTATCTTTTTCTGAAATAGGCAATATTAAATCAGGTGTCCCACAAGGAAGTGTATTAGGACCGCTTTTATATACATTATTTACATCTGACATGCCCACCAATAATGATGTAGAGATAGCGACTTATGCGGATGACACGGCAATATTAGCTACAAATGCATCCCCTGCTGAAGCATCTAACATACTTCAACGACAACTCGAAGCCACCGAATCCTGGTTTAAGAAGTGGAATATAGAAGTCAATACTGACAAATCAGTCCATGTAACGTATACCTTAAGGAAAAAAGACTGCCCACCAGTGACCTTAAATGGAGTTAATATTCCATCATCTAACTCCGTAAAATATCTTGGACTTCACATCGACAGACGTCTGACTTGGAAAAAACACATACAACACAAAAGAGAACAATTAAATATAAAAACGAAGAAAATGTCCTGGCTTCTGGGTCGCAAATCTGAGCTCAGTTTAGAGAACAAGGTACTGTTATACAAATGTATTCTAAAACCAGTGTGGACTTATGGCATACAATTGTGGGGAACAGCCAGTACTTCAAATATTGAAATTCTTCAGAGGTACCAGTCAAAGGCCCTAAGATCAATCAGCAATGCTCCATGGTTTGTCAACAACAATAACATACACAATGATCTTGGTGTCCCAAAAATTAAAAGCGAAGTTATTAGATATAGTACTAACTACCTGAATAGACTTACTTTTCATCCGAATATCTTGGCAATTAATCTGCTTAATGATAGCGAGGAAGTACGTAGACTAAAAAGAACTCACATCCTTGACCTCCCATTTTTGTAATTAATATTAATGTAAATATTGTACTATAATTGTAACATATTGACTTACTGTTAAGTTTTGTAGAATTTAACAGCTCTGTGACTTATCTGATATTATTATAAAATTTGCTTAATATTTATATGAAAATAGATTGCAAATAAAGAATAATAATAAAAAAAAAAAAAAAAAAATTGATTATCTTCAGAAAAAAGAAACCATCCAAGGCGAATATTATGCTAATTTATTGCAGCGTTTAAGTGATAAAGTTATGGAAAAAGGCTGCATTTGTTGAAAACTGAAGTGTTGTTTCATCAAAACAATCAAATTTACTTAGGCGTAAAAATTGATAATACTTGTTTTTCCGACAAACTTATAAAACTAACTCAATTATCTATCGTTTACGCTCTTGAACCTATTCTGGTGGCGTAGGCGCCGCAAAACGGGAAATATTTTGCATTCATTTTTGATTCAAAATAAAACTAATGTCACAGTCCCCTCCCCCCGTTGTTATTGCTGCACCTCGTAGTTATTTCTATCAAAATGCTTGAACGTGTTCTGGTGGGGCGAACTGTAGTTTAAAACCTCAGGGCTTTGTAAGATTTATAAGGTATACGAGTATTTCTCAATAAGATACAATTATGCACGACATAATACAATAATTTATATAACAAAAGGACAGTAAGCTCTTTCTGTTTTTAAAAAGCAGCTAAAATTGTCGACTTTAACTGCATGCGTTAACATGCGATTTTCCTCCCAACATTAGAATAACTTTTCTTCATTATGAAGTCAAGGGTCAAGGGTCAATATCAGTAGCGTGTTCCCGATTTTAACAATGAATGACATTTTGAATAAAGAATTTGTCACAAATTGTGTATCGCGAAAAAAATTTAGTCAGCTTTAATTTAGTTTTAGTTTAGTTTAGGTTTAAAGCTTACGCCTATTCACCACTATTAAAAACCCGTATGAGTGATACAAAGCCTTCAAAAAGAAGCGCGACGTCTTCCAATATTCGCCTCTTTGAGCGTGCACCATTAACAAGTTTGACCGAAGATATGTGCACAATGAACGAAATTATACTCGAAAACTGTGATTTTAACTTAACAGAGATAGCATCTGAATATTTTCCACAAGTCCGCGTCTAACAGAGGGCATGCTGAATCTCTGTAATTCCGATCATACATTCATAAATCAGATCGTAATTAGCGATTGAAACTAGAAAAAAATCGAAGATCGTCGCATGAGCTGAAGACCATCCAGCGCATATATTGGATAGGATAGAAAATAATTTATGTTCTTTTGTTGTTATTTTTTTTTTAGTTCAGTTAGTTAAATTGTTTGTTGAATAGATATTCCAAGCTTCCATTTGTGATATGTCACAACATTTCCAGTAATCAATTCACATTTTAATCGCGTTGTGAATATGGGGCACGAAGAAATACAAACATTTGTGCGTATTGGATGGCTTAGCAGAATGCATGTGCCAACATTAATTAGCGAAATTTTGTTTCAGAAAATTTTCACTTAAAGATGACCACCATATGGAAGTTGAGGAGAGCTTATGAGTGCGACGAAATCACATTTCTGTTGAAAAATTGAAGAGAAGCTAAAAGGGATGCGCACGACCATTAACCAAACAGCAGGTAGTAGTCTAAAAGCCGAACATTTGGTATTCTCACGAGCTAATGGGAATCAAGTTAGGAAAGCAGATAAGCATTTCGCTTTTAAAACATACTGGAAATGGAGGGTTGAAATAGATACTTTAAAACAATGTTAACCGACAAATATCTTGGTCCAAACAATAGGAATGCACTCAAACTTCATCAACGGTTATTTGGTCAATGGAATTTTAAGGGAGTGCATTAAATTAAACTACTTCCATGAAACCAAATTATTTAAAAACTCTGAGATATATTGTTGAAGGAATGAAAAAAGGTTTAAATTAGTAAATCGCAAAAGCGTGATTTTCACCACAACAACGCTAGTCATTACTCAACTTACAGGCTCAGAAAAAAATATCAGAGCTTGAAAGAGAGGTGATACTACCTACATGCATCTTATAGTTCTGATTTGGCATCATTGTATTTGCGTATAAAATATTTTAAATGGAAAATCTTTCAGAGCTCTAAAATATTTTAAATGGAAAATCCTTCAGAAGAGATGAGATCCAAAAAAACCGAGGTGTTCCAGTATTTTGGTAGGAGGGATCAGTCATTCTTCCAATCTGGAATCAAAAAGTTGCCTAAATGATGGTAGAAAGTCAATAAACAAAATCACACTTACATTTAGATTAACATTAATTATTTCAACAAAAAAAATGAATTTTAATTTGAGCAAGAAAACCCAAGTTATCTTCATGCCAAAACAAATTCAGTCTATCAAAAGAGCGTCAAAAATTGTCGATTTAAGCGTTATTAATTTAAGAGTCATTAATTATAAAGATAACTTTTATTGAGATCTTTTAACCAATTTTTTCGTAACGGTAGACTTAAGTCAGTAGAGCGTATAGTCTCAGTAATAAAAGCTCGCAGGGAATCGTCAGAGACTTGTACCATTGCGGATGTCTACTATTTAATTTTTCCGAAGGCAGCATTGACAAAATTAGTTAGTCAGTTATATCCTGAGCTCAATGATGTCTGGGTTATCAGCATGAGTATTTTTTGTTTTTGTTTTTTTTTTTTGCATTTTATTGAAATTGGTACCTGGATGTGCTTTTTTTTAATTTCCTTCTCATTGTAATGTCTAATTGAGTGGTGAAGAGGCCACACGGTAAGCTGTCACCCTATCTAATTTCTCGTTTGTTGTAAAATATCTCATTCAGAGACATACTGAAAACTTCACATAGGTCAGGAATACTAAACTACGGACTGCCAAGGACAACTTTATACTCCACAAAAAGGTGTTACGTTTTGATATTTTTTTAGAACTTAGACCTTTTCACCATTTTGCAGCCGTGTGATTATCTGGGCAATGATAGATTCATCAAATCTAAAGTCATTCTTTTATTTAACATATTCGGCAGAACCTTGTAAGCAACGAATAAAACTCTAAATATCAGGTATGTGCACTTGAATTACGTTTTTGAACAAATCATGATTATGAGCTGATATATATCAGGTTGTTCGGAAAGTTCGTTCGGTTTTTAAAAGAAATTTATTTACAAATTTATATGCAAGAGAACAATTATTTTAATCTATTAAACAATCTCCCCCTTTTTTAGAAACTTCTTCCCACCTCTCTGGGAACGTGGTTTTTCTGGAAAAAAAATGCATACGATTCGATTTGTCTCATCGTCGTCGTTATGGAAATTCAAATCCTTTAAATGGTTGCTACGAGTGCGAAATAGGTAATAGTCGGACGGGGCGAGGTCTGGGGAGTCCGATGGGTGAGGTAAAACTTCCCATCCAAGCTCTGCCAGTTGCTAATGGGTCCGCAAGGCAGTGTGAGGGCGGGCGTTGGCTTGGTGAGAGATGACGTCTCCCTGACTGATGAGCCTCTGCCGTTTTTTCCAATGCCTCCTTCAATTTATCTAATTGTGCTATATAGTTGTCCGCATTAATCATTTGATTTGCTACTCCTTTGACATCGCACCAAATCGACACATTACCTTCCCGCTTTAGAGGTGGATTGAGGGGATTCACATGGTTTCCCCCATGATCTTTTCCGCGTTACATTGTTGTGGACTATCCATTTCTCATTCCCTGTGATGAAGTTCTTCAGAAATGGTGTCTTGTTATTTCTTATGTTAAGGTTATCGCAAACGTCAATACGGTTCCGGCGGTTGGCTTCAATGAGAGGGAGAGAGGTTGCTCACAAATCCTACTCTTTCTTAACCCGTAGACGGTTGAGACTGATTTTTATTATTATTTCAGCCATTTCCTTAACTCTTGCATGGGGATTAACAATAATGAAATCTCTCACCTCCTCGGAAATAAATTTTTTGGTCGTTCTTATCTGGGAGCGTCCGTTACGGAGAAGTCGGTATAGCCTGTGGTTAACTCAAGCATACTCAGCATAGTGACGTCTACTTCCATAAGTGTTTGGCGACTCAAATTTTTCGCTGCTATAACAACGTAATCAATATGATTTCTCGAGATCTGGAGACCGTGAAGATGGCTTTTGGTTACGGTTGTGTTTGAATCTGGTTCCACTTACTGCCACATTTACCTAGGGGAGCTTGAATTCATTGTTAGAAACTTTACTATGCGGACTGAATTTTCCCTCCCTATAATGGCAACAAAATTTCTTAAAATCATTATATCATTATATATATCATTATATTTTAGCTCAGAAAGTAATAAAAATGCGGTACCAACAAATTTGTAATAATTTACATCAAATTTTGAACAAAATTTGAGGAAGTTGGAAATTATTGGCATTATTTTGATATCTGTTGAAATTTTTTAAAATAACTTTTATGGGTGAATCCAAAAAAAGAAAAATATTTTAGGTACAAATGAAAACAAAATCGCCGGGAAAGTGTTTATTTTTTGCTAGGAAGCTGTCTAATTATTATTAAGTAATAAGTAAACCCATTATTATGATTGCATGATACTAAGGTTTTTGGTACAAACACAATGTCAATGTCAATGGGAACCCTTTTTAAAAACGTTGAAGGAGTTTTTTTACCCAAACCTGCGTCGAAGATGTATCCGTTTCAACTGCATTTGGTTCCAGAAAGATGGAGCATATAGCCAGATCATATATAGTGGGACCAAAAATTCCTAAATTAATATCCAGAATCTCCACATTTCCCCACTTGCTCCCAAGGCCACTTGGCCTAACTGCATATGACTTTTTTATGGGGTTGTCAGGTAAGAGGTGTGCAAAACGAAACCAATGAATTTGACTGAATTAAAGCCATTCATTACAAAATAAAACAAGAATACCTTTCTGATCAGCTGTCCCACATGCGTCAATGGAGGTCATTCGATACGGCCTATCGTATTCAAAACCAATTAGTTATACAAAATAAAATTGCATTTTCTATACAATAAAAAAATTAAATACATTGATTGTAACACAATTGTTGCGCCACCGTGTAGAATGATTTATAAGCCGTTTTATTCGATAATTTGTTGCCATTTTGAAGGCAATTATATTATACCTCTCTCATAGAACCTTTCGTCTCTATTAAAAAAAATGTAGTTGACTGTCACAACCTTCTTCCCTTCAGGCGAATTTTTCATCAACGAAATCGTCGTCGTAGACAGGAACAAATGTCGGATCTGGACTATAAGGTGAATGGATAAGACCCTCCCAACTAAGCTCTCGGAGATTCTGACGAAGTAAAAAGCTTTCCTATTGGCTAAAGTTGTTCGCCTCTAGGCAATTGTTATCTGCAGACGTTCCAACTGTTGATAATACAAAATTAACATTCTCTTTTCAGATTGTGGCTGTATTTATACTCTCATTTATGGTAAGATTAGCAGTCAAATTTTTTTGCTTGAGAAGCAGGGACATTTGCTAACCTTTGTTTTGAGTAGAACATGCTAAGTCATTTCGAAGGCCATGTAAAACTGCAATCGGTTCCTGACACTTTTGCTGTTTGTGCAGATATTCACTCTAACTTATATCATATTCTTTATTCTTTTTCCATATCAGTAATGAACAAATTCATGAAAGTAGTAAAATTTTGTTTACACTCGTGATTCTTACAGTAAATCCAACTTTCAAACATTAGGTAGCTCATAAGCTGCAATGAGTCGATGCAACAGCTCTAGACCCAATGAAGCATATCGCGAATCCCCACTTATGGTTCACGGAATAGCTCTAGGTAGAATTAATTTTTGCTTTATATTAAAATAAAATCTGTGCTTGAGATAATATATGAATATTCAAATACTGAGTTATTCGAAAACTGAAATCCAATAAAGGAACCGGTTACACCGGTTTTTATTAAGATTTTCTGTATGAAGCAAGGGTTATAGGACGGTATACGATTGAATTATAAAAATGATATAATAATTAGCACCACATGCCACATCTGTTGTAGGTATTTCATCTTTTCCAACTTTCGCCTCTCTTGAATTGAATATGTAGATGTACTCACCCGACACCGTAACACATGTATGCGCATACATACATTTTAATTTGTTTATGCGAAAGGACATTTAAAGAAATGACCTGCGAACTTTTATCATACATACACAATCACACTAATTGAAATGACTTGTGTTCCATCCCTCTCACAGTGAATTAACTAGTGTAGAAACTATTCAGGGCACACAAATACCCATTTTGATTTAAACATGTTAAGGTGGCTTCAAAGGAAGTAATCATCGATATTGCAAACTGAAAATCGCTAAACAACCCTTCTGAACCTAACCACAACAAGTTTCTCTTAAGTAAAACAAGTTTCTCTTAAGTAAAATTAACTGATTTGATCAGGCTCCTATCTTATTGTGTCAAAGAGTTCCACCAAAGCTTAATATAAAGGTAATGTTTCGATGCCTTTTTTTATTATAATAAATCTGAAACTATTTCCTCTTTTCAGATGATGACTGGCACATACGTTCTTATATATGATACGCCGCAGTTTCTAAATAATCCCAAATGCTTCGATCTTGTACTCTTCGTCTTTAATTCGACACAATGAGCTAAGAAGGTGCTCCAATATCTTGAACAATCCAACGGAGTTTTCGTCGTTGTTCTCAGTGCCATTCATTAAGTTCTACGTCGAACATATTCCATGCTGAAATTTACCCCGAACAAAATGATCTTTTTAGCGTAATCAATGTATTTTGATACACTAAATCTGGCCATGAAGGGCTTACCAATAGGCAAATCACAATGCGATTGCCAACACCCCCGGGAAAGCCAAGTAAAACTAGGAAAAGGGGCTGACAATTTTGGTACTACCGCATATTGTCAACCCTTTCGCTACCGGCCAAACTCACCGGTTGGTGAGTCACGGGCTTGGTCGCCCTGTGCCAAAAGAGTACAGTCTGGACATTTTTGCATACCTGAAGGCACGGAGATCCCAGGCAAATAGAACGGTCGATACTACATTGCAAGGATGCAGTACCCTCACCGGTGGGAGGCGGGAAAAACTCCAAAACCCTTCCGTTCAGCGACGGTGAACGGCAACCATGATATATGGACATAGGGAAAACCCCATGCCTGTCCTTACATCCCGAGAGATCAAACAGATACAGATGACGGGGCACGAACCCGAGACCTGCCTGTGTGTATCCCTATCACCCCCGGTACCAGACAAAGCTTCTGGCCAGACTTCGTAGATAATCTAACTCTGTAGAAAATCTACTTCCAGTTTCAACCCCTTGCGGCCCAGCGACTGGTGCCCCCGCAAACGAGCACACAGCTGCCGACTATCAAGCTGAATGGAATTGTGGGATCAGCATGATCCGAATAGTCCCACAGCCCCTCAACCCCCAGGTCGGACTGCTTTCGACTGGTGCACCACAGTTGCACGACCCGCGATCGGGCAGGGCTCTGCTATACACGAAGGCATTGAGTGACCCATGTCCCGTCAGCAAGAAACCAAGACATAGGTTAAGACCAAAGTCAGGGTTTCTTCCAATGAGCATAACGTCTGGAAAACCCTAAATGTAGCACGTCCGTTCTGACTCTCTTCCCAAAGGGTTTACCATCTCCACAAGACACATTCCTCCAAGAGCCCCCTGTAGAGCTCCCTTTCCTGGTCTTGAATTCCGTCTCACGACGATAACAACAAAATCCAGCGGGGCAGCACCCATCAGTACTTGAAGGGCCTCTTTTGGAACCGTACGACGCACTGGCACGCAAAGCAATAACACCACTCTCTGACAAGAGAGGATCTTACGGTACTTGAATGCAGACTTCACCGATTCGTACCACACAGAGGAAGCGTAAGTTGCCATAGCAACAAATAGCCTCTGATAGACGATACGAACAGCTCGTCTGCTAAGCCCCCAGTCACTCCTCAGCACTCGTCTAAGCTGGCTGACAGCGCTAACCAGCTTCCCTCTCAGCCATCCAAATGAGGCAAATAATTCATTCGCTCTCCCATGGCAACACCTAAGTACTTCACTTCGGTGACCCACCTGAACACAGACCCACCAGACAAACGAACAAGAGGCTTTCGAAATAATCTACCCGCAAGAGCGTCATGTTGGTCTTATCGACTCCGACATGTTCTAACCATTGGCTAACTATCGTCATCACGGCCAGAACACTCTGTTCCACTTGAGAACGAGAGGGACGCTTAACCATGATAAGTAAGTCATCAGTATATGCACAAACTTTGCACTGGTCACTTTGCTGCTGTAACAACGGGTCCATCATAAGCTGCCATATAAATGGACCGCAGATAGAACCCTGCCCGGCAGCCATGAACAACATCGAGTTCCACCTCACTATTTGCCCCAACTACTCTAGCTATTCTGCCTCAGAAGTAACTACGCCAAAGGCGCTACTCCTGGCACCCTTCCTCCTGAAGTCTTTCCAAGACCCTCACCAACAACAGGTAATCAAACGCGCCCTTGAAATAAACGAATACACCAAGAACATAGTTCTCAGTGGATTTGCTCACGCACCTCTGAATATGGATCCAGGCATCCTCAACACTACGACCCCTAGTGAAGCCGTATTGATAAGGGCACATGCCGTCAATGACTCTCTCACTCAGTCTTTGCACCATTATTCTTCCCAGTTCCCAGTTCTAATACCCCTGTAAGATCGAGGATTGCTCCTGAACTTGTCGTGCGATTTGGGCAGAACGATGACATTGGCTGTTTTCCATGTACACACAGGCACATGGCAGATATAGGCAGCGTTCCGATGTATATGTAGATAATATCAATCACCAGTCCAAAGTTATAGTCGTCAAATTTCACACCGCGTCTCAAGTAGACTTTTTATTCGTTGAAATGGAAATCTTCGGGTTTGTCCTGGTTTTCCAACAGACCCATTTTTGCTGACTCCTTTCCAATATATAAGAAAGCTGCAGTAATATCTCAGTTTTTTCCAATAATATCTATACCATCAGCATATACGCACAATAGGACATGGCTTTTGTTAAAGTTAGTACCAGTCGCGTTAATTGGAGCTTTCCTCATAAACATATCCATCTATATGTCGAAGTTCTTACCATTTGGACTGTCGGACGCAGCTTTGTAATCGACAACAAAATGGTAAGCTTTGATCTGTTTTCTTTGAATCTTCCCCTAGAATTTATTTTGGTTTGAATATCTAATCGGTTAGCTCGAATAGACTTTAGTCAAAAAAATGTCGATCATCTAACATCGACAGTCAAAGAATAGTATCTGAGGATTATTCGGAGTTTGAGATATAATTGTCATCGAAAAAGACCAGATTTGTGGAAAGAAAACTCATCAATTTTGCATGAGGAGGCCTACTTTGAGGGCGATACAATAAATTTGAATCAACCATAAAAATTTTTTGCTTTATTAATTAAATCCCAAAAAAGGATTCAAATCAATATCTTTAGACCTTGCTATCCACTGATCATAACACGACATCAGATAGATCAAATTCCTGCACGAACGAGATGTGGGAGAGCTTCTCACATTCAGTGAACTTATACACATTTTGTTTTTAAGCTCACTCAACGGGGCCAATATTTTAACGATGAGTTTGAGAAGCATTTACCAAACTTGTCGATTACCCGACGATTCGAAGTGTTTGTCCGACGCATCATGGTGACCGTAGCTCTATAGGTGGCTATATGCGGGATTAAAACCGCGATCATGTGAACGATAGTCACGTGTGCTAACCATCGCGTCACTGCTGGTCGATTGATTGATCAGTTGATGGTAAATGGGAAGCATTATATTAGTGTCATAGACGTGCATGTATTCGGATCACATTATATTGAACAGGATCAGTACCTGGTGGCTGCTGAAATTGACCAGGAAGCAAAACACGTGTCCGAGCAAATTAAAAGTCAAGTGTCTCTAATCCACATGCCCTCGATCTAGCCACACCAAACGTGCTCCCCAACTACCACGTCATAGATTACCTAATTCTGAAGTTCCTGATACACAGTGACAATATATTGGCCATTCGATAGCTACTGTCGAATAAACATTGCTTGGATGTTAAAAATCAAGTTTAGATAGCCCCTGGTACGGTGGAGTATGCCGCATCGTATTTGAGCAAAGGGATGCTTTCTACTTGGTTACGGTGCATCCACTGTGACGTATGCCGTGAGAAAACGCTGTAAGGGGACGAGAAGTCTTTTAAGGCGGAAGATACGGTTGTGGAAACAGCGGAGAATGTTGATATACGAAGACACAGGGACAGAGATGAAGTCCGAGAATTCTAAAAAAAAAAAAAAAAATAAAAATAAAAATAAAATAAAAAAAGTAAAGAATGTGGAATAGGGCTCAACTCCTGTAAGAACAGTGATAGAAATCTGGTCGCAGATACCCAGAGCGTGTTACGAATGTAGAAAGAGTAATTGTACAGGCTTTTAGTTTCATTTGGCATTACGAGTGAAGAAATCACTTCAGTTATCAACAATGGCATAAATTGTCCAGCTCCAAACCAAAATGAGATCAGAATAGCAGTGTTGAGTCTTAAAAACAATAAATCTGTGGTTACTGATGTCCTGCCGGCAGAGTTGTTTACATCCGATGGTGATGAGCTGATAAACATCATGTATCAGCTCTTTACTACATTTTGGCACTAGAAATGCATGCCTGATGATTGGAATTCGAGTATAATACTCGTGTATATATGTATACGAGTATTTATTACATATTCTACTTTCGAATAGACCTATCCCAGCGAGTGTAAAAATGTACAGTGCCGCTCACTTGAACAGCACCCCTTTAATTTTTTTCTAAGCTCGATTTTTTTCAAAATAATAATTACAACGAACTGGTTGTGCTTTTATAAATAATATTTCACGTGATTTCTGTAATCCTATAACACAAATGTTCTTTCATTATAATGAATTAAGTATTGAAACAGTAAACACAAAAAAATGTCAGAAATTCAATTTCAGTTTTTGGTTCATTTGAGTAGCTCCCCTTACAAAAATTAGATTATAGACGAAAACATTAATTCTAAACTAAAGGTACCATTGTTTGCTTACATCTAATTTAAAAATAAGTATTTTTAGTAAAATAAAAAAAAGGTCCAGCGAAATACACGACCAGGCGTGTTTAATTCCAGTAATGAATTCACTTTTGCTTGAATATTGCTTGCCTGATTCGTACACCATCCCCAGACGTTTTTATTAATGTTTAACTCTGGAGAGTAGAGCGCCCAGTTCGTAACTTCACCATCAACCATTTTGGCTTTCAATCCATGATTTCACGACTCTTGCTGTTTGGATTGTCGCGTTATCATGCTGGAATTTTAACTCCAAGTCTCCGAAAACATTTTTAACTTCAGGAAAAGCTTTTTCCAGCACGGCTTTGTATGAAGTCGCATTCATTTTTGCAGAGAGAAACTGGAGCTCTGTTGTGCCGTTATAAGAGGTCGCATCCCATACCATAACTCCACCCTCCCGGCTGTGTAATCGATTGGGTAGGTGTTCCTCTTTTCGAAGATCGTGGAAGTAGTGATTATATCCATTAGAACCCTCTAAATTAAAATTATTTTCGTCGAAAAATATAATTCTATTCCACTCTATACTCCACGTCATAGTCGTACGACAAAAATTAAGGGGACGTTCCTTACAGAGATTGTCTAGCGGTGGTTTCATTTTAAGTCTCAAGCATTGCAAGTGTGCTGCTTTGAAAATAACTCTTTTTATCGTTAATACACTTGCACTTACGCCAGCTTTTTTCTTGATTTTGGCAGCAGAGTCGTGTAAATTTGAGTCATATCTTAGAATAGCCCTCTTGTCAGCGGCTGTAATAGCAGTTTCTGTTCGACCTTTCATATTATCTCCATAGCCTTCGGTGTCGCGTAAATATGTATGTCGATATAACTTTGCTACTTTTATTAGTTTTTCTGGCTATTTGATGAATAGAAAGTCCACAGTCCTTGTAGGTTTTAGTTTTGAATCTTTCCTCGACACTCAAGGATTTAGCTGGGTCCATTTTACTTAAAATCGACCGTTTTATATTTAATTATACACAATTACAAATGGATCAAAAAAGAGAAACACATTTTTCACTCATTTAAAAAAAAGCGAATTAAAATAACCGGACACTTCCATGGCTTGAAATTCTTTGTAGGATAAACAAATGAGTAAAAACTGAACCGTTATGTAAAGTGTACTTAAAATAGTAGTCACTATTTTTAAATGATTAGTGGGGGCGCTATTCAAGTGAGCGGCAATGTACATATATATACATACGAGCATGTATATAAAGTCCTGTGGAATGTGATATGTGAAACTCATAAACTTGTGTCTCATTAGCTTTTTATCAATGTCGATCGGAGCGAACTTGTTGTATTATGTCCTCAGCACCCTCCATGCGATTTAGTTTTGAAGAAAATTTAGATCTTTAGGTGCAAGTCGAGCATCAATGTGTTAAATACCCAAACAGTGACACGATTTGATTCGTGAGACATAGCAAAATTTGTGTCTATCCTTCTCAAACTTGCAGGTTTTCAGTCTACACTTTCTTCACTTTGTCTACGTTAAGAACGTTGATGGGCCACCAGAGCTAGACATATTGTCCACCAAATCTTGAACACTTTGATGCACTGTACCGCTCATATGTATCTGTTTCTGATATAGTCGATTTATTGTAAATCTTCTGTAAGATTTCAGCGATTGGACGTATGCAGTACCATTTTTAATAAAAAATTTGTGGTAACATTTTTATCAATTGCAATAATAGCAAAACAACCTTGAGATGAACAAAGTCAAACATTGTAAACAAACTAAACGACACATCGCGCTCAGACTTTGCCTCAGTATAAAGGACATTTGTGCCGTCAAAAGAAATGCAAAGAGAATTTTTGACAATACCTTCAAACGAGCTTTCTAAATTATCAATTCTGATACTTTTTTTGACAGAGTGTAAACTTTTGTTCGGACGAACTTATGGTGCCTGTCCAACTGTGCAGATGTTCACTTTTTGTAGACACACTTGTCGTATACAAAAGTTCTCTTAGACGAACACTATTCATTCCATAGCAATTTTCAGCGTCCAATTATTCATTGCCCGAAAGGGAGACAAGTCACTCACAATTATTTCACATTGTAGAACAGAGACGACCCTACAAATAAATAAATTTTGTTCAAATAAATAATATAGAAATTTCAGTCTGAAGGTATTCGGCTAATCGCCTGGTTCTTACCAACGAATGCTCTGCTTAATACACAATACTTTATTTAATACAACTGAATGAAAGGTATGCATCCCAGAGTATATTGTTAAAATATCATAGACAATACAAACAATTTACAAAAATTGATATAGCTGCAGTGTACAAATTAGGAGTTACAGGGGAAAAATTTCGGAAGATCGGTCAGTTTGTATTGGGGGTACCATAAGGGGCGGGCCGATTTTATAAATCCCTGTTATAACCGGAAAGTAGTGAAGATTTAAATAACAATCGATGAATTTAACATGGGCTTCTTATAGGAGACATGCAACTTAGTGTAACCATGAAGAAGATACAAATCTAAGGATATAATGACTAAGTAAGCGAATTGTATGGCAGGTACCACAAAGAGCGTAGTTAATCCGTCGATTTTTCCAAATTCTGCCGAGTAAATGTAACGGAGAACAATGTAAGTTCCCCAAGTCTACAAGTGCGTAGTTGCAGGGGAAAAACTGACTTCCGGAAATTCGATAAATTTGTATGGGAAGAATCAGAAGGGTGGGTTCAATATATATCCCGGCTAAGATCAGGAAAAATATTAGGTTGTGGTAAGTTGAAAAGTTCCATAATGATTTACGGCAGTTATTGCGGCCAACAGTCAGCCAGCCGACCAACCAGTCGGAAGGAGGGACATAATTAAATCGACTTAATAAGTCGGGAAACGCATTTGGTCAAAAGATACTTAAAGTACTAAGTATCTTTTGATACTTTTGACATTTATCTCCTTTTAGGTTTTACAATTTTGCGTTATCATATGATGTGTATGGGTTTCAAAAGTAAAGTTAAATAAAACACATAGAAAGATGTGATTTCGATGAACTTTTATTTATTATAATGCTTGGACTTTGCCATTATATACGAAATACAATATCAATTAAATGACCGCAATGGTTCCTTTTGAGGTTCCTCCTGCGTCACTTACGAAAAATACAGCCTAATGACACTTCCAGACAATAATGAGCACCAAGCATTCACTTTTTCCAGATGCAATGTCTTTTCCACGGTCACTTCTGGGTTCTCCGAGCCCCATATGCGACAATTTTGTTGGTTGACGTAACCACCGAATTGAATTACCACTTTTGTAGTAAGTTTATACTATTTTCATTCATTCTTCGGTTGTTAGATGATCCATATGCGTAAATGACAAACCTTTCACTAAAAAATAACACTTCAGATGACACGTATTTAATAGCTTACAGTCTTGCCAGACCGGCGGTTTTGAAACTACTAAATAGATTAGAACTTTATAATAAGTGGAAAATATGCTCATGTATCATTCGTAAAAGCTATGAAAATGGTAGTCTTAGAAAACTATTTTCTCTTTCTACGCTAGAGTGAAGATATAATTAGTGCATACCTATGCCTATGGAAAGTATGGTTCCGTTGCCACACCTTCGACAATAAACACAGAAGAGATGTATCAATATGAAAAATTCAATCTATTTTCTTACTTACCACCCCAAAGTTCCTATTTGTCATAGGAGCACAGAAAATCTGTCGTATTTTGACGCATAGTGTAATCGAAGATAACGCTCGGATCTTCATCGTTACACGTAAACACTCAAAAGTGTCTGCCACAGACAATGTATGAACTCTAGCACAATGATAAGCATCTATGTATGTACGAACAACATAGGTGTGTGTTTACGTATGCACACATTCATACAAACTTGTACTTACAGTGCGCTAGCATCACGCATTTAGTGTTGGTAGTAATTTCCAGTAATTTAACACAGATTACTGCCAAAAACAACTTTCCATAGTTACCTACTAGAGCCACAACGAAACGTGTGATCACCGACCAAACCAGCAACGCCAATAGTTTCTTCCCCTACCCGCCCCTTAAATCTTGCATCTACATTTCAACTAATGAAAAAATCCTTAGAAACGGGATTTTTATGAAGGGAAAGAGGCTGTAAAGAGTAATAAAACGCAATTTGCACTCAAACACACCCAAAGAAAACAAGGATTATGATTGCTGTTGAGGTTGAGGTGGCGGCGGTGGTAGTGAAGGAAGGTGATAACTGTGTTGGAGTATTACGAAAATTGGATTGGTTGTGCTTCAAGAGTATTGCGACAGTAACACCACCAACAACAATAACAGCAGTAACAGCGGCAGCAAATTAGTGCCACAACATAAATTCTTAAATAGGAGAAAAAATTAAGGATGCATGCCACACCACAGTTATAGCTTCGCTGTCACTAATACCCAAACCCATCGCATTACCAACTTAATGCGTTTAGAAGAGTGTTGCCATTGCAACATTTCGACTTGATTAGAGATTTGTAAGAAGTATAAGAAGAAGGTTAAGGAAACGAATTCCCTGTACCCCATGAATAAGATATGGGAGAGCTTACACGCATTTTGTTCTTAGACTCAATCAACGAGACCTACAATTTAACGAGGACCGATTATTCCACTACTCGAAGTGTTTGTCAGACGCATCGAGGTGACCGCCGCTAAATAGTTAGCTGTATGTGGTATTGAACGATAGTCTCATGTACTAATTAACGTGCTACGGTCGGTTAGGTGGCCTAAAATAAATGGAATAAATGTACCACAAAATTCGAATAGGGCCCAAAAGTAAATAGGAAATAAAAACCAAAAATTTAAAAAAATATAACACACAAAATGCTTCAACAAATAAAACCAAAAACAAAGAAAAATTAACACAAAAAATGCGTGAAGTAAAAGTTTGTTTCAAATATGATTGAAAATGAAATGTCTGATGTTTTGCTAAACAAAATTACAAACTGCGCTATAATTACGAAACGCACCTAATTTATTTCAAGTTATATAGTAATTATGAGAATTTTGGTTATGTTAATGGTTTGGGAATATTTGCTGTTAAAATCAAGATGTTTCGAAATTCTTTTGCTGAAAAATGTTAGGGAAAGCCCGTAGGTAACCATAATTTCCGCCTGAATGCTGAACTTTCGAAAATTTCAGACTTTCCTTAATTTTAATAGCCCCACAAATGGATCTTTCATTTTGTATATATTACAAATACTTCACTGAGGCCCCTCTAATTTTGATTGTCTTAAAAACCTGTCTGTAGAGACATTTCCTTCCATCCCTTCACGAGTGTTTTGAAACCACTATGGAGGCCATACCGCTTAAGAGACTAAAATTTAGCATGAAAATGCTTCATAACCATAAGCAGAATAGTATTGAAATTGGACAAAATCGGTGTAGTACACTAGACTTTTCCTATAGGAAAAGATTTGCGTCTACAAAAACTGAACCCATCTCTGGAAAAATTGGCATTTATCAGAATTTTTATATTGATTCTTATTATATCCAAAACAACCATGCGTACCATATGCAGATGAGCACATACTACCTGAAGGGTAGCAAGGCTGTCAGGTATTAAATACCTGTCACCCGAAGTATTATTTATTTAATGAAAAGTTTGCCATTTAACAAAGGCTTTCCGTTTTACAAGCAAAGAGCGTGTAAAAATTCTTGTAACTTACTACAAAAGTGGTGATGCAAACGTGTGCACTTTTCGTGCATTACGGGGTGATTGTGGTTATCATAATTGACCTACTGTGCAAGGATGTGGCAAGATTGTAAAGAAATTTTAAGAAAATGGAACCGTTACTGATGTAGTCAGCCCTGTGCATCATCGCAATGTATGCTCTGCCAAAAATGTCGCTTCTGTTATTGAAAGTGTGGCGAATAATCCGAACGGACTTTTTTTGGCCTGCAATTGAAGATTATGAATTGGACGAAATGTGGTTTCATCAAGACGGTGCCACGGGTCACACAACTCGAATGATTTTGGCTTTATTGCATGAGAAGTTTCCAGAAGGCGTAAATTCATATTTTGGCGATGGCAATTGGCCACCACGATCATGTGAATTGACGCCGTCAGACTTTTTTTTTGTATGGGTAAAGAACGTGTTTACGCGGATAAACCCCAAATATTTGAAAACCAATATTCGTCATGTTATGGACGATATACCGTCCGAAATGTGAGAAAAAGTGGTCGAAAACAACCTCAACCAATCCAGAGACGAATAGGTGGATAACCCTTAATTATTATATATTAAACTCGAGGCTTGACTTCGAGGTTGATTAATAATAGATACTCACCAAAAGGTCGAGTAAACAAAATACAACAATTTTATTATACTCTATAATAAGTACAAGACTAAAAAACAGGTCACAAACGTACATATTAGTCCATATTATTCACTATGTCAAAGGGATCTCTTGCGCTGCAATTGCTCTAAACACAGTGTTCGACAATATTCTTAATACTTTTAACATATTTGATGCTCTTGGCAACCTCACCCATACGAATATACTCGACATGACTGATCTCCTAAAGAGGTTAATGGGACTCACTGTTCTAATGTAACTCGACCCCCTACATTTTTGTTCGTTCTGAACTACATAAGACAATGACAACATGATTACTGTAATTATTACAATAACAAGGACGACAACAGCAACCACAGCCAGGATGACTACGATAGCGACAACTTTAAGAGAAGTCAACTGCGCCAGCAGTGACAGTAATACGACAAATTACCTACATCCAGCAGCGGCAGTGACAGCAGCAACAAGAAAGGCCTCAGCAACAACGACAACCAATTACCTCGAAAGCATTTGAGCCATATCCTGAGAATGGCGAAGCGAAAAATATTTCGAATTACGTTAATAATTTCCAGTTATAATTTCCTACTGTTCTTTCATTCACCCACTCACTCACCCACTTCCTCTGTGTCACCTTTTTGTTGGGTGTGGCAAGGAATTCAATAATTTGATTCTGCAGGATTATATTGGCGCTGTCTTTGCTCCGTTTTGTTTTGTTGTATTATCTAAAGAAATAAATTGAAATCATTAAATTGTAAATAAAGATTGTGGAAATATGTTTGCAATACGAACTGATAGCACAGTTGCTGTGGCATGAAATAGGCGACATTTCGTGGAAGTGACACAATTCTCTTCAATCATTAATTATTTGTCGTAATGCGATTGGCGGTCTAATTAGTTCAACCACGCATAAATATTGCAAAATGATTGGCATTAGGTGAAAAAGGAAATTACGACAGTGTATATGCAGTTCACTAAGAATTCAATATTTTATGTGAAGCAGAATGAAGTAATATCTTGATATTTAAGGACACATATTGGATAACGAGCACTAGTGGGAGACCGTTTTGCCGTGGTTACATACTTCTATGAAAATTCATGATAAGTGCCCCGAATAAAGAAGGTCCCAGTTTGTATTCTGTATGAGTTGAAAAGGACATACTATAACAAGACATATCCCAACATAAAACTCCATTCAAAACAACAGCAACAACCACACAATATAAGTTTGGTTATCTCGGAGAGGAACTTGTCGAAAGTCCGTCCGATATATTTAAAACAAGTTTTTTTGTTTGCGCGTGCTTCTCAAAAGCTACGCGGACCGAACCTTTTATTATCAAAATCAAAAGTAGAGTGATCACAAAACATTTTCTTCACTTAAAAGTAAACTTAAAATTATTACAAATCAAATTTTTTGTTTAGCTGCTTAGCCCAGTTAAAACTTAAAATTACAGCTAAATTTATTTGCTCAAGTCAGACGTTGCACAAAAGGCATCCCGTTGGAAAGACCATAAAATGAAGCGTTTGCATTTATTGCTGCAAACACAATATTAAAACAATGTTGTAATTTTTAAAGAGAAAAAGAACAGAAAATTAATAGCAACCTGCTTTTCAGGTCACTGACCTGCGTCACATTTGCTTGGGAAAATATTGATAGTGATGTGTTTGCATTTATCAATGCAGACACAATACTAGAATAATTTTGTTATTCAAGAGAAAACAAAGAAACAAAAAAAAATTAACAACAAAACGGTCGCCAACTTGTATCGTGTTAACTTATACCCTAACATAAACCTCCATTCAGAACAACAACAACACCACAACAAACGCTGCAACGTCATACACAACCGACACTAATGCCTGTTACTTAATTGTCGTAGTTAAATAGAGGGAACACAGCATAAGAAAGTCGGTCGCCAGCAGGCGGTCAACCAAGAAGGTCAATCGCTGATCACCGGATAACACGGGACTCACTAGAAGAAAGCTACCACCGCAAAGTATAAGTAAAGAAGCATCACTATCACCGGAGGCAGTCGAAAGAAGCTTCGGTCTACTGTTCCTCAGCACAGAAGCTCCGGCTTACTGTTCGTAAGATTAGTTTGATATACCGCCGGTCCGAACACAGCCCGATAGAGAAATCGTTGGACACTCTTTCTGAATTTCCCGATGACAACCGAATCCTGAGAAGCAGCTACTACAGAATGCAGATCTTCCGATTATCCTGATAAAAGCAAAGCCCTGAACACCCACCAGGAGTTGATCTTTATCATTAAGCCATTCAACAACTATACAACTATTATTTATATACTATAAATAATTTAATAAATAAAACCTCTATTCAGTAAATCTAAACAAAAGTAAATCCTGCATTTTATTTCTGAAAGGTTTATGGTCCTTCAACTTAACCCAGGCTACTACAATGCTACCTCAGCCTACGAATAAAACCATGTTACAATACTTATTTGATTCACTCTCAAAATAAAAATTAATCTGTTTAGTTTAAAAACGTTATGAGAAAGAACGTTTCATAATTCATTTGAATTTGAACGTTCCTTTTGATAACGGATTATCCATTTTGTGGCTGTCAGCTGTTAAATACCTGTCATCTGAAGTGTTATTTATTTAGTAAAAGGGTCGCCATTTACGAACATGGATCGTTTAACAACCGAATAATGCGTAAAAATAGTGAAAACTTACTATAAAAGTGGTGATTCAAAAGTTGACACTTTTCGCGCATTACGGGGCGATTATTTTCATCATAATCGACTGGAAATAATTTGGCAAAAGAAATTTAAAGATTTTAAAGTAGAAACGTTACAGATGTGTTCCGGCCCGTGCGTCATTGCAATGTACGAACTGTCGAAAATATCGCTTCTTTTAGTGAAAGTGCAGCGGATAATCCGAATACGATTATGTCGACTAAATTGCGTTCTCACAAGTTGGACCCATCTCAAAGCTCATTATGACGTATTTTACAACTGAATTTGCACCTTCATCCATATAGAGTCCACCTCACACAAGAATTGAAGCCGGCTGCTCATTCACAACGCCATAGATATGCTGATTAGGTGCTACAGCAGCCGGCTTTCAGTGCTGAAATTTTTTTTAGCGATGAAGCTGATTTCTCACTCGGTGGTGCCGTCAACAACCAGAATTGTCGCATATGGGGCTGGAAGAACCCAGAAGTGATTGTGGAAAAGCCATTGCATCCAGAAAAGGTGAATATTTGGAGGTGTCATTGGGCCTTTTTTCGAAAATGACGTTACCGCTGTGACCGTATCATAACCGACTTTTTTTGGCCTGCAATTGAAGATTATGAAGTGGACGATATGTGGTTTTAATAAGACGGTACCACGAGTCGCACAATTCAATCTATTTTGGCTTTATTGCAGGAAAGTTTCCAGAAAGCGTAAGTTCTCGGTTTGGCAACGTCAACTGGCCACCAAAATCATGCGATTTGGCGTCTTTAGACCTTTTTTGTGGGACTACGTCGTCGGTCGTAAGGTCGTGTTTACGCAAATAATCTGCAAATGCGGATAATCTCATTTGGAAGTCAACATTCGTCAAGTTATCGCCGAGATACCGTCCGAAATGTGCGAAAAACTACCTCGTCGAAAACTACCTCGAAAGGATCCACCGCTGCAACCAATTCAGAGGCGGTCATTTAAATTACATTGTATTTCATGCATAATTGCAAGGTTCAAGCATTATAATGAAACAATACTTTTATCGAAATCATAGCTTTTTTTAACTCTACTTTTGACACCGAAAAATAGATAACTCGTTACAAAAAACATGTTTTGAATTCTTTCGATTCTATTCTGTTTTATAAAGTAAACAGCTGCGATAGCCAGACTTTCTTGATGGTATGTCTTTGGAGCATGCACATTAATGTGTTTGGAATGCAGAGATTTCGGAGCAAACAACGAATGTGGGATAAACATGAACATGAGATTTTAAATTTATATGAGGGAGCTGGAAACATCATTCGCGTACGAATTTAATTACTTCACCCGTATAATGAAGTCCCATCTTCTTTGGAAGAATTTTGCAAATCAAAAGTTTAGAAAGTTTATTTTTCTAGAGATTTTAGGAGAAGGTACTCTTGATAATAATAAACTGTGTTTCAGTACGAACTATTTCCTGTAAGATTTACCGAAGCAAGTTAAAGTTTGTTACAAATTTTAATAGAGATAAATATATTTTGGAGCTCTTATTCATTACATTCCAGTTAAAAAAAATTAGTCCAGTAAAGGTCAGGTGGATTGACTTTCATATACTTTCACCCAAAGTCCTTTTGCATTGATGCAAAACGCTCTGAACGAGCATAAAATGCTGCATTTAGTACATTTAATTGAAAGGTTTGAATCCAAGAGTATACAGATTAAATTAGACAATTTATATGGGAGGTACCAGAAACGTGAGGTTATCCGGTCCATTTTTATACCTTCACCCGGAGGAATAAAAGTATATATAATTTGATAAGCCCAAAAATGGAACACCCAGAAGGAAGGAAAGTATGAAGTATCTTTTGACGAAATGTGTTTCATGACTCTTTTAAGTCGATTGAGCGATGCTCGTACATACACCTGAAACTTGGCTCATAACATTCTTGAAAGTTGGCACAGCCTAGTATTTTATTAGATTGTAGCAGGTGATTGTAAAGAGGCTACATCGGTCCAGCCCTTTTGGTAGCTTCCATACAAATTAACTGAAATTCAGTTTTTTCTCTGTAATCTCACGTTCGTGGATTGAAGAAACTTAGATTTTTGCACATTGCTTTGCTTCATAATGCTTGGCAAAATTTGAAAAAAAAAAAAAACGGAATAAACCCGCCCCTCTGGGAACTTTGGCTCATTTAGCCCTTATATTCTTATATTCATATCTCTTACATGGCATCACTAAACTTAGCAAAATGGGCTACACACTGAGCATTTGTCAAAGTCAGGTCTCACAATGAAACTGTACGGCGTTGCCATACCCCATTTGTTACATTCTATACAAATTGGGAATTTTCCGAAATTCCATTTTTTTCTCTGTAACTTATAATCGGTAGTGCCCTAAATTTTTGTCCAATATATTGTTATGTAATTCTTCGTTTTTACTTTAGGTAATTCTTTTCCTATACAATTCTATGAAAAGTAGCCTCAGTGCCATAAAGGCAATATTAAGACATGCTGGCAATAATTTTACATCATGTTAAGTGCAAAAATTACAATTTTATATATAAGTGCTATAATTTTTGAAGCTTTACTCATTTTCGGTTTACATAAATCTGAAATAAACTAATTATTTCGAAGCATCTGAAGATTATGTTTTAAACTTATGTTAAGATTTCTTTTAAAAAAATCGATATTTCATTTATTTGTCTAAGTTCCATGGGTAATTTGTTAAACTCAAAGGCACCAATGCATTTAATATGTTGTTTTGTAATCTCCAGCCTGCAAAGTGCACTTTTTATATGGTGTGCTATTCTGTGACATCCGCGACTTATAAACATATAAAAACAACTGATACAAGTAAAGGGCAAACCTTGGAAGCACATAGCCGAATATCTAAGCGACAAATTACTTGTAGTTTTAAGTGCTGTATTCTTCATACTTTAAAAGGGCTTCAATATATGTAGATGTATTTCTGAATCCATAAATTACTAGAAAATATTTCAAATGACGTTCTACGAGTGATTGATATATCATCATCTTTGTTCTTATATCCAAAATATACTTCATTTTGTGGAATTTTCCAATTGCTAGTGCAATTTTGTTTTTAACGTGGCTTATGTGTGTATCCCAACATAAAAATGTCTGCAATATTATACCTAGATCACAAGACCATCCAAATATATACCAAACTCATTTTTAAAATTTTCTGATCTCGATCTAAACCGAATTAGTTCAGTTTTGCTGGCATTTAAAGCTAATTTAGTTATTCGTGCAAATCTGAAACTTAAAGATATATCTCGTTCTGCAACCGTTTTCAGAACTTGTTCATATTTTTTATGGGTCAAACAGACATATCTCATCTGCAAATATACCGAGACAAAAATCCCGCGGATTATCAAAATGGCGAAACATTCGAGCACCGTTCAACCATTTAGGTCGCCGTATTACATGATGAACAATTTTGCAATATTTTCTATAAATTATTTAGATTTATTTATATTACTATTATTTTGCAAATAGGCTGCGTATGCAAGATTCCCGTTTCTAATAGCCTAATTTTTACATTAATTACAGCTTCTTCAGTTTCACAGCTTTTTTTGAATAGCATCAAATTTGATATATGTTTATGTTTTTGGTGAAGTTAGTTTTTGGAATGAAAATGGAGGGCATTAGCACACTCCTTCTGGTACTTCCAATACAAATTGACCGATTTATCGAAATTTAAAATTTCTGCTGTAACCCCTACAACTTCATACACTGCCATTACTCACATTTGCCCAATTTAACAAAAATTCTTCTTCTCAGCGTTGCTCCTCTATAATTTTCCAGCGGGGGATTTCGAAAGGTTGTGATTTCACTTCTTTGGTTGGGATTTACCACACCCATTCTGCCATCATAAGTCGATTCATCTAACTGAAATTTCTACACCAAGTTTTGTTTTTCTTTAATTTTACCAAGCATTATATTTTTATTCTCTCCACTGAATATATCAAGCGAACCTCAAACTTAATTGAATTCATTACTACTGATTGAAATTTATGAAGCTGAGAACGTTCGGATTAAATTGAGCATTTCTATGGGATGTATCAGAAGAGGCGTGGTTACTTGATGGAAGTCTCTCAAATTTGGGGAAAGCAATATAATGCGACAAAAATTCAAGTTGTTGCAGTTTGTGAATTAGAATTGAAATTCAGAAAAATCAGTCAATTTGTGTGTGATGTGGTAGAGAGAGCCATGGCAACATGGTTAATTTTAATTTCCATACAATACATAATTTCAAGATATAGCAAACTTGACTAAATGTAGTGTAACTGTATAGAAGATATAAGCCTATGAATACATGGGTCATGTGTGTAGGAGGTACCTGAAGGGACTTTATTAGCCTGACAATTTTCTTAAATTTTATCAACAATGAAGAAAAATTCACTTTGCTTCTGTCTACATTTTAAGTGTTAAAGGTATAAAAATAAATTTCGGGAAATCGACAAATTTTTATGGGAGGTACCAGGAGTGGCGTAGAAATGCTGTCCATTTTCATTTTTAGACACTGACGATTTACGGCAGTTATCATGTACAACAGCCAGCCAGACAGACGAACACCGCCAAATCGTCTTGAAAAGTCGTCAAACATACAGGTTAGCGAACGAATCGTGCCACTGTCGACTGTTAACTGTCAATGTGGATCAATATTTACAGATGTTGAAGGAATTTTTTTACCCAGAACTGCGCCGAAGACGTATCTGTTTCAACAGCATTTGGTTCCAGCAATATGGATCAACTGCACACATAGCCAGATATAGCCAAGGTCACCTGACTTGACTGCACCAGATTTTTCTATGGGTTTATGTCAAGCAAAAGGTGTACAAAATGAAACCAAGGAATTTGGCTGAATTGAAGCAGTCCATTTACACAATAATTAAAGGACTAAATTCAATGTTTGGAAAATGATACTTGTCCAAAATTGTTTTATTATTGTTGTCATTTATTGATTACTAGCATAGGACAACCATAGTTGTTGAAATACACAAAAAAATAAAGATTTTTATTATAAAATGGGTCAAATTCGATATTGTTCGTTATTTTATTATACATGCTATGAGGTCGTTTTTGACAGGCCCACTTATCTAACAATGAATTGCTACATAATTCAAGACATTGTGGAATCCAAAATGGTCGCCATATGAGCCCGGCTGACCTTTAGACGTCTGGCCAACTTTGCGCCTATTCAGTTGTTAATGGAGTAGTGATATGGTAATAATAATATTGCACAAATATCATGTGACTAACACTTAACCCTAAAAAGAAGCTATAATATAATACACAATATTTTGTCTCTGTCATAAAAGATGAAATAGTGTTCCCCGCAATACTTCAAAATAAATTGAAATGTTTTATTCAGTACAGGCGCCCTCAAGATAATCGATTTTAACGTGTATGAAACATATTTGAAAAATCGTTCCTCTGGTGATTTTTCGCTCATAGTATTTTTACATATCTTTATCTGCAGTCAATAAATCGATGAATTTATTTCTTTTTTAAGTGCGCGCATTACAAAAAAATATGTTACAATGCTTTGATACTGTTTTCATATACTTACTCTGGCTGGCGAAACATCATCTATTCGGTAGGCGAATAGTAATATGTAATGTATAAATATATAATATATATATATATAATATTAGAAGTTCTTCTACGGCCAAACCTTTAATTCAGACCTGGACTGTCAAAAATTGATTCATGTGAAGGAAGTAATTGAAGAAGCTGCCAGTACTGTCCAGGAGGAAAAAAAATGTGTCCCATCAATTCGTCGGTGATTCACTAGAATCCGAGAGCTTGGTTGAGAGGATCTTATACATTCATCTTAAACTCCGTACCCGACACTAAGTGATTACCACTTGTATCTGTGTATGTTGTATAATTCTGCTGGTGAAAAATCCGCTTCAAAAGAAGTTTTTCGAAATAAACTGTTTTAGTTTTTGCCAATAGGGAAAAGATAATCTATGAGAGTGTCATAATGGAATTACCTGTTACCAAACAAAACAGTGACCTAAATCGATTCATTCTAACTATGCTAAATAAGGACTCTAATTTGATACAAAAATAATGGATTTCTTTTTGTTATACCTTAAACTAATATTAGATGTCCTTAAGGTTAATGTGAAATGCAAAAACGCATTTTCCAACGACAAAACGACCAAATATTTCCAATGGCAAGTAATACACACACGATTAATTTTCAATACTTTTTTATTACTGTTTAAATTTGTATACATTGTTTAATGTACTTAGTACTTCGATTTGAATTAATACATCATTTAAAGTTCGACCTAATCGTATTATTATCGAAAATTTGCAACATGTGCGAGGGCGGTCCCAAAACTAGCCGATCTAACAAAGAAGATATAAAGAAGTTGGGAAAATTTTTATTTATATCTCCTTTTAGCTCGGTACACTTTTTCCAGTGGTGTTCAATAACATTTATACCCTGTTAATAGTCAGTAGTAGTATAGTAGTATGTAGTAGGATAGCAGCATGCGCATCCCAAAAACACACCTTGCCTACAAATGGAATCGTCTTTGCATTCTTTGGACAAGATCATCCCATCATGCATGGAATTATGAAATTAATTATAAAAAAAATAATCTTAAATTCTCTTCGCATGTGGGAGCGTTTTTGCCCTATCTCGCACGCTGACCGGGTTAAATGTCATGATTTTTTTTTGCATTTAGTTGACGATAATATGAGAAAATATGAGAAAAAATAGGATAATTTTAGTAACTAGTAACTATAGAATGGGGTGAATACCAAGTCTGTCATTCCATTTGTAACACCCGATTGCAAATATCAAAAAAAATATTAGATAATTAATTTATAATGCTGCATATCGGACATATTTTTTTTCAATATTTTTTATTTATTCTTATGTATCAAATTTCAACAATCTTCATAGTGTTTGTATACATATATTTTTTTTAAATTCAAATAAATACATGGCTTAAATATGACGATAAAAGATTAATTTGTATAAATAATGATGTTTTGCAAATTTTATGTAAGGCTCGTTTTTGTGTTTCAACATTAATTAAATACGTAAAACAGGAAATGAAACAACATCTTATATTTCTTATATGCCTTCTCCTTGAAAAAAACATCTTACATTTCTTACTTTGTATGTGGGAATGTTTTTGATTTTTTTTTTTTTTTGGTTTTTTTGCTCTGACTAACTCTATAATTGACGAATAATAATAATGGTTATAATTGGCATGATTGTTTTGCGTTTAGTTGCTAATGATATGAAGCAAATTACAACAAATTTTGTGTCCTCCGTCATAGAGTGAGAGATGCGCTTAATTTATCATTTCATTTATAATAACCAACGACAAATATTATTACCCAACAAAGAGAGAGCCACCAACAAATTGGGATTCACAATTAGTTCAGATTCAGATCGGGGCCATTGAATTGAACCTGCGCTTTTCGTAGGGTTGATGTTATTCTTTATAATGACTTTTCATCGCTTTCGAAGAAGTGCTCATGAAGTAGTGAAAATGTGATGTTATCATGAACTTGTGACAAATTGAATACAATTCAGCGAAAAATGTTTTACAAGCTTGATACTATTAGCAATCTTTCGGTGTTCGTGGAAGTTCTTGAAAAAAATGGCTTCTACTGAAAGTGTTATCAATTAAGAATGCTCTAATTTTGTCAATTTTGCTTTTTTTGTTTTTATTTAAAAACATCAGCATCGTATTGCAAGAACATTCTAAATTTTAAGAAAAATTTACTATCCTACTTTTAGCGTGGATAATAGCATCAAGTCCGTCCGGGTAGGTTTCCCTCCCTACAGGAATGAGGCCTGTTGGGATTTGGCCTCAATATCGGGGAAGATCAATCTTTAAGGCAGGAACCGTCTCATATTTCAAAGTTGATATTTTGGGATCTAGCATGAACTATATGAAAAACCCCAAACAGTTTAATTCGGGGAACCATCATCCATTGTTGTGAAGAAATGAAGCTGGGAACTTTTTCTTGCAGATAACGTTGGGTTTCACGGGGTTTATGTGATAGTGCCGAGTTTCTAATGGTTTTTACCAAACTGTTTACGTGCCCGAGGTAACAAAGCACTGTTTAAAATCTTTTCCGGCAAAGTTTTTGATTTACCTTTACGCCCTATTCAATGAAAGGTAGTGGTAAACGTCATATGGCAGTTGCAGCGGCCCAAACCATCACTTGTTTTCGTAGAGAAATTCGTTAGTCCAAATTGTGGTTTGATTTGCGCCTCAACCATACATGATCGCTTTGTTTGTTTACTGAACCGTAAAATGTTTTTCGTATAAATAAGTATATTAAAGTTTTTGCTTTTGCTAGACGAACTGCTTATTGCGCTCTCGTTAAATTTTGCACTTTTTCTATATTGTAGGGCCTCAATCATAGATTATTTTTTAATATACACCCAGAGCTACGAGCAGACCCACAGAAATGCTTCGTTATTAAAACTGAGTTTTGTCGTGGATTACGTTCAATTCTGGATTTCACATGTCGAAACATTCCTTGTGACGTTGCTGGCGTTTTCCGTGGTGTTTTTTGATGCTGCCAGTATCATTGTGCAGAGGATTACTACGGAATCAATCGATTTTGGAAGTAAGAAGTTTATTTATATAAATGTCTACATAAGATTGCTGCTTTACTGACTGACTGACTGATCACCGCCCAGGCCAAACGATTAAAGTTAGAATTGCGAAAATTGGGATAAACATGCCCTTCATAGAGTAGATGAGGGACCAGAGACTATTTTTCAAATTTTTGGTACAAACACGCCGGAGGTTTTCAAAATTCGTGCTTATAGGGACAAAAATGGACAAATCTGGTACCTCCAAGCTTAATTGGCTACAACAATAATTATAGAAATTGAAGTCCGTATTCCCCTTCCGGAGCTAATATGCGGTAAGGAAGGATTTTTCGAAATTTATTCTTTTAGGGATAGAAACAACGTAAAAAAGTACAAATCTGTTACCATCACACTGTTCGGACGGTTAGAGTTAGAATCTTGAAATTAGAATCATGAAAATTCGTGTCCATATTTCCCTTCTTGCGTAGACATGGGATAAGGAGTTTTTCGAAATTCGTGATGTTAAGGTAAAAATGAGTAAATAAGGATCGAATCAGATACAATCATCTAGCTCGAGCGGCTAGAAATAGACTCAGAAATGTGTGCCCTTTTACAAACTGAATGCGTGACAAGGAGGAAGTTTTCAAATTTGTCTTTTTTTTCGGGTTAAAAAGGGATTAACATTGTAAATTTGTACCATACTGTACCGTATTGTTCTGAAAACTGTCAAAAGATATAAGTTTTCACTGAAAAAATGGGCAACGTCCACATACTTTTTGATGATGAATCTGTACATCTGTACAAGTACAGTGGGTATGTAAGCTTCTGTCCTTCTGAACTCATAACGTCAGTCAACTTGTTTTTTAACAAATGTTTTTATATAAATGATGGGAGCCTAAAAAAAGTTATTTCGTCTCGCTTAATGCAGATATCATATGAGAGACCTAAGCAAAATCTACATTCCATGAACGACATTTTATGCTTTAAACAGAGCTGCGAATTTATAAACTTTTTATGCTCCAAAAACTGACATAATAATTGTTCCACAAAAAAAGCATCCAGGAAAATTAAAAAGATCAGCTAATCGTGATCTAGAAGTAGTGACAAATAGAATAATTATCGATAAATTGAATATGTACTTGTTATACCAATATGGGGTTTTCACTGCCTTTTCATCAGATTCCCTTTTTACCAAAAAAAAAAGGTCCGAACTCACATAACTAATTGATGTAAGTTATTACCGGACAATCATTTTAAACAGATGTTAAACAATTTTAAATTTCTGGAACAGAGACAAAAAATGTTTGCATTCTTACGACGAATGCCTTAAATTCATCAGTTCCTTCGGTGTAATTAAAAAGAGCTCCCAAGAAGTTATGAAAACACTATTCTTATGGAATGACTTCTACTTTCTTTGCAGTGTTATTAACACTTAGAATGCGTATGTTAAATTGTAATGCAGCTCTTGTGGAAGATGTCACTAATACCAATTTAAATAAGATCCTCTTTTTAGATACGAGAGCTGAAGGAGTTTTCGGTTTTCTCCACATATACTATATAAACAAAAGAAAAATACGAAAGACAGCAATAACATTTCAACTATTCATATTATTTACAATAACGTATTTTCGCATTTTTTTACAAACAAATCAAACTATAGCGAACAGAAAAGAATTCCTAAAAATAGTAAGTTTGCACTTTTAATCCTTCATTTCTAAATGACCTGAACATAATCTACATACAACTATGTGGGCCAAATGCTACTTCTTTGAATTTCATTTCATAATAAGCATGTATTGCTCCAATTTTCCTCCCAATCCATATTTGAATATGCTTAACTTGAAATTAGTTCTCATAACACTTTAAGATCTGAACACACTCAGCCTCCGCAAGGACAACTAAATTTATCTTCCTTAATTTCCACTTGACACATATTCTTAAGTTGCTATATCGTTTGAATGAAACCAATCCACGGGAGACAAAGACGGCTCCGGAGATGTAGTGGTGTCACAAATGTCGCCATAATCCCATACTCAATTGCATTCATTTACAATCGTACCATGTACTTGTTGTCTTAACATCTACTTAAGCGATTTACAACTACTGCTGCTATTATTACGAGCACTAGTTGTGGTTTCACTCGACGAAGAATAGTCTCAGTTCTGGCAGTTCAGAAAAATCTTTTTTATTTTGTTCTACGCCTGTACTTCTGTGGTTGTAAATTCATAAATTACAAAACTGCAGCGAACAAAGAGAAGAAAAAAAAACAGAAATCTTTAAAACACTACCGCAAAGCAGGGGAGGAGGACGGAAACCGCAAGAAAGCTAAAGGACGAAAGAACAATGGAGTAACGAACACCAACGCACCGACCCTCTGTGGCGCACGCAAAACAAATTCAATTCAATTCGAAATGCAAATGCAATCAGTGGCAATAATTGTGCCCCAACTGAATGAAGATGGCTATGAAAAAGAGTGCCATTTTCACGCACTCTTTACATTAACATGGACGGAAGGAACTGCTAGGAGGAAGCTATTTCAGGATTGGTCGTCATAAAGCTATTAATTTTGTAAAATGGTAAATTTATTTTACCCCAAAAATCTTCTGGAGAAGGCCAGTATTTAAAAAAAAATAAAACTGCTACATGATGGATTTCAAAAATTGTTGAACTTTTTCGTTAATGCGCTTAACTTATTGAATAAACACTTTGGCTACATTTTAAGTATTTTGGCTTGGGTCACACGCTTAGTTTGAAACACAATTTGTTGAATTCAACATAAATTAAATATAATTTGTAGTTATTTTTGCCAATTCTCCTAAGAAATTGTTTTGATGTTAAAAAGGAGCAATTTAATGAACATTTTTTTAAATGTACGATGTTAACAAACGAACGAAATAAGTTCAAAGAAAAATTCTTGGATTTTTTAGAAACACATTGGAAAAGCTTTGCTCAACATTGTTTAAAAACTATGTTTATTTTAAACAAACAAAACTATTATACGTGCGTATAAAAGACAGCTCCTAATACTTCACTCCCAAATATAAATTATATTCATTAATTGTGTTGCACAAGGAATTCTCGAACTGTCTCCCTGGTTAATAATATTTCATATAGACAAAAAGTAACTAATAAATTTCTTACACTTAGATCTGTGTATAACTGTGAGGTGTTTCTGCAGCTTTCTCAAGAATTGAGCAAAGCAGCAAAAAAGGGTCTGGCGGTACGTGAAAACAAAATAAAATTATTTGTTTCAACGAACAAGGAAACTACTCTCTCGGGACACTGTGTGAACATTGATAACTACAATTTTGAAGTGGTGGATGAATTCATCTACATATACTTTGGATCCGCTGTAAACAAAACAAATAATGTCAGTAAAGACATAGAAGAGATATGCTTGCTAACAGATGTTACTATGGTCTAAACAAACGATTCAATGATAAAGACCTTTCTCGACAAACAAAAATCCAACTGTACCAGACGTCGGTTTTACAGGTCTTGTTGTACGTCGCAGAATTTTGGGTTATGACAGAAACGGTTGAAACAGTCCTGGGAGAGATTAAAATACTCCGGATTATACCTATATATGGAGTCATTTGCGTGAACGGACTGTATTGGCGTCGCGCAACAATGAGCTGCATGGACTGTATACTGACATCGGAAACTTCCGACTCCGTTAAAAGAATCAAATTTTTGATGCAGCGGGTTATCCATTTCAGGATTTCAAAAGTAATGTTAAATAAAACACACATAAACCTATGATTTCGGTGAAACTATTATTTCATTATAATGGTTGGACCTTAACATTATGGATTGAATACAATGTCATTTAAATAATCGCCTCTGGATTGGTTGCAGCAGTGGATCCTTTCGACTATTTTTTCCCACATTTCGGGCGGTATCTCGGCAGTAACTTGACCAATTTTGGTTTTCAAATGCTCCAACGTTTGAAAATTATCCACTTAAACATGGTCTTTGACGTAGCCTCACAAAACAAAGTCCAGTTGATGTCGCCATAACGTGAACTTACGCTTTCTGCAAAATACTTATGCAATAAAGCCACAATCGGTCGTGTTATGCAGCTCATGCCACCGTCTTGTTGAAGCCACATAACGACCAGTTCATAATCTTCAATTGCAGGCCAAAGAAAAGTCGGTTATCAAGCAGCCGTAGCGCTCTGAATTGAAATTCGGATTAACCGCCACACTTTCACCGACAGAAGTGGTATTTTCGGCATTGCACTGTCTCTTCTTATACCTCCCACTCAAATGTTCCCTGTTTTTGTTTTTATTTTACATTTTTGGGGAAAAATTACAGCGATCGATTAAAACCAAATTGATCAATTTATTTGAGAGACGCTAGAAGGGTTGTGGTGATACAATGAGTTTCCTTTCTCAGAATTAAGTTAAAAGAAATATAACCTAATTCAGTGCAACTGCTTGAAAGATTTGAAGCTAAAGATAAATGGACAGTGTATGTAATTTTTACGGCAGGTACCAGAATGGGCATGGTTAATCGAAGTTTTGCCAAACTGTGCAAGCTAATATAATGAATACAAATTTAATTTACTTCAGCCAACGAATTAGGAGTTACAAGGAACACATTGAATTTCGCAAAAGCGGTCACTTTGCAACAAAGTCCATTTGCAAGTCATTTACATGGCTATTATTTGGCAAGACTGATCCAAACAGAAGGATAACCAGACAGAAGGACATCGATCTATCGACTCATGGAACACATTGTCATGTTACATTTTTGGTCCGGGTGTTACATTTTTGTAGTATCAACTGATTTCTACTTTCTCTCCTTTGCGCAATAATGAACACTCGAAAGTTCATGAACATTTAAAGTTCCTGTTAAATTTAATTTTTTTTTTTTTTAATACAAATCCATTCTTAACACATTTTTGCAATTATTGAGAAAGTTGGGTAACAAAAGCAAATTATTCCATAAAACATTTGAATTATATGTCATCGATTCGAATTTTTCACGTTTATCGCATTATAGGTAAAATCGTGTATTCTTGTCGACGTCTATGTAAGTAAGTTAGTATCATCAAACTGCTAACCAAGTCCTTTACTGTCCAGCAAATAAAGAGGAAGCCATTCCAAAGAATAGTATTATATTTTCATTGCTTTCGCAAATGTTACAAGGACGGTCCCAAAACTAACCGACCTGACGTGTAAATGGTGTCAACAGTTTGAAAAAAAAATATTTTACTGAAAAGTGGTAACCTTGTAAATCTTGTGTTTTAAGTTATTTAGTATTTTTATTTGAGCCATCAAAAGTAAATGATCTCAGTGAATTCGTAAACATGGAAAAAATTGGCTCAGTTACGCAGTTCAATATTTCCATTTGAAAGGAAATATAATCAATATTAAAGCCGAGCTAGATTATACTATGAGGGAATCTGGTTCTCCGTTTACGATTGTAAAATATTGGATAACAGAGTTTAAACGAGGCCGTACGAGCTGCAAAGACGAACACCGTAGTGGTCGACAAAGAAAATCTACAACATGATAGCTGAAATGAATTTGAAAATACATTTCAATAAGTGCTACACATCATGTATTTATTGGGTGCCGCGCTTGCTTTCAATAGAGCAAAAACAGCGTCGTAAAGATGTTTTGGTAAAACAAATGTTTGCGTTGATTTATAACCATGGATGAGACGTGGGTCCACCCCATCACACCTGAGACAGAGGAACTGTCAAAGCAGTGGACAGTAATGGGAAAATCGTGTGCAAAGAAGGCGAAGACGGTTCTATCTGAAGACAAGGTCATGATGTCTGTCGCATGTGATTTTTTTTGTTTTGATTATCTTCAGAAAGGAAAAACATTAACGGCGAATATAACCATGAAAAGGTGGAGTCTGCGGTTTATTGCTATTTGAAGAATTTTGACAGTTCCTACTATAAACAGGGAATTGAATATCGTTTGAAGCTAAAAGGGGATTATGTTGGAAATGAAGAAAAAATTTCTCTAAAGAGTTTTCATTCCAATAAAGGATCTGGTGGAAAGGCGGTGAAAAGATCCCAAAAACAAACCCATGTTAAATTCGTCGATGGTTATTAATTTTTTTATCACCTCTAGACCACGATCAGAGAATCTTTTTAACTTCTCTGGATGCTCTTTTTTTACTGGATAAGCAAATATTTAGGATACTAATAGTAATTTAGGACATATGTGAAGCCTTGTCCTTATTCCTTATTTAAAAAATGTTCTTGTTCATTTTGGATAACATTGCAATCTCCTCCTCTCATAGACTCTTTCCAGCAACTTTTGTTGCATTTACATCTGTATGCATTTGTGAGAATCTATTTGTGGGTAAATGTGTGAATATCGTTGTGATTGTGTTTAACTTAGTCGAAGATTGAGTGAATGACTGAGTAGTTGGAGTGAGTTCACTCACTTATTCCTTACCCCGACACAACATTTCAGATGAATGAATGGAGCAGGATGATTGGGCACACAAGGACACAGCCATGGAATGAAATCCAACCGCTCTCATTGAGATTCATGGAAAATCAAAACACAAGCAAACCCAGCACGAACAGGCATAACATGCAACAGCGATAGCGAATCAAACAAACTCGATTCGAAGAGCTGAAGGCAAAAAGAAAAAGAAAATAAATTAGTTGTTACATTTAGCTGAACCAAACTTGAACTTTGTAGCTCCTTTTGTACTCTATAACAGACATTGAAGTTGATAATGTTTATGGCTGAATTGAACTCTTTCGGTGCCATTTTGAAATTGGAAGTCTTTGTTTGGTAAAGTGTCCCCTCTCAACCACTGATGTCGGTTTCTCTCCTTTGTTTCAAAATTGCATCGGTAGTGGGAAATTGGGAAGGATGGGGAATTCTTCTTTTTTTGTTTTGTTTGTTTAGTTTTTGATATCGCTTGGCAAAGACATTTCATTACTTTGAAAGCTGTTAAAAAAGACTGCTAATGTGTCATTGGATTTTCTTTGAGAAATAATTAAATAGGGTAGAGACTTTGTGGTTCATATTTAAATACCCCAAAATTGGAGACCAAAAACACCCCCGTATTTATTAAATTTTTTTAAATATTTGGAGGAATCTGTTGAGACTTTAGAACCATTTAACTCGTTGTAAAGTCTCTTTTTTCAGTATCTCATATGCAGGTAGTAACATTTAAACAAAATCTCTATTTTGCCTATAATATGCAATTCGTAGTCTTGATTAAAAGAAATTAGGTTAGTATTAATATTTTATTTCTGCTTGTGCCCCTTTTCCGTAAGCTAAAATAATATTTTTGTCGCACTCACTCAGGCTTTAAATAAGGTGACTATTTCTTGTATAATTTTCTGTGACTGAAACTGGCCGAAAATTAAACATTTAATATTCACAACTGTTGCTTTAATATTCACAAAAGCTACGCAAAATCAAAATGGATTAGGGTATTTCAGTTTGCCTGGCTGAAATTTCTTCTCTGCTTTTTTCCTAAGCATCCTTGCTTTACTTCCAGTATAAAATGACAGACACCACAACAGATTTAATTTTCGCCTATTATTTGGAAATCATAACAGTATAATGTAACTTATAGTTCTATAATATTAATAACTTCACCTGAAGTAATAAAGATATATCTCACTTGACACGAAAAAAGATCGTAGCGGGGATTGTAATCGGGCTACATCGGCCCATTGCCGCACCCATTCTGGTACCTCCATACAAATTAAACAACTTTTCGAAATTCAATCATTCCTCTGTGATTTCTACCTAGTACTAATCTAGATTTCGGTACAATCTAGGTTTTTGGCCATTACATTGCATGGTATTTCTCTATTAAATTGAGGAAAATCGGTCAACACCCCCACACCCCTTCTGGTGTCTTCCACACAAATAACCGATTTATCCAATATAGTCTTTCCTCCATATTTTTAATCAGTTGTACCTAACTCCGCCAAATTCGGCATTTGGTAAAGTAAGTTCTGAGTGTGAGTTCCAGTTATGATACTTCACATATAAATTGACCGATTTATCGATACTCAATTTTTCGCTGTAATCTATTATTTGTTGTCTAAAGCAAATTAAATTCTTGCCAATTATATTATTTTATAGCGCTGTGTGAAATGTGAACATTTCGATGCAGTGTACCACGCCCCTTTTGGCATAACCCACACTTCTGCAGCAACCCAAAAGGACATTGGGTGAAAGTACATGTATATGCAGTTTACCTGTCTGAAATTTCTTTACTGGATATTGAAGATGTTGCCCTCCTGTAAATCTATTTTAGCCAAATATTTGTAAAATTGTTTGGAACAATTTTTCGTTATTTTTCAATTTATTTCTACTGATATGTTTAAAATTTTACGCTTATTCTAATAACCTATGTATCTGTGAAAATAATGGACGTATTTTATATCTTTGATTATTATCAAAATTTTGGAAAAAAATGTCATCAAAATAATTGATTGTTTGCATAGTGAAGAGTAAAAAATCAAAACAATAAACTAGCTAGACATTATTTGACTTTTATATCTGCCTACCGTAGAATTCGATACAATTTATTTGAAAATA
>JAHXMU010000136.1:1865436-1908801 GCA_019455685.1 Philornis downsi | reverse complement strand
TATATATATATATATATATATATATATATATATCTATATATATATATATAATTATTATTTGGGTTCCAATTAGAAATTGCAGCACAAAATCGGTATTGTGCTAAGTCGACCATTTTATATGGGAAGTATCAGAAGGGACGTGAATGCAGTTTATTCTCATTGTCAGGCTTAGAAATACGAAAAGCTTAATGTGTAAATTTTATTAAATTCAGTGCAGTGCAATTGAATGAATTATAAGAAATTTAAAACATAGGATTTAAATCGATCATTTGCATGGAGAATACAGAAAGAGATGCAGTTCTTCAGTCAAATTTTACCAAAACAATAGAGGAATGATTGAATTTCTGAAAATCGGCCAAATTGTTTGAGAGGTATTAGTAGGGACTCTTCTCACTCATACGTAAAACTAAGAATTCATTTGCTTATTTGGTCGTTTGTGTGGGAGGCATTAGAAAAGGCATGGCTAATCAGTAGATTTTTTTTTAATTTTTCAATATTGTACAAATATGTTTGGCAATCAAAAATTATAGAGTAAAAATTCAATTTGGGTAAATTGGTAAACACGTGTGGGGTATACCAGAAAGAGTTGGTCGATGTAGCAGAATATTGAGTTGTGCCAAGTTGTAAGAAGTTCCATAAAAATTTATTCTGTCTATGGAGCAGTTATCCATACGGCCAGCCAGAGAGACAGACAAATAATGACCAATCGACTTAAAATCTTAAGAAACGCATTTGGTTGAAAGATATTTGGTGCCTTAAATGCTTCCTTCCAGAATTTGAATATTTCGTCGTATTATATGATATATACCTCCTTCCCTTTGAGAGAGCATATAAAAATATAAAGAAAAATAATTAAGACTATTTCTTATCTTCTTCTGGCACCACTTTTGTTTTAATTGAGCCATTCTTTATATTGGAGTCAGTTTGCAATGAGGCCAAAATTCACGGAGCTAATTTAACAAAGATCTATTCCAAAATTCATTGAAATTATATTAATCTGGCTAACGTATATTATGTTTCTAGCAGGAACAAACTTGGCCGAAACACTAGAATTGATCAGATTCTTTGGTAACCCCAAAATGTAAAAAGCGTTTCTTTTTCCTCAGTATTATATGTGGAATCCCGAAAGACAGAAGCATACCTTAGTTAGACCTACAAATGCAAAGGGACCCACATATTGTTAAATTGAACAAGTGAAGAGCCGAAACCTGTACTTGGACGCACAATTTATTATAGCTGGTCAAGGCCAACCGCCAAATACTCTAAGTCATCGGTAACAATTGCTGTGAAACTTATTGTAAAACTTTCTTAAACTTGGCGCAGATTTGCCGGGTCGTATCCAGAGATTGTAAATGTAATTACTCATAATTAAATTTTTTTCCTGTAACTCCTGATTCGCAAGAAGTAGCGATATGAGTTTTTAGGCTATCGCTTTCATCTAATTCTTTGTAACACCTGAAATCATCGGTAAGTTAGTCCCGCCTTTTCAGGCAGGAAAATATCTGATTTATCCAAAATTTTCTTAGGCTTATATCTTCTAGTCTGTATCACAAAAGTCAGCAAAATTCAACACACAGAATATTGCTAAGAGCTCAAACACAAATTTTCCCGTTTTCTAGATTTACACTTTATTCACGTAATTCCTAACAAGTAAGCTGCGATCTAAATTTTTGTCAATAATTTTGCTCTGTAATTCTAGGTAAAATTTAAAAAAACGACCTGCTAAGCATATCACTTCTGATCGATTTAATCCAAGCATTTTTAGCTTCATATATTTTAAACAATTGCACTGATTTCAATTAAATTTGACACACATAATATATTTGAAAGTCTTATTTCTGAGAGTAGAAATGGGCTGCCATACTCGGGTACTTCCTACACAAAATCAATGTTTTATAATAGATATTGTGAAAGCCGTCTATCAACAGTCTATTCTTATGATAAACCTCTACTGACATTTATTCTGTTCCAAAATTAGTGCTTTCTTCCAGAAGACTGTAAATGGTGCAAAAGCATCCGGTTCATACACCGATCATTTTGCAGCCAACGGTTACTTCCATATTAATGATATGTTGAGAGCAGGAACATTCTCGAAAAATCAGTTTCACTTCAGCTTTAATTTTGTAGAATGTATTTAAAGCACACTAGAAATATAATTCTGATTCATATTCGAAACAACAAATCATTTAATACAGTGATTCGATTTTCACCTAGAAGGAAATTACAAACCTACATTGATTCTGTTCCTCTGTCAAAGCGTAATGAAACAGATATTTTGATTCGAGAAAGTGGAACGAAAATATAATTATTGGAGTTTGGTTTCTTAACCTAAATCAAATGTAATTTTGTTTTTTGGCAGATAAAATGTCCTGGCATCAAAATGCAATAGATAAAACTTGCTCAAATAATTTATTTTCTGAATTTACTATACCATGCTCTCAGATATTTTCGCAGCTACTCAAAAATTTTGCCTTTTTTTGGATTTAAAAATTCTAAATGAAATAAAAACGAAAGGTTTCAGGAACTGAATCAGAGCCAAAATTGTTTCTAATTTCATTTCGAGTGTATGAATCAAAATAAATATTATTTATAATTACGTTTCAGAAACGTAAACCTGAATCAAAGTTCAATACAATTTTGGTTCGGTTACCGGAAATAGAATTACAATCCCGTATACTATGAATTTGGATTTCAAAAAATTAAAGAAATCAATGCTATTATTGGCTTCATTTCGGCAACGGTCACTGGTTGGCAGTATTAATAGTTTAGTCGAAACGAAATTTATATTTAAATATGGCATTATAAAAGGTCCTGGCAGAGAGAACAAATTGTGTCGTCAACATGTAAAACTCATATGATTTAAAGAAATATCAATATTTTCCTGCACCTTAAGGACACTTTCTTTCAAACTCGTAATCACATTAACGGCTTTTTTTGATTAACTTATTGACAGAAAGAAAATGTCCAAAAGAGAAAAAATTAGAGAAAAAGAAGCAACGAACTCGTTAAACTCTAAACTAATTATGTTTGATGGCGTTGACATTGTTTCTGCTGCCACTGCATTTTTTCGTTAGAAAATCCTTTTAGATTTAATTATTACCTTTATTTAGCTTTACAATTTTCTTAGAAACATGCACAAGTACTGACCTGCTTTAAGGACATGCCAGCAGACACATTTGTCTTCAGTTCAAGAAAAAAAAACATAAACATGAAACACAAAACACCATCAATAGCTGTCCGTCCGCTAGAACTACCTAGCAGTGTGGATGCCATACAAGTGTGTTGGATACCATTCGACTCCAAAACGAATGCATTATTACGTTAATTCAAATGCTCAACGCTCGGAGATTTACACGAACTGACCTGCTTTAAGGACACTCTAACATTCAGAATTCTCTCGCATTGCAGTGGTTAACCCTCAGGAGTCATATGCGTGATTCAAACATGTTTGGTGCCTGGTTATTATTCTCTTATATGTGAACATTATTTGCTCTCGCTACTTATTCTCCCGCATTCTCTAAGGCATGGCACTGCTGACAGGGTTGGTAATAGGGATGATAACAGGGTTGGTAAGAGAAAAATACGTTACATTTTTCAAATTTGAAAAATATTTTTTTTTAATTAAAGTATTTCATTTATTTATATTTTTTTTTATTGTAAAGAAAAATCAAATTTATTTTATATAGCTAATTGGTTTTGAAGATGATGGACCGTAGATGACCTCCACGCTCATTTGCGTATAGCGACATCTGATCAAAAAATTATTCACTGTATCCTGAAGAGTTCAAGTCGGGACCACCTCAATTATTGTTTTAATGGACTACTTTTTATTCAGTAAATTCGTTGGTTTCGGTTTGTACACCTCTTGCTTGACATAACCCCTTAAAAATGTCAGATGATAGTGACCTTGGGAGCCAGCGAAAAAGGAAATTTCTGGATATTTGTTTGTTAATTTTGTCTGGCTATATGTGCAGTTGCTCTATCTTGCTGGAACCAAATGCTGTTGAAACGGATACGTATTCGGCGCAGTTTTGGGTAAAAAAAAACCTACAAAATCTTTAAATAACGGTCCCCATTCACAGTTACTGTTATATCGTGTTCTTCAAAGAAGTATGGCCCCAAAATGCACCTTGATGAAACTGCGCATCACACAGTGACTCGTTCTGGGTGCTGTTCTGTCTCATGTAGTGTTTCTGGATTAGATTCACTCCATATACGGCAATTTTGCCGTAATCTGAAGCCTCATCAAACATAAACAAGCAATTTATTAAGATGATATATTTTATTTCAATCTTGTTTTCGGCGATTTGAATAAGAAAATCTAGAGAGTTTAACTTACTTGTAGTTTGGACTTTGTACGGATATAAGTTTAAGCTACAGCCGCGATTGTGTCTTGAACGCGAACAAAAGGATGGTGCAGACTTGGTGCGATGATTCCAGATTCCGGAAACATGTTTACCAATCTATTCCATTCTATTCCATCTATTTGGGGCAGTGTCGCCAAATTCCCGCCTAAATTTCCTTTGTGTTGAAATGAAGGACTGCAAATCATGGTATGCCTTCACTATCCACATCCTCTTTTCGGAATCTTCTGTATTAATTTTAATAAATCTAAACAGTAACGCAGAAAACAAGTTATTGCGTTTTGCCCTTGTAGCGTGATTTCTGTTCGACTCATTCATGTTCGACTCATTCACCTCACGATTCAGACGACTCCAATACTCTCCTTTAACGTTGATATGTCAGTATAATTTATGATATATTTTCACCTAGAAAATCCCAGGTAAAACTAAACCCATAGTAGCATATGTTTGCAAGCGATTCTCTTCTCCTAATTTCCAAGCTGACTTCATGAACTTTTTGTTTTGATTTCGTGAACTTTTTGTTCGTTGAATCCAATAACATGATTTTGATCTCATAGACTGAAGTAATTCAAGTATGTTTCCAATGTTTTGTTTTTAATGCTTGGCAGAATTTAAAAAATCGAATACCCCTCCTGGAACTTGCACGCAAATGACCCATATATGAATTTCATGATGATGCCCGTTTGTCTGGCTAACTGCTTTAAACCTTCATGCAACTTCTTAAAACTTGACACAGTTTTATCGTAGCCGGTCTGTCCCATATAAATTCACCAAATTTTCTAAACCAAATATCTTTTCCGAATTTTCGAATTTTCCTATTGTATCAATCTATAATTTTTGATTAAGCCTGAAAAATCGGTATCTCCCATTCAAATAACTGATTTAATTCATATATTCTTAGGTTAACATCTTCTATCCGATTGCACTGAATTTAAAAAAATTTGGCACACGTTAAGAACTTGCTAAAATATTGTTCGCGAACTAAAATGGACCGCACTGCCACGTCCCACTATATTCAGAAATTCAATTCTACCTATGTACTGGTTACATAGACGCATAGACTACAGAAACCTACATTTTTGTTCATTTCTTTTTTTTTTTTGCTCTGTAATTCTTGAAAAATCGACCGCCTAACCATGATCATTCTGATTCATACCCCCCATACAAGTTACCGAATTTAACCTATATATTCCTCCTAGATTCATTTCCTTTGGTTACACCACATTGAGTAAAATTTGGCACACGTTAGGAATTCGGTAAGGTAGGTTCATCGAATGAAATCAGACCGCATTGCCATATCCCTCCTATATAAATTGGCTGATTTCCCGAAATTTAATACTTTCTCTGTAACTCCTAGCTCAAAGGTTCCAGTAGTATGAGTATTGCATTGATTTATCTAGTAAAATATGCACAAAGTTGATCAAGCAACCATGCGCTTTTTGGTTCTTCCCACGCAAATGATCAATTTCAACCGTATATTCTTAACCTCATATTTTTCAACCAGTTGCATTGAAAGAGACTGCAGTACCACGACCATTAGGAAACTTGCCATACAAATTTACCGATTTACCGAAATTTACTGCTCTAAAACTACTATTTTCGTGAACACCAATATGAAGAAATTTTGGAAAAAATATATAATGACAACATTGCTTTATTGGAAACTTTGATAGTTGGCTTTCATATGTTTTATAAAAACCCTGTTAACAGTGCTTCCGTTCATTGACGATTAGTTCGTCAACCGGTTTGAATGTTTTATGGAAATGGGCTGATAATTCTTCTTCTTTGATACATAATGTGCAGACTAGAGTAACTTATTTTTTGGTTAACATCAATCCATATATTTCTAGATTAATATCGACCACTCAATTGTAATAATTGCGCATAAATGCAAAAGAACGTTGGGCGAGGGTATATGTATGTTGGTTCATACATATATAAGTTAAGTTTCCATACCGGTCCTGGTTTCATATTTTTTATTGAGTTGAACTAAATTTAGCATAATTGGAAAATTGAATTTGTCGTATGAAAACAAAGAGTATTGTTGCACCCCTCTGATAACTCTCATACTGCTTGACCTACATTTCGAAATTCAATCTTTCTGCTTAAATTTCTGAATAGTAATCAGCAATCCACTAGATTAAGTAGCCACATGCCTTCTAGTATCTCCAATTACCTATTAAAACACTCATATTCCCAGGTTCATATTTTTGATGCAGTTGTGTGGTGAGTCAAAATGTGCATAAGTTATGAATTTGATGAACTATGTTTTGAGTGTGAAAATAGAGTGCACTGTCGCATTTCTTCCGGTTCATACCATACAAATTTATCGAGGTTTTACTTTCGCCTATAATCTCTAATTTGTCGACTAAAATTACTCACATTTTTGTCAATTGTATTGCATTATAATACTTGGTAAATTGCAACACCACGCCATCTTTGGTAATTCCCATAAAATTATGTAATTTAATTTACATTACATGTAATACAAAATAGCTTGTATCAGCACTTTGTAAACTCCACGCCACGCCTCCTGTGGCATGACGAATAAAAAGTAGTCGATTTGACAAAAATCCGTGATCCATTCATAAACAATTGTATTTGGGGCCATAATCATGTCAGAATGCATAATCGGGGGGTATTTTTCTCGTAAATGTGGTTCTACATCTCAGCAAAAGAAGTGGAATTAACACAAGATCACATTTTCACCACTTCCAAAGATGCTATCCATGCATATTTATCGTTTCTAATGAAATAGGTTAAAGAAACGATTTTCTTCCAATTTATGATTCCAAACTATTAAACATTTTCAATTAAACATTCTGAAAACTAATATTGTTTGAAGAAGTATTTTTTGGTAATCAGCTTAAAAAAATCTCTTTTTAAAGTTCTTGGAAAAAAAAAATTATTTACCCTTTTGTATATGACAGCCGATATGTTAAAAAAATGTATATGTGCACATACATTTTTATGTCGTTAAGAATGTTTGTCTCCAATACTATGGGCTTCAGTCCATAGTAGAACACGTACAAACGTCGGTCCTACGAAATATTAGGTGTCCTTCTAATTATCTGCTACTTTTTTATAGGAAGTACCAAATTCGTTGACTTTTAGTATAAATAAAATCACAACAAATACAATACCAAAAAAAAAAACATTCATTGAATAATGAAAATTTGATTTGAATTTTCATTACGCTCACGTCACTCATGAATATAAAGGGAAGAGGTATCATAAAATAGTACTTCCCTCCTATGGCAATCCTATGTTAATTTCATTGGTGATTACACAATTTTTGACCACTTCCCAATCACAAATTATGACGAATATTCACTTCTTTGGATGCACTTTTTTTGTGGGATGTCGTTCTAATATTCCACAATATGCAGTAGAAATCATAATTCCTTCAATTTTAATAATAAAATTAACGCGGTATTGAGAAAATGTTTATATTAATAAAATATAATACAAACAGTTTGTGTAAAAACTTACAAAAAAATTATTTCTTACCTCACACCATTATTGATCCACTGCCATGGTTGACTGTTGCAAATTGATATCTGGAAGTATATTTTTGTTTAGATGGCTTGCGCAATACATACCTTGCAAATTAGTGGACTGTTCATTACATTAGTTTATAATTATCTGCAAAACTTGGTAAAAATCGGTTAGTTAACCATGCGCCTTCTAGTGCCTCCGATATTCTTATCTTTATATATTTTCAGTAGTTATACTGAATTTAGTCAAAATTGCGTTGAATTAAATTCTGAGGATAAAAATGGATAATTTCTTCTCTGTCCCTAATCCATAGAACCAAATAATTACATTTTAAAAAATTGACAAACACACGCCTTCTCTGGAAACTTTCATACAAATTACCTATCTTAACCAATAAAGTCTTAGACACTTATCCTTCATTCAATTATGTTTTAATATAGAATGCAGCATGCGTTTAGAAAATGTTATTCTTTCATTGAACATGAGTTGCATTGTCTTACTCCTTAGGGCACAACATACACAAATTGGTCGATTTGGCTAAAATCACTGGTGTATCTATATATGCTTAGTTGAGGCCTTATGAAAGTTATAACTTTGCTTTTTTCATTGTTTTTAGTTTAGAGTACTTTTGACAAGAATATGGGGGATTATCACGCTCCTTACATGTTTACAGAGTACGCATTTACACGCCGATGTGTAACCCACACATATCGTCGTGGGAAGTGATAAACGTGATCGCTTTCACACTACTCATGAGAAATTAGTAACAATGCAATACAATAACAATGAGTACACTGCACACTACCCACGCCAATGGTTAACTGCACAGAAACACAACTCACCATTCATGGGCAATGTGTAACTGGCATCTACACATTTCACATTACACCTGTGTAGGGCATACTTACTTTGTTTCAAAGTAAAAAAAATCAGAAAAATTGCCACATCTCAAAAAGAGGAGTCCAATCGCAAAAATTACCTTATTTTGCGAATAACGCCAAGAACTTTTCGAAAATTGATTTTTTTAAACAGTTGATTTTTACAAAATTTATATGAAGGTATATGTAATTTAGTTCACCCGCCTGAAATTTTGATTTTAAATTTTTTAAAAGATACATACATTTAACGCCGCCATTTTCTTTGCTCAAATTATTCTTGTCCTTCACAGAATGATATAAAACCAATCTTTCACAATGATAAATAAAATAAATCATTCACAAAATGTATACCCTAAATGGAAAGAAAAATATCTCACTTGAAGAGGTGGATTAGACTCCCTTTTTTATCGGAGAGGAGTACTCAACGATCATATGACCTAAAATTGCATTTTTTGCTCGGTCTTGAGTAAGCAGTGTTTGCAAGTGCCACATAGTCTTTCTCGAAGAACAGGTCGTTTTTACCGTAGCTTTTCTGAAAATTATAGAGGTTGGGTCATAAGCAGATATCCTGTCTAAATTCTCATTTGGTGTTACATAATTCAGTAAGATTTTTGTCTATTTCTACTGAAAACGTCGGGTCGGTGAGTCATACCCAGCAAAAACGTGCAAGGTTTGCGAGAACACCAAGCTCAGTCATGGCATCATGCAATGTTTGTCATGTGAAAAGACAGAATGTAAGTTCCTCGCTTGTGAAGCCATCCGCAACTAGTAGCTCTTAGAAAAGTGTTCTTCAGAATGGCAGCATTCTGTTTATAGTTGGAGGAGTGAGTACTTCTGTTGGCCTTATGGTCGGCCAGAGGAAGAAGGCGACGCCGGCGGCTGGGGGGAGGCTCCCGCCGTGAATACTGCGTCAGAGGCAGAAATGTCGTCTGCTTCTGGGATGTCCAGTAAGTGGTGGCATAAGGGGAAGGGGAGTGAAGAGGAGGCAGGAGCAGACAGAGAGGGGTCTGCTGACGTGGCATCACCTAAGGTGAGGTCACCCATAGTTAAGAGGGCAGCGGCAGGGAAGTCGACAACGATTCCCATATCTTCCTCATTGGAAGATCTGGTGAATCTGGGGGGTTGACGTCAGGGAAGAAGCCCTGCGGGGCTGATTCAGTAGGTGATTTGGGGGCCATTGGAAGGGCCCGTAGGATCACCGGACGGATGTTCTCCTCGCTTACCAAGCGGGAGGACTTGGACATTGCACTGCTGAAGCAGATGCTGGACTACTCTGCGAAGTACCAGGATCTGGTTATAAAGCTCGTTGTGGAAAACGAGCGCCTTAAGGGCCGCATCGATGTGCTGCGGATGGGTGCAGCGGCGGACAGCAGTGGAAATGCCGTGCGACCCGCGGGTTTTGGCGAGATGGCGCCTCCGGCAGTTCAAGCTCCGGTGGCGGCTGCCTCCGTAGCGATGGCACTGGCAGCGCGACCATCAATCGCTGCACCAGTTGCTGCCAAGCCCGTCGAGACCTGGTTCTTGGTGGTTCGTGGCCGTGAGGGTCAAACTGCTAAGGAAGTGGTGAGCAGGCTCGTGAGCGAGGTCGAATCCACGTTGAAGGAGCGGGTGCACGAGATCAAGGCGATCCGTGGCAGTGCGTCGGAAAAACCTCAATGGCAAGATGACACCTGAGGCCTTCAAGTCTGGTGCCCGTCTCCATAGCCGTCCGTGGGATTGTACCAAGGGTGGGGCAGTAAATGTCGTCCTGGAGGGCCAGGCTTCGGCCATGGAGTCTCTGCTGAGGGCACAGCGCTGTTACATTGGCTGGTACTCTTTCCGCGTACGTGCGATGAATTTGGTGCCAATCTGTTTTAAGTGCCTGTTGTTTAACCACTTAAGGAAGGAATGCCGGGCAAAGGAGGATGTCTGCTTCCGCTGTGGCCAGCATGGGCATATGGCCAGGGACTGCATTAACCCAGTCTCGTGCCGTAACTGCGCTCTTCGGGGGAGCCCTCACCGTATGGTGTCTGAGGACTGTCGACTGTATTGCGCCATGGTAGTCAGGGCGAAAGCAAGACACTAAGATGGGTACTTGTGTTTCAATTGAAGGCGATTTCGGTCGTCTTCTCCTAGCTAGCTTGTACTGCAAGTTCAGCGAGCCTTTGGAGATATATCTTACGTATGTGGATACAGTGCTATCACTTTCTAGTGGTAACCCTGTAATCTTCGGTTTGGACGCGAACGCATCTTCCCCGATGTTTTTTAGCAAGGTAACCGACGCTACGTCCGGCTATCAGAACCAATCTCGGGTTGAGGTGCTAAGTGAGTGGATGTTCTCTAAAGGACTCCACGTGGTGAACGAACCGAAAGAACTGTACACATTCGATAGTGGGCATAGAGTTAGCGATATTGATGTGACGATTGCGAATGGCGTCACATCAGATTTCGGACTAGATGGCAGGTCAGTCCGTCCGTGAGTGACCATAACTACATTGAAGTTATGCTCACTTATAAACGGATTGAAGGTAGCAGCGTAAGTATCAGGCAGTGGCGCACCAGGAACGTTAACTGGGATGCGTACGGGTCACACATCGCAGTTGCAGCTGCCGATGTACTCTTAGAAGCCTTTTATCGGATGACGGTGAATGAACAGGTATCGACGATTGTTGAGACTGTTCACCGCGTCAATGACAGTCTCCTTCCTAGGAGCGTGCGGCGTACTAGGAGGAGAATAAGGTGATGGACACAGAGAAGTTCGACGCCTCAGGAAACATTTCCAGAGGGGCAAGCGAACAGAGGCCGCCGACTTGGACTACCTCAGGTCATCATATAGAGCCGGACTTAACGAATATAAGAAAATGCTTATAGACGTTAAGGAGTCAGAGTGGCGCGAGTTCGCTACTCTATATAGAGATGATCCCTGGGGACATCTCTACCGCATCCGTAGGGGAAAGGGAAAGAAAGTAGAAGTCTCAGGAATAAAGCATGGTGATACCATCCTCACTTCCTGGGCGGACTGCGTTCCGGCTTTGTTGCGGGAGTTCTTTCCTAGGTCTGATGCTCTGGCCCGCTTCCTTCGGAGGTGGTACCCAGTGCGCCAGAATTGGAAAGAGCAGAGATCGTGGAAAGCATGATGCCTGTTAGATCTCGTAAGTCACCTGGTATGGACAGAATAACCATAGAGATGTGTAAAAGCATCTGGAAGGCTATTCCGAACTACCTCGGGATTTTGTATAGGCAGTGTGTACATGTTGGCTATTTTTCGCATCAGTGGAAAACAGCCAATGTCATTGTTCTCCTTAAATCGCCCGACAAGATCAGGAGCAATCCTCGATCTTACAAGGGTATTAGTCTGCTTCCAGTGCTTGGAAAAGTACTGGAAAGAATAATGGTGCAAAGACTGAGTAAGAGAGTCATTGACGGCATGCGCCCTTATCAATACGGCTTCACAAGTGGTAGTAGTATTGAGGATGCCTGAATCCACGTTCAGAGGTGCGTGAGCTAGAGGTGGAGAACTATCGATAGCACTATCGGCACTATCGATGGTTTGGCACTATCGAGCTACCATCGATAGCAGCCAGACATTTTCGATAGTATCGATAGTACTATCGATAGTTTGGTTTTCACATAACCAAAAATAAAAAATTTGCGCGCAGAGAACTCAGTCGTTACGGCGCAAATCGGAATCACCGCCGCCGCCGATAATTTTGGCTCGGCTAAGTTCTCTGTTGCCGCGTTTATTTGTGGCGTCTGCTAAAAAAAATATCGGTGTAAAATAGTGAAAGTAATATTTGTGACTAAAATACTGATACCTGCAATAAAGAGAAATGGATCGCTTTCTTCCAAGAGGTATAATACTTACTTTTAAAGTGATTATGAAGTATTTTGACTATGTGTCGAATTTAAGGTAAACGTCGTGGCTCGCTCACACTCAGTGTCTCGAGCTCTGAAAGGCAGGCATGCGATTGCAGCAGCACAGACTCGGAGAAAGATTTGGCGACCGAGAGGCCAACACAAAAAAAGAAAAGTAAGATCTCGCAAGTATGGAAATACTTTAAAAAGTCAGATGACAAAAAATTTGCAAAGTGCATTAACTGCGGAAAGGAGTACAAAACCAGCGGAAATACTTCAAATTTGCACGATCATCTGAAAAGATTTCACCCTGCCTTGGAAAATCATGTGTCAGATTCCAGCACTCCAGCTGCAGCTATTTCGGCGGATACTGACAACATCGCATCGACAAGTAGCAGTTGTAGATCGTCGATGCATTCTGTAGCTTCTTACTTTAAAAGAGCCGTTTTGTACGACACAAACTCAAAGCGAAAGAATGACATTGACAAGGCTTTGACCGAAATGATTGCCAAGGATGTGCAGCCTTATAACATAGTTGAAAACGAAGGTTTTGTTAACTGCAGTCAGACATTGGATCCCCGATACAAGCTGCCAAGCAAAACACACTTAAGAGATGTGCTGATGCTTAATATGTTCAAGGAAACATCAGCTATCGGTCACTTGTGACTTGTGGACATCGAGTGCCAACCATAGCTTTTTGACCGTCACATGCCATTTTGTGCATGATTATAGTTTAAAAACAGCATCATTAACCACACGAAAACTATTGAACACAACTAACCACTCGGCGCAAAATATTGCAGACACTTTGCAAGATATTTTAAATCATTGGAATGTGCTCAACAAAACTGTTTGTATTGTTACGGATAATGCCAGCTCAATGCTTAAAGCAGACAAAATATTAAAAATTAAAAACCTTCCATGCTTTGCTCACACGTTGAATCTGGTGGTTCAAAATGGTCTAAAATGTGACAACGACGATTTAGTAAAAGCTTTGTTTACTAAATGTAAGATCATAGTCAGATTTTTCAAGCAAAGCACCATAGCGGGCGAAAAATTTAAATTGGCACAAGAAGACTTCTCTTATACTTTGCTGCAAGAAATGCCAATAAGGTGGAACAGTTTTTACCTAATGATCAAGCGAATACTAGCAACAAATGATGCCATCGTTACAGTTTTATTATCAACTACCAAAGCACCGCTACCTTTTACGGCTGAAGAAATAAATATATTAAAAAATGTAGAAAAAATATTGTAATTTTTCCAACAAGCAACTGAACAGATTTCTGGTGGAAAATATGTGACTCTTTCGCTGATAATACCCATGGCATATGGGCTCTACCGCAAAATGGAAAATCTTTCACCACAACTTCAAACTTTGCAAGGAAAAAATATGCAAAATACTTTATTAGAGTCTATAAAAAAACGTCTATCAATTTATGAGCTACGGTCAGTAACTAGGATAGCTACTATATTGGATCCAAGATTCAAAAAGAACGGTTTTCAGTATAATTCAAATGCTGAACAAGCATCAGCACTTTTTGAAAATGAGCTTATGAATTTGTCAGTTAAAGAAAACCCTGTAAATTTGAACCCGGCAACGGAGACTAAAACTCAGGACACATTATTTGATTTTTTAGATGATAGGCCCATTAGCAAACACGCAAACGCACGATCAGATGCCATTATTATTAAGAGACAATATATGGAGAGAGCTATAGCCGCCCAAGACATGGATCCTCTTTTATGGATTAAGGTAAACTAAAAAAAAACAAGTTATCAATACTCAAGTAATGTATATTTATATAAAATTATATTTCAGGTGAACCAAACGGATTTTCCCTTGCTTAAAAGGCTGTTTTTAAAATACTTGTGCATCCCCGCAACATCCGGCGGGCCAAATTGTTTCGGAGAGGCGAACCAGGCTCAAGGAAGAAAATGTGAACGTTCTTCTATTCTTGAACCAAAACTTTTGGATCAAAAAACATTAATATATAGGTACATACTACCTGAGTATATGAATTTTCTTGTTTTAAAATTAAACAGACTCTAAGCTTTAAATACAAACCAAATATGAATATTATTGTGGACGGAACTATCGTCGACTATCGATAGTACTATCGTCAACTATCGATGGTTGTGGAATTACTACCGTCGACTATCGATGGCGCCGACTATCGATAGTTCTCCACCTCTAGCGTGAGCGAATCCACTGAGAACTATGTTCTTGGTGTATTCGTGGACTTCAAGGGCGCTTTCGATTACCTGTTGTAGGTGAGGGAAAGGCTTCAGGAGGAAGGGTGCCAGGAGTTGCGCCTATGGCGTAGTTACTTCTGTGACAGAACAGCTAGAGTAGTTGGGGCAAATAGTGCGGTGGAACTTGATGTTGTTCGTGGCTGCCCGCAGGGTTCCACCTGCGATCCATTTATATGGGAACTAATGACGGACCCGTTATTACGGCAGCTAAGTGACCAGTGCAAAGTTTGCGCATATGCTGATGACCTACTCATCATGGTAGAGGGTCCCTCACGTTCTCAGGTGAGCAGAGGGTTCTGGCCACGATGACGATAGTTAGGCAATGGTCGGAACATGCCGGCGTAGATGTTGCTGTCGATAAGACCAACATGATGCTCTTGCGGGTTAGATTATCTCGCAAGCCTCTTGTTCGTTTGCCTGATGGGTGTGCTCAAATGCGTCACAGAGGTGAAGTACTTGGGTGTTGCCATGGAAGAGCGAATGAACTATTTGCCTTATTTGGCTAGGTTGAGAGGGAAGTTGGTTAGCGCTGTCGGGCAGCTTAGACGAGTGCTGAGGAGTGACTGGGGGCTTAACAGACGAGCTGTTCGTATCGTCTATCAGGGGCTGTTTGTTGCTACGGTAACTTACGCTTCCCCTGTGTGGTACGAATCGGTGAAATCTGCATTCGGGAACCGTAAGATCCTCTCTTGTCAGAGAGTGGTGTTATTGGCTTGCATGCCAGCGTGTCGTACGGTTTCGACAGAGGCCCTTCAAGTACTGATGGGTGCTGCCCCGCTGAATCTTGTTGTTATCCGTCGTGCGACCGAATTCAAGGCCAGGAAAGGGTATGCACTTAAGGGAACGGACTGGCCCATTGTGGGGGTAGAGCGCATGAGTAGGGCTGAGTATAGGGGGCTCTTGGATGAATGTGTCTTGTCGAGATGGCAAACACGTTGGGAAGAGAGTCAGAACGGACGTGCAACATTTAGGTTTTTGCCAGATGTTATGTTCGTTTGAAGAAACCCTGACTTTAATTTTAACCTCTGTCTTGGTTTCTTGCTGACGGGACATGGGTCACTTAATGCCTTTCTGCATAAGAGAGCCCTGTCCGATCGCGAGTCGTGCAACTGTGGTGCACCAGTCGAAGACTGGCGGCACGTTTTGTGCGAATGTCCCTTATATGCAGATACAAGGGACCTCCAGAGGTTAGCGATAACAAGGTCAGGTGATGACTGGATAGTTAGCAATATGCTCTCTACTCAGGGTAGTTTGGCTAAAGCAACGGTGTTTGCTTCCAGAGCGTTTGCTCGGCGGAGGGCTATTGTGACGTAGTTGTGGGAAGTGGGTCTGCTGACCTTTTCAAGGCAATCTGACCTGGGGGTTGAGCGGCTGTGGGACTGTTCGGATCATGCTGATCCCACAATCCCGTTCAACTTCATTTTGGCAGCTGTGATCTCGTGTGCGGAGGCACCAGTCGCTGGGCCGCAAGGGGTTTAAACTGGAAGTAGATTTTCTACAGAGTTAGATTATGTACGAAGTCTGACCAGAGGCTTTTCGTGCCCTATCATCCGTATCTTTTTAATCTCTCGGGGGGTACGGACAGGCATGGGGTTTTCTTGTTTTCTATTTCATGGTTGCCGTTCACCGTCGCCGAACGGAAGAGGTTTGAAGTTTTTTTTCCTTTTGCTTTGCTACGCAGTTCCAACCAGTGAGTTTGGTCGGTAGCGTGGGGATGAGCAGGCCTCGGAACTGAGTTCCCGCCTGATCATTTGGTGTTGGACCCCTAGTGGGAGCATGACGCGGGTTGTGGTTGATAACAAAATCGCTGGTAGAGACTTTGTGCTCGAATGTGGAGTTGCATTGCAACCGGGTGCTACAGACCCATAGAGTAGCAGAGGTGGTAAGATGGATACTAGCATAACCAATTTGGTATCTCCTGGCTGCAAAGAAAGGGTTGACAATATGTGTTAATACCACAATTGTCAGCTCCTTTTCCCAGATAGCCCAAGTTTTACTTGGCTATCCCAGGGAGGCGTTGTCTATCGCATTGTATAGGTAATATGTCCAGTGTGTCGCACCCCGTGGGTAAAGCCTTCACTGCGAGACTCACGTTAAACCCTCGTGGACTTCTGACCAATCAGAGAAGAGTGTGTGTGGGAGAGAAAATGGAGATAGTGAGATAGAAGATATGGAAGATATGGAGGTAAATAAACAGGCAAAATATCACACTAAATTATATGGATACAGATTCGTTTATATACGATGTTCTAACAAATGATTTCTGTAGTGATATTCGAGGTGATATTGAAACACATTTTGATACGCATATCCGATACAGAATGTTTTCAATTTTCCATTGTTGAATAAAAAGGAATTGGGAATGATGAAAGACGAATGTAATGGAAAAAAATGTGAAAATGTACTCTATTCGAATTAATGAAACCTCAAAAGAAACTGAGAAAATTAAATTAGTTAAACAATCTGCTACTGCGAAACTCGTCACTAATGATTTTCGAAAATATTTGTTCGATAGGAAAATATATTATAGTTCAATGTATACTTCCAGATCAAAACATATTTATAAGTTAACTTTAAGCTATTTTGATAAGAGATTTGTAAGAGAGAATAATGTTGACACCTATGCATGAAGTCACTATAAAATAAAAGAAAATTGAAAACACACAAAATGTGTTTTTGCTTTAGCGCATAATTGTATTTGATGGGGTTTTAAGATACTTAATAATTTATTTATTATGATTTTATTTTCCAAACTGAAAGTAGACTAGGAGCCAATAAGCCAGTGGAGTTGAGCCATTTTTAATTTCAATTGTATGATTTTTGAGTCAATGTGATTTTTCCAGGTGAGACGTCGATCAAGGTGAATACCCAAATATTTGACATGGTTATGAACGGGTATGGTACTACCGTGAATAGTGAGGGCTGGGCAATTGTTCTGTCTAAGAGAGAATGTAACCTGTACATTCTTAGTGGTATTTACTTTTATCTTCCACTTTCCAGTCAAGATTCTAATGTATGTATATGAGACTGCAGTTGTCTAGAAGCCATTAATGGGCAAGTGCTAGTGCTCATGAATGCAGTGTCATCAGCGAAAGTTAAGGTTTGAATTAGGGAATGAACAGGCATGTCAGAGGTGTAGATGGTATAAGTATAGGGCCTAGTATACTGCCCTGCGAAACTCCTGCTGAAACTTTTCTTTGAGTTGTAACAGAGTCCTTCGATTTTGCTACAAAAGATTGATCCTTTAGATAGCTCTCCAGGATCTTGTGGGTATTTGTCGTTAGAAAAGAGGCTATTTTGTGAATAAGGCCTTCATGCCACACTTTATCAAAGGCTTGGGAGATGTCTATAAAGGGAGCTGAGCAATATTTCCGATCTTCGAATGTTTTTCTAATCTGGGTTACTATACGGTGTACTTGTTCTATCGTTCCATAACCCTTGCGAAACCCAAACTGGTGCATAGGTACTACATTCAATTACCCCTATATTGAAATTTGGAGAAACATCTTTTCATACAGTTTAGATAATATAGAGAGTAAACTTATGGGTCGATAGGACGTAATTTGTGACAGTTCCTTTCCAGGTCGAGGAAAGTATACAATTCGAAGTACAGCTTTAAATATAAATAAAATTAATTTGAGGATATTGTGGGGGATTTCTGAAATCATTTTCGCTGTTATTTTATCGTGTACAGGAGATTTCTTCATTTTCAACGAGAGAACATTTTTCTTTAAGAGAGATAGACTTATTTTCATGGGATTTGTGACCATTGGGCTGATGGTCGTTGGATTCACACGAGAGATTGTATAGTTACAAGTAAATACTTCTTCCAGATGCAAATTCTTTCACTTTTTCATCACTACTCCTTGCCCATCCTCCATCTTTCATCCGTATTGGAGACTCCTGTGTTATAGGACGCTGTAGTTGCCTTGTGGCATTGTACAAGCTATAGTCAGTTTTTTGTGAGGCTCCTAGACGAGATATGTAGCGGGCTTCGGAGATTTCTTTTTTTTCATCCATAGTTGACCTTAGTTTTGACTTGCACTGGTCAAGACGAGATTTGAGGTAGGGAGATCTGTGCTTTTGCGATCGTCTTCTCGCTTTCCTTTTCTCTTTGATTACGGATTCAATATGATATGAGAAGTCATTTTTTGTTTTAGCATAGACCTTGTGCGGTGCTGCCAAGTTTGCGGCAGTGTCATTGTGGTAGTGAGGACGTTGATGGCAGACTGAATTTCATCTGGTGTTTAGAGAGAAAAGTTTTGCCACAGATGAGAGCTTGTGTACATCTTGTATCTCAACCAATTTGTATGCATGCTTGGGTTCAAGGGAATGTTGAAAACTGTGAGAATTGTGGGAGAGTGGTCTGATGAGAGGTTGAGGGAAGGAGTAACGATGATGTGTTCTCTTGTTATGCTCTTCATAACTGCAAAATCTATGAGATCGGGGGTTTTATTGAGATCCGTGGGCCAGTATGTTGGTTCATCTCCAGACAAAACTTTTAGGCCTGAACTCTATATAGCATTCAGCAATTGCCTGCCCCTGGAATTGACGAGTCTAGACCCCCAGAAGGTACGTTTAGCATTGTAGTCTCCGGCTGCTATAAACTTGTCGCCAAGAGTAGAGAAAAAGTGTGAAAACTGGTCTTCGCTTATAACATATTTGGGAGGGCAGTATATGGAAGAAACTACTATGTTTAATCCAGTTAGTGCAACTGAAGTGGCTTGTATGTGATCAGTTTTATATTCGCGTAGAGGGAAGTGTTTTACCTGATCATTAATTATAACAGCTGTTCCTCCACAAGCTCTGCCACTGAGATGTTTTGTATCGTAGGTTGAGTATCCATTAATTCAAAAGCAATTTTTTAACGAGAAATGAGTTTCAGAGACTAAGAGAATGTCAATATCTCCGGATCTCAAGAAATACTCTACTTCATTTTTATGTTGGGTGAGTCCGTTGGCATTCCAGTAACCAATTCTTATAGAGTTAATTTTCTGGTTAATAAAACTTGAATGCGCGTATTCTGGTTTCTTAACATTTCTTGCATAATCCCCTGCATATTTGTCATGAAATTATTCATAGTTTTTATGAGGGATTCGATTGAGGTTTCAATATTGTTTTTCTGGGAAGGAGCTTGAGGAACCTGAATTTTCAGAGATTGTGCATATGTCATTTGGCTCCTCGTTGCTGAATTGACATTTGAGACTGATGGAACTGGAGTTTTGATACACCCAAACTCTGGCACTTGAAACTGAGAAGTTGCCTGCCTTCTATGAGAGAACTTCCTCCTTATTTCTATGTACACAGGGCAACCTCTATAATTAGCTGTATGGTTTCCTGCACAGTTGACACATTTCTTCAGACTGGGATCTGTTTTTGGTAACTTGCATTCTGAAGTTTTATGAATACTTCCGCATATCACACATACGGATGGTAATTTGCAGTAAGCTTTAGTATGCCCAAACTCCTGACAGTTTGAGCATTGGGGAGGGTCTTCGCGCGCTAGTGGTTCCTCAACTGATACTCTGCGATGAAGCAGATATCTGAGATTGTAAATTAGGTGGTGTTAATTTTTTCATTTCATGTGGGCATAGTCAAACGCTATTTCCACCTTAAACATGGGCTGAGGAGCCTTGAACTTGTTGAGTATATTGTGAATGGATTTCACTTCGTAACCCTCATTTTCAACAGCCTCCTTTATTTCCTGTGTGGGAACGTTGCTTTCAATGCCCTTGAATACAACTATTAGTCCCTTAGAGCTTTTGAGTTGGTAAGTACAGTAATTCTAACGTTCCTGGTCAAAAAATTTGGAAACTTCATGATATTTTTCTTTAGTATATGTTTCAACTTTTGTCTCCAGCACCTTCCCCTTGCGCAAGGACACTACATGGAAACCGTTTTTACCAACTAAATGAGATACTCTGTTTACCAGATTGTTAGAGATAGCTTCCCTTAGGAATATTGGGGGAGGTTTTTGTGCTTTCTTAGGTTGTGATTGCGAATTTTCGACTTCTGTGGCCAAAATTCCGTAGTAATTTTGACCTCTTGGGTCAACCTGCGAGGGAGGGATGTTTCTGGAATAGTTCGAGTTTGGAAGTTTTTGGCTAGACTTTGGGCTCAATTTTCTTTTCAGGATGGGAACATCTATCCCAGTTTTAACCGTTTCATTTTGAGGTTTTTGTTTCGGAATAGCGCCCTCCGAGGTCGATATTGCCGGTTGAGTAGCATTCGCGAGAGTTGCCACTATATTACCGTTTGCACGAATGGAAGGGGAAATATCGGGTATACTTTTAGGCGGAATCTTAACTTGGGGCGAACTGGTTGTTTGTGGAGTATGGGAAAACGAAGTACTTACGGGCATACTTTTAGGCGGCAACATATTTTGGCCACTTGCCAAACTGCCATCATTGTTTGGAGAGATGTGAGCTGAGAAGGAATTCATAATGACACTAGTTTTCGCGGTTAGGAAGGCACTGTTATCTTTTTTGTTTTGGGATCCACTTTTCTGACTCTCATTGGCATTTATTGAGAGATAGGCTTTTCTGCCGTTAAGACTCAGACGTCTCTCTGAGTGTGATATATTCATATAGGCACTTTTCGCCTTAAAATATGCGAAATGTAAACTATATTTTTTTTTCCAAATTTATTGTGACTGTGATATCATAAATTGTATGCACTGGGAATTTCGATTTAGCGTCTTCTGACCGACTATTTTTGGGCTAAGAGTATATTTAAACTTTTTTATAATTATTTTTCTAGAGCCGATGCACAAACACGTCTGCACAGGGAAAAAACACTCAAAGAAAATTCTTTATAGTTATATTTTTTATAGTAAGCTACCCAATGTATTCAAGCACCAATTGAATTATCTAAATTAACGATTCCACATTCCTGCCAACGTATTTTCTTCGGCAGAGAGTCACGCATGAAAACACCTCTGAAATGTTTCAGTTGACTACCTATACTATTTATTTAAATCGATGTTCGTAAGTGGCCTTTTGGGTAGACTTTTCATGATTTTTTTTGGAGCTGGACGGTAATAAAGTCCGTATCCCTTCTTATATGGTTTGAAAAATAATCTTTTTCTCATCGCAATTGCTTCCATATCTCTGTTGTGACGACTAGCCTCTGTTAGTTGTTCCTTTCCATTTTTACTCGCTGCGGATAATTTTAGTCTTTTCAAGCTAACTTCACTAATTGGTTGTTTATTATCGTCATGTTCATCATTACCAGCATCATCATCATCATCATCGGCATCGTTATCGTTTTGCATTAATTCGTTGGAAAATTGCATTGGTGATGGTGGAGGCGTTAGAGTTTCTTGCTGCTGTTGTTGCTTCCCTCTCTCACATACATATATACACTATCGCTATCTCACTCACACACACATATTTTACCGCCCACTTTTTGAACACGCCCTTGGAATCAGAGTTTGTATGGAAAACTTGATCTGGGACCCCCATATTATAACTACTCTCTTTCGATATCACAACAAGCTGTACGTATCTGTGACCAGATGCTCATACAGAAGAGTCCTTTTCAAACCCTTTACTACTGACCCTTTGATAATATTTTCGATCTTCACCTCTATCCCTGTACCATTCTATATGCCCACACTACCGCTCTTTCCACAACCGTTTGTTCCGCCTAAAAAATGGTTGTGCCTCTCTCTTCCCTAATGACACAATTAGATTCAGCGTTGCCCTGTATGCAGCAATGACAATATGTTGTCATTGTGTGTCAGAATCATCAGTATCAGGGACTTTCTGTTGTAGTAGTTAAAAGAGTTTAGTGGAGTAGGCTGTAGCTATCTCGGGAGTATGCAGCTTAGCGATGTCTAGCTTTTTTTGTGCCTGATTATGTATACTTTTCAATCTACCCAATCTCTTGGATACCTTAATTACCGTTTCTCCATTTTCTTTCGTGTATCCAAGGTGATTTTATTTAAGATGTGCGGCTTGTGAGGTCACCGCATCTGATCCTAGTATTAGGGCTGTCAACGACCACTAGGCTAATATGATATAGTATGTCACAACGGAGATAGCATGTCGTTTAGACTTCTCAACTAGCTGCCTCCTCAGCATTACCAGGTTGGAAGGTCAAGAATCGTAAGCTTTTTAGGAAGTTCTATAAAGGGTTCTGGTTACTCGCAAATGAATAACAGTCACAGAGCTCACATTAGAAATTTCCCCATATTCCTATTGCATACTCTAAGCTGTGATTACCTTGTTTCTAAGCGCTTAGCGACGCACAGTAGGATAAACGACAAAATGCTGGAAAGTATTATGCCATTCCTATTTAATCGGTCAAACCACTAAGAAGTAGCGTAACTTTTAGAACTTAATGACCATAACTTACTTATAGCTCACTGTCTTCCGCTTAGAAATTGTAGGAAAACATGGCTTAGATTGTGTATCTTACATGGGCTGGGAAAGGGTGGGGTTATTTTTTCCAAATTTTCTCATTTTACTAAGCAATACAATTTAATACAAATAAATCAAACGTAAATAGCCAGAAACTGAATTTCAATAAAATTTTCAATTTATACAAAATGCACCGGAATTTGTATAGCAAATTATCTGCCAAATTTGGTCGAAGTAAGTGGAACCTCTTTAAAGATATGAGATATGATTTTCCAGCAGAGGCATAGTTGATAGATTTTTCTAAAGTTGTCAGGCATTTTAAATAAACACAATGCAGACAAATTCAGTATATGTATTATATCTTTATTTCCTGAAAGTCGGTAAATTTTTATGGAAAGTACCAATAGGCGCGAGCCGATATATATGTAGCTTATTTACAGTCCTTAACTATGATATTAGGCTATGTCAAGTTTTAATCAGGTTCATATTGGCTTAAAAAAGGTGATGAAACAGATTTTGCCGTATCAAACGATAAATAGATTCCTAACTTCGGGTGAAGGTATAAAAAGAAAGTATAATAGTGAGACATCAGCATCAAAATAGTTGGAGGCTGGAGTCAAACTCATATTTTATTAAGAAAGAAAATCTAAGACTGATAACCAACTCCATAGGACTACGTCTACCATTAACTTTTTTACCCATATGTTTTTATTTCTTTTATTGGTAAAATTTCTCTAGATTCATGGAAAAATTCGGTGGTAAGCAGGAAATGAGATTACTAAAATTTCCCAGGAATTCACGGCCGGAAATCAAACATAGTAAATAATAGAAGTCATCCCAAACTACTTTTTCGTAAGAGCATGCCTCCAGAGTGATACCTTTAAATAACTTCCAAAAACCAAGAACTACAATTTTTCAATCCAAAGGATCATATCGTTTTTCATCCTACAAATCTATTCTTACACCTCATACATTTCATCACTTTTACTAAGCTCTCAAATGCTAATAAAATGCAATTCATTTTCAATAATGAAAATTGAGGTCATAGCGCATACATAAAAAAAGTAACCGTTATTTTCAATTTTTTCAAAAAGTATTTATTTATTTATCAATAACACATCTTGTCCCCTTCAAAGAAATCGCCCTTAGATATCATACACTTATGCCAGCGTTTTTTCCAATCCTCGAAATACTTCTGAAACGCGCTTTTTGGTATCGCCAACAGCTCCTGTTTCGATTTTTATTTTATCTCCTCAATCGCTTTCCTTTCATCGGTGTCTTCAGTTTTGGGAAGAGGAAACAGTCAGCGAGGGCCAAATCCGGTGAATACGCTGGTTGAGGCATGATTACGGTTTTATTTTTGCCCAAAAACTCGCGCACAAGCATCGATGTGTGAGCTGGTGTGTTATCATGGTGCAAAATCCATGATTGGTTTTCCCACAATTTTGTGCGCTTCTGACGAATTGCTTCGCGCAAACGGCGCATAACTTCAAGGTAGTATTCCTTATTGGCTGTACGACCTTGAGGCAAGGATTCGTGATGCACCACGCCATTGCAATCGAAGGAAACAGCGAGCAAAACCTTCACATTTGACCGAACTTGACGTCCTTTTTTCAGTCTTTTTTCTCTTCTGGACTCTTCCATTGGGATGGTTGGGCTTTGGTTTCAATGTCGTAGTCATACATCCATGATTTGTCACCAGTTATGACCTTTTTGAGGAAATCTGGATCGTCGTTGACGTCGTTCAACAGCTCCTTAGCGATGTCCAAACGACGTTATTTTTGCTCAAAATTTAGCAATTTTGGAACAGTCTTCGCTGCCGCATGTTTCATACCTAAAACATCCGTAAAAATTGCTTGGCATGAGCTGAACGATATGCCAACATCACTGCTTCAGTGCTTTCATCGGTTGTTGACGTGCTCTCGGCCTCCCTTAAACCGGTTATAGCAGAATTGAACTTGTGTTCTGCTCATAGTAGACTCGCCAAACGCCACAGTCAACATTTCAAATGTCCTTACGCAGTTCATTTCATTTTTTACACAAAACTTAATACAGTTTCTTTGATCCACCTTTTCGAATAGCAAAAAATCGAGAAGCACACCACAACACGACTGACCTTTTTATCTGTCAAAAACAAACTGACAATCCAAAATGACTGATATTTTCAACATATATAACAGACATGTGTACCAACATAACAGAAAAAAATGCGAAAATCGAACATACGTATCTCACGAAATTTGAAAATAACGTTATTTTTTATCACAATCGTACTCCTCTAAGAATACGTGCACTACTTAAAAAGTATTGAAGAAATATTGCAAAAAAAATACTAGTGATACTAGATACAGTTTAAAACTGGTTATATATCATCATATATATTTCTCTTTAAATCTTCACCCGAAGGAATGAAAGTATACATTATTTGATGCTACCAAAAATGTAACACCCACGTAGAAGCGTCTGAAGTACCACTTATCTTTTGACCAAAAATGTTTCATGATATTTTATGTAGATTGAGCAATGTCCATCTATCTGTCCGGCTGGCTGGTTTGCTAAAATTTGGCACAGCCTCATGTTTGGACATTGCACTCGTTTATATTATTTGCCAGAGTTTGGAAAAATCGATCGGCTAACCACGCCTCTCCTCTTATCTTCCATATAAATGGTCCGTTTAGCCATTATGTTCTTAATTTATATCTGTAAAGTAATTGCACTAAGTTCAGTCAAAGGTGCTTCCCAAATTGCCACACCCCGCACCTCCCAAACAAATTTTCCTATTTATCGAAATTTAGTTTTTTCTCTACAATTCCTAATATGTAGGCTGCAATTACTTAAACACTTTGCAATTACATTAAATTATAATGATTCGTACAATTTTTTAAAATCAACCGGATAACCACGCCCTTTCTGGTAACTCCCACACAAATTAGATACTTTTATCCACATATTCATAAAGTCAATCTGTCATTCAGTTTCACTAAATTCAGTATAATTTTGCGAGCATCATGCGTTTAGCAAACTTAATTCTGCGAATGAAAATAGAAGAGTGTCTTAATGAATCTATCGACTTACCACCCAGATTCTGGCACTTTTCTCACTTTTGCTTCAACGCAAAATTATGTTTGGTAAAAGTACGAGGGCGATCTCAAAACTAGTCGATGGTCTAGATGGTCCAATATTATTTTGGTTAAAAGTGGCAATCTTATAAAACATATGTTTAAAGTTTCAAGGAGCCACGTTGTTTCGTATTTTTATTTGAGACATCAAAATTAAACGACGTCAGTGAATTTGTAAACATTGAAAAAATTGGCCGCGGTTATGTAATTCAATATTTTTATTTGAAGGGTAGCAGTCCACCCAATATTAAAGCCAAGCTAAATTCTACTCTGGAGGAGTCTGCTCCTTCATTTACGGCTGTAAAATATTGGGTAGTAGAATTTAAACGAGGTCGAACGAGCTGCCAAGACGAACACCATAGTGGTCGGCCGGTGTTTACGCCAGACAGGTGCGTGAACTAACTGAAATGATAGACATTTAAAAAATTTTCTATATTGACCGAAAATTTGAAGATGACAAAGCTGTGCTCGAGATGGGTGCCGTGCTTGCTTTCAATAGAGCAAAAACAGCGTGGTGAACATGTTTCAATAGAGCGCTTAACGATGTTTCACCGCATCAAAGCTGAATTTTTGCGCCGATTTATAACCATGGATGAGACATGGGTCCACCACATCACACCCGAGACAAAGGAGCAATCAAAATAGTGGACTGGAATGGGAGAATCGTGTCTAAAGAAGACGAAGACGGTTCGATCTGCAGGCATGGTCATGACGTCTATTTTTTGTGATGCGTATGGGATTATTTTTATTGATTATCTTCAGAAGGGAAATGCCATCAACGGCGAAAATTATGTTAGTTTATTGCATCGTTTAGGTGATGAAATTATGAAAAACAACGCCGCATTTGGCAAAAAGGAAAGTGTGGTTTCATCAAGACAATGGTCCAGTTCACACATCCACTATTGCGATGTTAAAAATTTAATAAATTAAAGTTCGAGTTGCTTCATAGCGCACCTAATTTGCCAGAATTAGCTCTCCGGAAAAAATGGGTCGGTGGTGTAGTCTACAGTTGATGACTATATTTGAGGAGTTTGACTGTTTTTACTATAAAAAGATATAAAAAAGATATTTTGAAAATTAAAGAAACATTTTCCCAACTTTTTTCTTCTTCCTTCTTGTGTCGGCTAGTTTCGGAACCGCCATCGTATATGTAGTTCAGTTCACTTACTTTCTGTCTGGGTTTTAACCGATTTTATTTCTGGCTTCGAGGACTATTTTATTAGTACCAATGTAACCCCACCAAAAAAAGGTGTTGATTCGGGGTCTTAAAACTTCTAGTTCATTATCTGCATTTCTACAGCTTTGGTGAAAATTTTTTTGGTGAGTAATAATTGTACTACTAGTCTCTCAAGTTACTAAAGGATTATTCGCAAATTTGAATTAAGAATAGAAGAATAAGAATTATAAAAAGTCGATTGTTGGTGCGGTTTAAGTATTCACGTTTTAAATCAATGTGCACAAGTACAAGTTAACTACAGGTGTCGGCGCTCAAAATGTCGCCAATAAAAATGCCGTGATCTTGTAAATTTTGATTTTATTAATTTAAAAACTTCAGTGTGTCGTAAAAACTTTTCTGATTTTAAGAAAAATACGTTATTCTTCAATATAGCCACCTTTACCGAGGATAATAGCATCGCGACTGTTCAAAAAAACTTCACATAGAGATCTTTATATCTTTATATTTTTTATTTGATACTTTGTCCTCTAGCAAGGACCCTACGGAAATAACCATTCGATTTAAGTCTCGTGGATATGGTGGCCATAGTTGCGAAAAAAATTAAGTTGGATACTTTTTAATGTAAAAAACACTGGGTTTCACGAACTTTAATGGCTGGAGCTACGTCTTTTTGAAATCTCTAGTGGTTTTTACCGAATTATTTACGTGGCCAAAGTAACAGAGCATAGTTTAAAATGTTTTCACGGTAGATTTGTTAGTTTACCCTTACGCCCTGTTCGATAACGATAACGAGTGGTTAACGTCCTGTGACAGTCACAACAGCCCAAACCATCGCTGAAGCAGGTGTTTGATTTCATAGAGCAATTCGCTGGTCTAAATTTTTTTTTTTTTAATTTGCTTTCTAACTGTACATGATCGTTTTGTTAGTTTACATATTTTTAAACTGTAAAATTGTTTCCATTAAAAAAATCCAAATTGTCAAGCTCGCCAACAACGTGCTAATGTTTTAACTACCTTTTGTGCAGGTGTTAAATCGAGCCCCTTTTGTATTTTGTAGCGCTTTAATTGTAGTTCATTTTCTAATATGCACTCCATGCAACGAACAAACACATTGAAATTTTATGTCAATGGAAATGTACTTTGACGTAGATTAAGTTAAATTCTGGTCTTTATTTTTCGAACCGCTTTTGGCAATGATGCTGTTTTTAGTTGGGTGTGGGCCCAGGGCGGTTTTTTTATGCTACCAGTATCATTTTGACGTGTATTGACCAGATACACGAACGGCAAACCAAATGAAAACCAATCAATAACACTGTTGCTTAAAAAGACTTGCAAACAACATAACAGACTGACGCTTGCCAAAAATGGGCGCACTGTCAGTAACGGTTTAGTTGCCACAGCAGTGTGAATTTGGTAACATATCGACCATTTATCCCTGTATTTTATTTATTTTTAATACTAATATATAAACTTTTAGTTGATACCAATATTTACGTATATCGTACTTTTAATTGATGAACATAAGCATGCATCAACTATCAAATTTCTGACGTTTCTCAAAAATCTTCATTTTTTCCAGATTGATGGTTAAACACAAGTAAACTTTCCTATGATTGGCCTTCTCGTTATTGCTGTTTTATACAATATTATCGAATTCTGGGAAAAATGAATATATCGGGGTATAGAAAGGATATGAAAGGATATTAAAATGATGCTACAAACAACCACCCTGCGTTATAAACGTCGACACATACAAAGTATTTTAAGGACGTTTGAGGAATAACACAAAAATACGAATTTTCTTTTCAAGTTATTGGTACATCCAACTACCTTGTGGCCAAAGTTTAAACATAAATGCATGAAAATGACACTGAAAATGAAAATTTGAAAATTTTGAATATTGAATGAAAATTTTAGGGATGATTGTCTGTAAGCAATTCAGGGATATTGCACCACCAACCACCCTATATTAAACACCTTAATATAGGGAATTTTTAGAAACATGGGGAAAACATACCATTATAATTTGATGTTTCATTCTACCACCATGTGGCAACCAAATACTGGGGTATTATTCCTCCAAGCAACCACCTTACGCCGAAAAGATGAACATACGCAGTTGGTCTATGAAATATGAAGTCTTATAAGGGTATTAATAAATGTAGAAAAAACATTGCTTAGATGGCACGTTCAACCACAGGGATACAAGAACAACAAGGGAAACATAATTGATTTCCCTGTAATATTGTGGAATTTTAAGGACATTTTGCTGTAAAAAATATTCATTCGGCCTCTAGAGTATGAAGAAAAGCAAAACACAAATATTCATCCTACGACATATGTATGTATAAGGAAATTAAGTGATTTTGGTTTTATCCAATGAAAGGATATTGTACTACCCTTAACAATCCAGTTTAGGACTCCTAAATATGCGCTTTTAGCCTGTAAAATAGAAATTGTAATGAGTGATTAATTTTGAAAAATTATTTTTTTTTTTTTGTTTTTGGTAAAAAACCTGCTGCCCATGTTGGTTTAACGAAAATGCGTTAGTTTTTCCAGGGGTTCTTGTTATTTCTGAAAATGTCGTCCCCAAAATAAATCGCTAAGTAAGTATATTCCAAATATTGCATTGTAAGGAGGAAAACTCAGTTCTTTTACGGGTAAGTTTCTCTCACTGTACAAATTTCATCCAATTGTAATTGTAATTCTATATACATACATACATATATATTCTATATATATATATATTTATTATATATATGTATACATATAATATATATGTATATTTATTATGTATATGTATATATATTATATATATGTATGTATATATGTATATTTATTATGTGCATATATATATATATATATATTGTATATATACATATATCCTCCATTATCGCAAACACCCGGCCGTGTATCTTTTGAAATTATGAAATTTGTCCAGTAAGAAAAACTTACTCGTAAAAGAACTGAGTTCTCCTCCTTGTTTGCTAGAAATGGGAAAGAATCACCCCATTTTATGCGTATTTTAAGAGACAACACAAATTACAGCCGGAAAATACTGAAAAATACGAATTTCTGCTAAAAAAAAAAATAGGGACTAAAACGATATACCTATAAGTAAAGTGTAAGTGTGTTTTCAACACAACCAGCAATACGCCAATGAGTCGATACACATCGGTCCCTTTAGATTATTAAATAGAGCAGAACCAATAATTATGATTGGTTTTTACCTCACTAAATTCCCCGCATTCTCTATAAGACTTCATATGTTTTAAACCAAGGACCGAATTCATAAATATTTGATATGAAACTTTAGTATTTAACATTTGTCTCAATGTTTATATTTTTTGTTAATCTTTTTTTAATTATATTTTATTGCATTTAGAGCTGACTCGCGATATGACATAAAAATTTGAGTCGAGCATGAAATCGCGGCTTGCTGCTGCAAAACTTTCAAACCCGAAAATAACCGCACTTGCAATGTTTTTAGAGTGTTTGAATAGAGTGGTGTCCGCAACATATTTTCAACTACCTTGGAGAAAACGGTTGACTGAAAAAGTCACAAAAATATATAAATGACAATAACTTGGGCACAAACCATCTAAGTATCAAAAGAACTTAAATTTGACTGAAATTAAATATCTTCTGGCAACCAACCTATACCACTTACTCTTTAAATCGGTATAAATTAAAGTACACTTTAGCTTTCATTCTGAGCTCCAATCTTGGAAATAACTTACCACAAGCCCCTTAAAATTGTTTAGTACGAAAGATTAAGAATAGTCAAGATTAGTGCAAAAATTTATATTAGCGATTTTCCATTTTTGTGGTCGGTTTTGAATCGAGATTCTCTCCCAGTTCTAGAATCCAGTCAGAGACTTTCAGTCGCGATTCACGCTTTCGGCCCCAGTTCTTAATTTGCTAATTAAGAACTGCAAAAATTCGATAGATGCTCCCGCCTCGAAGAGCTCCATTTAACAAATATAAAACAGAATTTGGGGACAAGAAGTTGAGATTAGAAATATGTGTCATTGAGAACAGTCAAAGAATTGACAGCGGATATACATAGGTGGCCATAAATAATAAAGCAAGAGGTCTTCTCAAGTGCATTCTGATCTGTATGAACACACGCAACGCAATGGTCGTGTAATTTAAACTGATTCGAAAAGGCAAAGCGTGAGGTAAATAATAAATAAAATTATAAAGGCTGAGTTATTAGATAAGAAGGGCTTAGATAGGAAAATATGTAGTTAAGTATTAGTAAAGTAAGTAGCCTTAAGGTTTTTAAAGAAAATGAAAAAAGTGGTGTTCGAGTAGCATGAGTGCCATTGGCGACAAGCTCAATTAATATTTAAAAATTCGCTCGTAAGATAATAGGCGAAATTCCGTCATCCACCGAATGCCGGTAGTCCTCACCTTTGCTTCACGACTTTAAGTCATGAGCTAATACGATTAGAGCGAATTGGGGCCAAATTTATGTTTCGCTTTTTTGCCTTTATATGGTTGAATGGTAGTTTTATCGATGTGTTATTCCCCTTTTTTTACAAAATGCTTTGTAATATTTTATACCTCATAGAGCAAAAGCGTAGATTAGCGTTTACAACCCAAGGAGGCGGTTAGTTGTACTTTATTGTGATGCCCTCCTAACACATCACTATCCCTTACTATGTTATGTTTCGCTGATTGACGCGAGATGGTTGAATAAACACAGTTTATCCATCTATATCAAAACTCCTAACAAGACTTCATATTCCATAGACACATCGCGTAACGCTTCGCATATTGGGTAGTTGTTGAAGTATCCAGTACCATTCCAGTGCTCAAAAAGAGATTCATTTAAAACTGTCATTTGAGCAATATTTAAATGTTTCTTAAAATTACATGTTAATATTTTTCATGTAGGACCGTAGGTGTTATATCGTTCCATACTCACGAAAATGTTCCAAATACCTCAAAACGAATACTGATATTCAAATTTTTATCAAAAAACTTCTCCCTTTGTACAAATTCTCTCAAAGACTATATTGTATAGACCAATTGCATGGTATAAGAATATAAAGTAACGCAAATGAGAAACAAAAATATTTAGTTCTGCGCAGATGACGTCACTCGGCTTTGTGTGCTTTTGGTTTAGAATATGTACGTATTTGAATGTAAGATTATAGAGACAAATTATGCTGATATACATTTTTCTGAAATAAATCTAAATTATTTAAACAATATGCTTTGTGTAAAAGATACGAAGAAGCTTTTTATTCATTTTATAATTTTGTTTATTTTTCGTCGTTTTCTTTACAAGTATTTATTCAACAAAATACGATTTAGTATTAATTTACTTACTAAAAACAAACAAGGTAAACAATTAATTCAAATTATTATCACTTTTTCACTTAAATTCACTGTTGTTTAACGTTCTGTCTAGCCGAGTGACATCATTCCCTTCTTTGTTTAGATTCCTCAAGAATAACGGACCTGCGCAATGCGTAATCTCTTTATATCATTCTTGGACCAATTGCGTAAGTTAATGTTTTATGTACAGGGTGGTTGGCGGTAGAGTAAAAACTTTTTAGTGCCTTCAGAAAACCGTCCCCCCAAAACATCAAATATGTTCAAACATTTGCCACCACATTTTATCGAAATCAGTCATCGATTACTTTGACGATGAGAAAGTTGCGTGAAATCTTTGAGAAAAACAACGTGCCAGCAAGACGCACTATTTATCGTGTGATAAATGATTTTGAAGAAAGAGGGTGTGTAGCTGATAGGGCCAGGCATGGACCACAACGTACTACCAAATCGGCTAAAAATATTACTGCTGCTCAAAAAAATGTTCAAAACAATCCATCAACCTCCCAGCCTGGTATTCAAAGAACAACCTTGGCCACAATTTTGCACAAGGATTTGCATTTGTTTCCATTTAAGATTCAGTTGACACAAGAGCTTCTTCCAGAAGACCATTTACGCCGCCGTACATATGCCAATACGATGTTACAGCTGGCCCATAACAACCCCGATTTTCATGAAAAAATCATAATGAGTGGCGAGGCACACTTTCATTTGAATGGTTATGTAAATAAACAGAATAATCGGTTCTGGGCAATGGATACTCCTCAAATAATTCAATTGCATCCATTAAAAGTGGCAGCCTTGTGTACAAATTGGTCAGGAGAAATCATTGGTCCTTACTTCATTGAAACTGAGAACGGCGTAATGGTATCTGTCAATGGGGAGCGATATCGTGATATGATTAAAAACTTTTTAATGCTACAACTACATGCTTTGGGCTTGAATAACATGTGGTATCACCAAAAAAGACCAGATTACAATGGAATTAATGCGAGACCTCTTTCCACAACAAGTTATTTCAAGAAATGGTGATGTTGATTGGCTTCCACGGTCCCCTGATTTGACTGCTCCGGACTTCTTTTTGTGGGGATATCTGAAAAGCAAGGTTTATGCAACGCTTGAGCAACTCAAATAAAATATTCATGACGAAGTTAATGAAATGCCGCGTGAAGTGTGTGAGAATGTAATGAAAAGTGTGCTCAAAAGGGCTCGCATTTGTGAGGCTAGCAGAGGCGGACATTTATCTTATATTGTATTCCATACACAATTGCCGACATTAAACAATACATTTATCAATATAATACCCATTCTCTTTCATTTAATCAAAAATTATAAACAAACAAAGTAGTATACCTTCCCGACGGACACCCTACAAAATAATGGCGGCAATTTAAATACTAATTTGACGTTGCAAGCCAGTGTTAGGAAGTGCGCTATTATAAAAATGATTTGCAGTTATATTTAAGTTATATTTATATACACCGCAACATAGCCCCTCCCGTAAACTTTGTGGTTTTTTGCAAGGTTTACTTTTTTACATCCAGCTTAGCAAGCTTGACTACTGGGCGATTAAGGAAGTCGTTCTCGGTCTTTACCACAGCGCTCCGTATGACGTTATCTTTTCCACGGTGAACATCAATGACGATACCTTTTGCCCAAGTATTTCGCTTGGTGTTCTCATCTACAATAATGATGACATCATTGACAGCAATCGGACTAGCCGGATCTTCATGCCACTTTGTGGGCCTAGCCAAGCAAGGTAATATCTCCCTCACCCCTCATTTCCAAAATTTGTTGGTATTCAAACATGAAATTCTGAAATTCTTACTCAACGTTACGCCATTGCTATCAAAAATTGCTCGCTCTCTAATGCCATTTGAAGAGCCAATTAAAAAATGGTTTGGTGTAACTGCCTCATCCTCTGATGACTCTAAAAGAACATAAGTCAGCGGGCGTGAATTTATGACGTTTTCCACATCAGCTAAAACCGATCTTAAGACCTCTTCACGCAGACCACCTTCAGATAGGATGTCCATTAAAACTGATTTTACGAATGGCACCATCCTTTCCCACGATCTCCCCATATGGGGCGAAGCGGGGTGTATGAAAGTCCACTCAATCTGTGGATATTTTCGTTCGAGCTAATTTGTACATATTTTTTCGACTTCTTTTGTCAGGACATGGCAAGCTCCACGAAAATTTGTTGCATTGTCCGAGAGAATTCGTCGTAATACTCCACGACGGCTCGTAAACTGCTTAAGGACCATTAAAAATGAATCTGTAGAAAGAGATGGTGTAATTTCAATGTGCACTGCGCGAGTTAGAACTTATTTTCTTCAAGAAGGAGTAAAAAAATATATTTTTTTGCAGCAAACAACGTGCTGTTCTTTATTCAATATATTTTCTAAGACTGAACCAAAATGGTCTATTATCTATTTATGGAAAATATTTCTTAATGATATCTTAGTTTAAGTCTTATCTTAAACTATGTTCTTTCTCCATTAAGGACTAACGTAAATATTATCAGTAATGTGTTTATGACTATTTGTCTAGACTGCATATAAAACATTGTATGTAATTTTCTTATCATTAGAGCGAGACTGTGATAACAGTGATCACTGTTTGAAAGATCCTGCAGTTTATTATTTGTGTTTGTTTAGGTTTAGGTCTTTTACTTATCTCATATTTTATGGGATGTCTGCAGTTACTGATTATGGTATTGGTCGTTATTAACTCGCGCACCGTCATACAGGTGAACAACACACCCCATAGTTTTTCATTTCATCTCCCAATAACGACATCTATGGGTCCAAAGTAGTCGACTCCTGTGGAGTAAAACGGCCTGGTGAATGATGAAAGGCGTTCAAGAGGGAGATCACCCATCCGTGGTGCGCTTGGAACGGCTCTTCTAATTTTGCATAGTTGACAATCCTTTGATATTGTTCGCATAGCAGCTCCCATCCAATGATCCAAAATTGTTGTCGGATTTCATTGACGACAATCTCTTTGTGATGATGATGGTAGAAGTTAATAATTTAATATGTAATGCGATGTTTTCGTGGAAAGAATATGGACCTTTTAACAGACATGGGGACATTCAAGATGGCGTCAATGCGACCTTTCATGCGCAAAACACCAAATTCATCTAGATACTATGAGCATTTGTGCAAAATACTTTTTCTTGAAATACTTTGGTTTAATTTCAGGGCAGTAATTTCTTTGTAATACATCTCCTCTTGACAAGCTTTGAATATGAACAATTCCACCATGTCGATTCTTCTTTGATAAACAAATGGTTTGAAATAAAATTTAACCGATGAGAGCCCATAATTATGTGGATATATCTAAAGACCAAAAGTTGTCTGTAACAAAATATCTCCATTTTTGTTAAACTTATGTGGGTCTGGAACTATTGTTGACAAAGGGAAGATAGGTTTTTTAAATTCGCCATGACAAATTCGCTCGAAGTTTACATCAGGATGTTCAGTAAATTCGGAGGTAGGCCATTCTGTTTCATCAGAGTTTAAAAATGAAGGGCCAGATAACCAACGCGTATCAAAACATAAATTTGGGACACAGGTCCATTTCGTCTCGTCATCTGCAACATTTTGGGTCGATGGTACCCATCTCCACTGTTTAACTTGTGAGCCTTCCAGTCTTTCTCCTATACGCAGTTCCACGAACTGCTGAAACTTCCTCGCATCTGGTTTTATCCAGTATAGGACATCTTTGGAATCAGGCCAGAAAAATGTACGGTGCGCCTTTATAGACATTTCATTACCAATAAAATGTGCCAATCGTAAACCAGTTACGGCGGCCATAAGTTCGAGTTTGGGGTTGGAAATGGGCTTTAGAGGCGCGACTCTAGTTTTTAATGCCACAAGACTACACTTTATTATGACTTCATACTCGATACGTAGATAGACTACAGCAGCATAGCCATAAATGATGGCGTCTACAAAGGTGTGGAGTTGAATATTTGTGGAACAACTCAGAAAATGGTGGAACCTTGGAATACGAATGTTGGAATGTTGTTCACGTTCTTGTTCGAATTGAGGCTCATTACAATTTACTCCAGACCTCCAAATCTCTTAAAAAAAAACTTTGCGTAAATAAAATAATCTTTGCATAAATTATGAAATGTCCTAATAAACCAAGAGGGCCAAAAATGGGTATGATTACTCGTAACATACATACGCATAACATTTTTGTTAAATACTTCCGGTATAAATTTTCCAAAAAATGTTAGTTCGTCGGTAGACGGCATCCACCACATGTCCAATACTTCCTCAAACTTGCCTCCTGGGTCCTCAAAACATTTTTTGGCTTCTGAAATTGTTTATTCCAATGCATGTATTACCTGTTGTGAGTTGGACAATTCCGGATCTCAAATCCTCCATTACTGTGAATTGTTCGAACAATTTTAGCCATTGAAACCATTTCATCTTCTGAGTCTACGTTTTACAGCCAATCATCGACGAATGTATTATTTAATATAGCATTAACTACCTCAGGAAATTCGTCAGGGTTCCTATTTTTTATAAAATTGGTCAAGGGAGGAGAACAAGAGGAGCCAAAGGTCATAACAGTCATAACATACACCTCAATCTTCTTCGCGGTGTCTCCTCCGCGCCATAGAAACTGCTAGGCACATTGATCAGCTTTCGCAATGCGAATCTGGTGAAACATTTCACGAATGTCACCCGAAAGAGCAATTTATCTCTCTCGAAAATGGAGTAAAACACCCACAATAGATTGCAATAGGTACGGGCCCTTTAAAAGAACAGAATTTAAAGAAATATTTTCGACTGCCACAGCAGCGTCCCAAACAATACGAGTTTTGTTTTTGTTCTTTAGCGTAAATATTGGGATCTACCATGAGTTGCCACCCGAAGAGATTTAATTTGCCCGTAATCTCTTAACATAGCCCTTTCGCTCATAATCTTGAATTTTTTCCACTAGGAATGACTGAAGTTGAGGATCTTTGCTCATTGTAGCCTCAAGGCAAAATAAGCAGCGGCGAGCCATTGGAAATGAGTCCGGCAAACACATATTTTTGTATTTCCATAACAGTCCAACCTCCCATACCTTCTCCTCGGAAATACATATATAATATGTTGTAGATTTCATAATAATTTTTGCACGCTCATCTTCTTCTGATCGAAGTGGATTAACATTTAATTTTATTCCTACTGAGTCCAGAGAAAAATAATTTTGCAGTAATTAATTCATACGATCATATATTCCACAGGGGCAGATATGCATCACTTTTTGAATAGAAGAATTGCCTGACCACAGACAGCCATAAATTCTCCAACTTATTCGGCATCTTAACCCAATTAACCCATCATTTGCACTTTCTTTAATTTCCAGGGGAACACAGAGTTTTGCATGGTTGATTCCAATTAGAAGCTTTGCTTTTGCTGAAATATATGGCAAAATTCATAAATTTTGTAAATGTTTGTATGAGCCAATGTCTTCTCTTGTGAGCGTTTGTATAGGCAGATCAAGATTTCCGACAATTCTTACGTTGCATAGTTGAATTTTGTTTTTTGCTCGCCCACGCGGTGATGTTTGCAAAGACACTACTTTTGAATTGTCATGTATTTGAGTTATGTCACCAGTCCACTGCAAACATAACTATTCTGTTGGTTCGTCCAAACCCAATTCCAATGCAAGTTCATTTTCGATTAGAATACACGATGGTCCCTCATCAATTAGTGCAAATTTATTAAGAGAATGAGTTTTTCCAAAGGAGTAACTGATACATAGCGAAATATGGATTTGTTCTTTTTTGCATGAAATAGTATTGATGGGTTTTGTACTTACATTTAGCTCTTGATGACTATTTTGGTGCTGACTTTGGTTTCTATTATGTAAGAGGGGATTATGAGGCATTTTACAATCGTCTACTCCACATTGTTTTTTCGAGTAGCAGCGGCGTAATGAATGTTAAGAGACAGCGCAAACATAATTTAAACCCACGAATAAAATTCCACATTTCAATAATTGTGAATGACAAAAATTCTGGGCATTCTGCTAAACGATGGCTCTGTGAGCATTTAAAGCAAATAATTGTCGTTACAGCATCCCTGTGGATATTTTTATCCCTGACATTATGTAAATTTAGGCGCTGTTTTGCAGATTTTTTTGATTCATCAAGTGTTGCTGGTAGGAATGGAGTGACATGAGAAGCGCAAGCAGCTAAATTGTATAGCCAGCCATCAAAGGTAGCAACGCCAACTCTTAGGAGAGAAAAACGGCGTCGACCCCAATCCAATTTTAAATCGCATGGAAGTTTCTCAACTAAATAATTTAACAATATTGCATCATTTAAGCAACCCTCTAGATCCATTTCTTGCACAGTTGTCCTGTAATTTTGTACAGCAAGGGCAAAATGTATAAAAGTATTAAGTTTCTCTTTTCGTACTAGTGGGTGTTCCTTAAGCTTCTTTTGTAAAGTGTGGTGAATTATTTCTGGCCATAACATGCGAAGAGTCTCGACCGCAAAATTTACAGTGGCTGGCATCATTGCCTCTCACAGCTTTTAAGGCCTGGCCTTTTAAACTTTTTTGTAAACGCAACAAGTTTTCTTCCTCTGTAAAACCACAACTCTCTCTCTCGCTCTCTCTCTTTCTCTCTCTCTCTCTCTCTCTCTCTCTCTCTCTCTCTCTCTCTCTCTGTCAACTACACATAATTTATTATAAAAATGGGTAATTCTTCTGGCTTACCACTGAAATTGAGTAAATCTTTACTAATCGCTTGACGTGCTGCGACTTGAGAGGTGGACAATGTTGAGTCATCTGTCAAATTGTATATATATTGGGCGGTTGACCGACCGATCGATGTTGTCGCATTTCTGTTATGTATTGACATTGAAGCCTGTAGAGAGTTATTTTGAAGATAAATCGGTTGATTATTTATGTGAGAGGAATAAAGACCCGATGAATTATAAGTGAATGGAACGGATGCGTGATGAGGGTCGGCTTGAGTAGGCAGGGAAACAAATGAATTACAATTTTGGGGAGGAAGAAAGGTGTACGAGGGTGCATTTATATTGCGAAAGCTCTGACCCGCATTGTTGTTTAACATATTTTTATTAGCAGCCTAGAAATTGTTCTGAGAACAGTCACTAAATAAATTATTCGAATTTGTAGTAGGATCTCTCATCAGGGAAGCATTTAAAGGGTGTTGGTTATTATAGAATCAATTATTCTATGAATAATGTTGCTGTGAATCAAACATTGCAGAACTGGACGCACTTGGAATGAACGTGGTTACCATATGCCTTAGCACATCCCGACCGGGAACATTATAGTTCGTCACAGGGTGTTGAATTGAGAGCGCAGGATTGACTGCCGCTATATTTCCACTTTGAACTATCGAACTTACAGGCAGTTGGAGGATCAGCAGACGTAGGAGAATGCGAAGCAGCAGAAGGTGTTAACCATGCGACATGCTGTTCTTTAACGGTTGATTTATTCCTAATAGGTTTGGCAATAGGGCGAGTGCACTTTGGTGGCAGACGTGTTAAACCAGAGCGGATACGAAGAGGTGTGCAGGAGGAAGATCTTCTTACCTTTGGCTTGTCTCTGACTAGGGATTGTTCAGCCTTTACCTCTATATTGAGATCGTCATCAACTTCACCGATTACATCATTCTTCTTGTTTGGTTCCTTTGCAGTGTTGGCCTCAACTGTGAAAGCCACTGAATTGATGATGAGCTGGTGCAAGTTGATTGATCCTTTTTTCCTTGAATTTGGGTGTTCCAGTCATTCTTTGAAGTAGGCATTACGGGAAAGAACCAAGTTTGAGGTTATGTTACGTAATCCTCAAGTGTGTGTCCACAAACCAAGGTACGTGGTCGCAATTTCCAGAATTATTAGTCAGATTAATCTAAGTATTTTAAAGATGTTAAAGCGTCGGGTGCTGAGAAAATAAAAACGTACTTTCAGTTTTCTGTTAAATAAAGCCAAAATTTGTACATTTTATTAAATTAAATAAAACTTTGATCTACAGATATTATAAAATTATTTATAGATACACTTGTGCTTTAGATTAGGGTTTACCCAGTAGCTTAACAATACAGTTATTTTATTACGATTATAAAATAAAGAATTTATGGCGATCTTCCCAATCGTGACTTTGCTCTTGTAAGATTTTCAAGAAAATGGACGAAAAACGTAAAGCAATTTGGAAAGAATGGCGGCAATAGAAATCTTAATTTGACGTTGCAAGTTCGCTATTATAAAAATGATTTGCGGTTATGTTTAAGTTATATTTATATACACCGGTAGAATATACTTAAAACATCCACATACCATAAAGCGGATAATTATATTTGAACACTTGCCACAGGGTGATTGAATTTGTATCAGGAATTTCTCCGAAAAAAAAAGAATTTGGAATTTTGTTTCTATAAAAAATTAAAAACTTTCCAATTTATTTCAATAACGAATCAGGAAATGTCATTAGTAATTGGTGATGGACGAACCATCCTATGCTGCGAATGCCACTAAAGCTCCGGGTAAACTTCCGCCCGACAAGAATTTAATCGGAACAAAGAAACCAAAGCAAAGCTTGCGTCAGTTAGTGTAAGATGCTTGTTTTCAAGATGACATTTCTTCTGCAAATAACGGCATAGCATACAAGAATTCTAAGAATTCAACGGGCGCCATTGCTAAGAGAAAAGTTGCGGTAACTGAGAACATTTGTTTTCCAGATCAAACATTCGGCCATGGACAATCGAGAGAAGATATTTTTAACGTCAAATGAATGGACTATAAAGATTTTTCATTACCTGATGAAAAGGCATTTCAGTCGGCCACACGCAAGAGGGCAAGATCCGCGAAATACAAGGCAAATTCCAATATAAATAATGGTAAGCCTGAGTCAACTGGCAGAGCGAATAGATTTAGTGTCTTAGGAGAACTGCAATTTTCGACCGATTGTTTTTCTAAGACTACACAAAATTGCAAAAATGTTAATGGAGAGAAACATGTAAAAGATAATGCAGATCGTTCTGTCCCCCAATTTTCTTATATAATGTAAATATAGAGCACATCGTTGACTAGCTGAAAAATAAAAATATTATATACAAAATTGTAAATTCAAGAAAATACAAAAGCAAATTATATGTATAAGATGCTTCGGTTCATACCAACATGATGAATCAGCTAAAGAAGAACAATATTGAATCGTATACATACACCCCGAAAGAATTTAAAAAAACTAGTTTGGTCTTACGACATGTTTTCTACAATACTGATCTGCACTTAATCAAGGTGGAAATTGACATGGTTGTTCCCAACATAGTAGAATCAGTTTCAAAATTATGATTAACTATTCTAGAAAAAATAAGATAGATACTGAATTGTTTTTGGTAACCATATTCCTTGGTAAATCGCCTACGGAAATTATTGCTACGAAATACCTTTTAAATCAGAAAATTTCCTGGGAATCGCCCAGAGCAAACGCAAAAATTGTTCAATGTTGGCAGTGTCAGCAATGGGGACACTTATCCCGCAATTGTAACAAGAAGTTTGTTTGTGTTAACTGCAAAGAAGGTCACGGCCCGGGTGAGTGCAAACTTGACGAAAGTAACGATTCACTTCCTTATTGTGCGAATTGTAAAGTGGAAGCACATGCATCCAACTATAGAGGCTGCCCAGTCTACAAGAAATATGTGGATATGAGGAAAACACTGATGAATCGGGCTAGGGAAATAAGACATACTGCTTCCAATAATGTTTTACGAGCTGTTAATTCGCACATAGTACCTAGCGTTGTTTTTGCTGACTTATTTAATAATACAAATGCGTTTCAAAGTCCAACTGGTATGTCAAAACCACAAATAATTCAGGATTTTCTAAAGATTGCACAAATTCTTTGCCAACCTGTTAATTTGGAACAAAAAGTTGAGTGCTTTATTAACAATTACAAAAATTTTGCAAAAGATGATGCTGAAAAGCAATGTCTATGTCTTATGGAGGAGGTTAATCGTTGTTATGGTCCGTAATCGTATCAGTTTTATCACATATAATGTAAGATCTTTGATTGAAACAAGTAGAAGGATCGATTTAAGAGCTAACAACATTGATATAGCATTCGTTCAAGAAACCCATTTAAGGAAGGATCAGAAATTTTTTTTGGAGGACTATACACTTATTAAGGACAATAGTCCATTAGGTACTGGAATACCCATACGAAAACCTTGTTATTGTTTTGTAAAACTTCTGTAAAACTTAGGACAATACGTTATAATCTTAAGATTTTCTTATAATGTTAATTTGTTTAACTAGTTCCTAAATTATTAAAAAAAGTCTCAATAAAACAATTATAATTACAGGAATTTCTCCATTTGAGAATATTGCTAAAATATACAAAGACGGATAACTCCTTAAAATGCATTAAAGACTTCGTATTCCATAAGTGAACTATGTAAGTCAACGTTTTTCATACAGGGTGACTGACGGTAGAATATTTTAAAACACCCACATATCTAAAAACGGATAATTATATTCGAACTTTT
>JAHXMU010000136.1:1665012-1830436 GCA_019455685.1 Philornis downsi | reverse complement strand
AATAGTTTAGATTATATTTTTTATAATTCTCTGAAATCGATCCAGTAGCCACTTTCCTTCTGGTACCTACCACAAGAAAGACCGCTTTAGTCCACAAACTCTTATTCTCACTTCCGTAAAGTTCCCGCATAGCATTCGTTTCGTAATCTAAGTTCTAAGAACATATAATAGACGTCATTCCCACACACATTCTGATACCTCCCATATAAATGAAGTTACTAAAATTCTGGTCAATAAAAGAGAGTTATAATACTGGATAAAGTGTGAATAAAAATTCGGCGGAATAGCCACTCCCTACCTAGTACTTTCAACACTAATTATCTTAGTTGATTTATAAGAAGGCGATCCCAAAACTAGCCGACTCGACAAAGAATACACAAAAAATTTGGGAAAAATATTCTTTATTTTTCAACATACACTCACATACAAGTTGGGCGATTAAGAGAAAATCGGTAGTTCTTCTAAATTTCCAAAACGGAGGTCTTCAGAAAGATACAATTTGGTTTCCTTCATTTTTCATTCATTCAGAATATGGTTTGTTAAGATCCTATTAATTCACAATGCCCCTTCTTGCACCACTCACAATTTTACAGCAACGCAAAAGGAATTTGGGTGACGTTGTATCTGTGGTCACAACCCGTAACAGCCTAACTCGAGTTAGGACACAATTGGGTTATTAGCACCATCGTATTCAGCGTATCTAAGTTGATTTGCTCTAAATTTTTCATGTTTGTATCTCTTCTAGGAAGACAATTAATCCTAAAAAACCTAATAGCTTAAGTTATTTTTTTAAATGACTGTTTTGGCATAGCCGCCTAAGTCAATTTAGGATTACAACAAATATAAACATTATTTTTTCATCATTGCCTAAATCAACTTAAGTCGTTAATCCAAAAAAAATAAAGGAACAATTTTGTTTTCCTAACTTGATTTAAGCTCTTATTCCGAATTACAATTTCGTTTTTTGATAAACATAAATTGAGTTAAGGTTTTTCTCCAAACTTAAAGTTTTTTATTTAATCTGGAATAATAGCCTAACTCAACTTGAACTTTTTGACTTTCTTTCGTTCAACAATTCATAAGAGCCTAAGTGTATTTTTCGATAATATCTTTTGACTGCGAGAATAAACAACTATTTTTTGTTAACAACTAAGTAAAGAAATTCGTTTCCTTGGAATCTGTAGCAAAGTTTTCCAAAAAACACCTTCTCCTGATTTTCAGTGAAGATTCAAAACTTTAAACTCCTGTACTGAAAATATTGAAAAACAGACTTAGGCTGTTATGGGTTGTGACCACAGATATGTAAGTCAGTTCACCTGACATAAATTTCTCTACTGCTTTTTTTCAATTTTGTTTACTGGAGGTGATATGATGTTACTATATTCAGTGTTCTGCCAGCTTTCATGTACGAGTATAATCAAAAAGTAATTTTTCTGTTTACTCTAATTCTGGGCATATTAATGGAACATTTTCACTTGAATGTGAAATTCAAACTATTTCCGATTATTCAATATCTTCTTCTCTTATAAGTTATGGTTCTTATTTGTCAAAAAAGAATCTTACCACCTTTTCGTATACATTTTGTAATAATAATAATTTTTGCCTTAGGGTTGTTACTCAAAACGCTATAATTATTTAACTTGTCAAATGCTATAATTGTGTTCGTCCCACATTACATCCATTTACTACAAATTCTGCCATAAAATTGCAATCCACATTCTATTAAACATATTTGGTATACGCAGAAACATTTTGCCTTTTCAACCCTGGAAATGTTTATGCTGAACAGCTTAATTCTTAACATCATGACCGGCAGCTGTATAGGTACATATGTACCTATATATAGAAAATGTTTAGGCCGATCAAATTTCAAACCAAATATATGTGATTTGTTTCATACAACTATATAAATTCAATTTTTTTTAGCAGAAACTGGAGATGCGTTGAATTTATTGAAATTGACATCTGTCGACAAACATTTACATGAAATTTGGTAACAAATTTATGATAAAATATACTGTCAATTATGAAAACCTTTCAATATTTACAATACAGGGTTATACATTTATTGGCTTCAAAATCACCGATCTGGCAAGGCTGTCAGTTGTTAAATACCTGTTATCTGAAGTGTTATTTATTTAGTGAAAGGTTTGCCATTTACGAATAAAAATAGTTAAAACGTTCTGCAAAAGTGGTGTTTCAAACTTGGGCACTTTCCGTGCATTACGGGATGATTGTGGTCGTCATAACCGATCGATATGACCGTATGATAACCGACTTCTTTTTGTCCGGCAATGGAAAATTATGAACTGGATGATAGGTGGTTCCAACAAGACGGTGCCACGAGGCACACAATACCAATCTTGGCTTTGTTGCTTTTGTTGACGTCAATTGGTCACCAAGATCATACGATTTGACGCCATTAGAGTTTTTTTGTAGAGCTACATCAAATACCGTGCTTACACGGATAATGCCCAGACGTTGGGACATTTGTAGACCAACATTCGTCAAGTTATCGCAGAGATACTGCCCGAAATGTGGAAAAAAGTAATGGAAAACATCAAAATGATCCACTGCTGCAAACATTCCAGTGGCGGTCATTTAAAATAACATTGTGTTTCGTACATAATGACAAGGCCCAAACATTATAATGAAATAAAAGTTTCACCGAAATCATAGTTTTATGTGTGTTTTATATAACTTTACTTTTGAATAACTCTTGAATTGTATAACCCAGTATTTGTTTTTTTGAGTGAATAATAGTAATATGGTACATATTTTTCTTAATCAAATAATATTGTCTCTCTAAATTTTTTTGTTACTGAGTACTAAATAAAAACAGATTTTGGCATATTGCGAATAGTTTTTAAGGAAATATGAAATATGAAGAAGAAGTTATTGAAGTTCTTTCAAGGCTTTTAAAGTTGAATTAATTTGTGATTTTATTACCGCCGCAAGGAAGAGTCTTCTTGCCATTTTTCACGATTATGACTTCAGCTGTTTAATCACTTGCAGTTGCAACTTTGTATGTAACGATCACTTTCTTCTCTGTTTTAGCCACTCTATTTTTACGTTATGTATCATTTGCCATACGAAAAATGTACGCTTTAATTTCATTTTGATTTCAATTTTTGGCTTGTGTTCTGGAGAATAATACATTTCTTTCAACGATTCTTTTATGGTTTACCACCTTTCTCATTCGGTGCCTTCGTTATAAAGTGAACACATAGTACACTTCTAGTTTCACATTTTTAGCTTCATTAGTTTGGTCTGGATAATGGTATACTAAAAATAAGTGAAAAAAGTGCTCGTTAGTATGACACCCACTATCCAAATTTCCTGATCATGACACAGTTAAATTGGATGGATCCAGAGAGAAATGTTCTGTCTATATGAACTTTATATGGGGTTACCTAAATATTTCCAACAAAAGAAATGGGATTACTTCAATAGCAGAACGTTTTCCTTATGACAAGCTATTTTTAATTGTTTCAAAAGCACTTCTAAATTACTTCCAAAAATGCTATTGTTGCAACAAGAAACTAAAGACAAGAAGTGGACGCAAAATGGAATTGCTACAGCGTTGGGCAGACGCTAAATTAATGCCGGACTAACAAAGGCCCAACAAAGGTAAATTCGGATGCTTGACATCCATACTATAATAACATCAAAACTTGAGTACATTCTCCGAAAATCCTGGCAAGATTTCATCATTCTCAGGAGCTGCTGCAATAAGCCATATCGTATTATTCACTTTGTGGGGTCCTTTCAATGGATTTAGTTTCGTATTTTGTAAATTTGTATCTTTTGATCAACTGTATTTTTCAACTTTTGAAGTCGATTGAACGATGTCTGTCTGTTTGGCTGGCTGGCGGGTAGACACAACAACTGCCGTAAATCTTTCTGAACCATCTCAATAATATTTTTCTGCTTTATTTGTTTTTATTGAATCGATCTCCTATGGAAGCCTAACAATATGTATTTAAATCTTAAATCTAGTCATTGATGAATACATTTCTTTTCCGAGTGGTTTTTCGCCGCATGTTTTGTGTGGTCCTCTGACATCAGCAGGGGTTAATTTAGGAACCAAATACTCATTGCAGCTTGTGGTTTAGTGGCTCGAACGGTGGAGATAAGGTGTCGTTTACATTTTAAACACTAATTGTATGATTAACCTAGCAACTTTTCTGCGAAGTCTGGAATATACAGGAGGGTTTTCATGGTTTCTAACTTGAGCATTTGTGTGATGTCCTATCCTGGCAAAATCTTTTTAATCTCTTCCTCTACATAGGGTATTTTCAAGTTCTTGTGTATTTTAAAGTTTCTCATGTACCAGGCAGCATCCGTAATATTGCGTAGCACCTTAGATTGTACCCTTTGAATTTTATGTACGTTGCTGCGGCTTGCTCTACCCCAGAGTTCAGCACCATAGCACCAGATGCGTTTAATTACTCCAGTATAGATCAGCACCTTACTATCTAGGATTAGTCCTGAGTGTATATAAGGCAGCCAGCAATGTTGCCTAATTTTCACGTTCATTTGCACATTTTTGCCCCAATGGGTCTTCTCCAAGTCAGCCTTCTGTCCAGGTGAACGCCAATGTAGGAAGCTTCTGAACTCTGCGGAATGACGATATTGTTGAGCCTAACAGTTGGGCTTGTATTGTGGTTTAGTGTAAATGTCACTTGTCTAAATTTACTTTCATTTACTCTTATTTGAGGTTTGAAGTGACCTTGGAGGATATTTGCAGCCTGGATTTGGTTTGTGATTACATATTATTGCAGTATTATCTGCGAAAGTTGATGTAAGGACTCTAGGATCATCCGGAATGTCACGTGTAAAAATAAGGTATAGCAAGGAGTCAAGAACGTCTGAAAATATAGAGTAATTGTCTGTATAGTAGTCACCATACTCTACACCAAAGCTTCACTGAAGAAGTGTGCGCACATTTCCCGGCAGATGCTTCCTAATATTCATCATTAGACCATAGTGCCAAACTTTATCGAAAACTTGAGCAACATCGACAAATACGGCAAAGGAATATTCCCTGCATTTAAATGAATGCCTTATTGCATTAGTCAAGCGATTGACCTGTTCTATTGCGTTACAGCCTTCCCTAAATCCAAACTGATGATAGGGAATTATATTATCAGCGGAAAGGAATGGTTTAATCTTTAGAAGAATAATTTTTTTCGAAGAGTTCAGAAATACTCAGAACTGGACTTATTGGTCTATAAGAGAAAGGCACGGTTTTATCCTTGCCTGTGATAACTTCAAAAGCTTTACCTTCAAATTCCATTCGAAAGATAAAGTATTTTCTCGCATTATTAATCATATTTATAATAATCCAAATACTTACGGTAAGAAATCCGCCATGAAAATAAATTCCCCATTTCACGTCATTTAACAATCGCTTTCACAAACGATGGTTTAAAGCTTTAAACCCTTAATCCAGTCGGTGCTCGAAGATTTACCAGCCACCAAAGTATACAAACAACAATTGGAATTATATTTACATTTACAACAATTAGAAAACCGAATGTTGGTACGGGGTTTATGTTTTATGAAGGTTTTAGAACTTATAGAGGACTTTGTTGATTTATTAACACCCTACAAGTGCTAAAATTGTTCAATGATCATGGATTTGAACGGCTGTATAAAGATTTCCAACAAGTACTGCAGAACTACAATGCTGAGGAATTTGGGAAACATAAAGATAAATTGTCCCAGGATGATAATATAGAGGTCTTGGAAATGTGCTAGAGATAAAATAAACAAAAAAAAAATAAAAATGAGCAATATTAACAGCAATATATTCCTAGCAATTGTTAACATTCCTTCTTCTTGTTAATATTCGTGTTTATGCATCGTTATTCGAATACTTATTTTAACAGTATATATTCGAAAGTACTCGAAAATAACTATTTTAAACGTGAGACTGTGGAATTTGCATTCTAAACTAAGCAATCACACTGACCATTTCAATATTTGATATTTCCATGGGACTGCTTCAAACTCAATTATTTCCAAATTAAACGTGTAATTTCAAAAAGAACCACAATTTGCGATCTGTTGAATGTGGTACGAAATGCTTGATATTTCGGTAAAAAAATTAAATTTAATTTTTGCTCTGAATTTCACAGAAGTAAACATCGAACTGTATTCTTATATTTATGCGAATTAATGAAAAAAAAATCTTCATTTAACATTTTGTCAATAGTAATTACTGTAATTTTTTTTTTATATTTGTTCTTTGTTTTTAATTATTTTTATTCGAAATTATAATTTTATTACAAATACATTTTATTTCACTTTCCTTTGTTTATATTTTTTCTTTTTATTTGACTTCTAAATCAAATTAACTGAAGATTCAAATACAAATCACATTTACAACACAGATTCTTTTTAATTTTATTTTTGTCTTCATATTCAATCAATCAATCACTCAACAATAATTTTTCAAGAGGAAGATTTTACGATTTTGTATATAAATTTCTAAACTAAGTGTTGAATGTTTAGCTAAAAATATATTTAAAGAAGTGTATTGGTTTTGCTTTAGTATTGTTACTTAAATATACAAATTGAAATTATTAAATAATGCAGGCATTGTATTTTTCAATGATGTGATTTTGAAAAGGTTGGGAGAGGAAATGGGACCAGTAGGAGAAATATTGAATGGAGGAAGTCATATTGAATGAAATGTTGAGGTCAGCCTATAACCATCTTTAACGTGAATTCAGCATCGATAAAATAAAGTCAAAGAAGAAATCAGACATGTCGATTCAAGATAAAAATAAAGCAGTTACTTTTGGATAAAGTCCTTGGCTCGCGATTAGATATGTACAATCATTTGGTTAACACTTTAAGGTTAATCAATATCTAATTAAATATTAAATCGAATAATCAAAAGTTCTGATTATTCAATTGCAATTTCAATTGAATAATTGAATTGAAGTGGAGTAAAAAAAATAACAACATACAACTATAGATTATTATATCAAGTAGCTGGTGAAATGTATATTCGTTGGCGATTATAAGTTATAAATTTATATATTTTTTTATGTTTGTTAAAGAGTCTCTTTTAGTAGAAATGAAAAAAATCGATTTTGTAATTTACATTAGACCAAATCGATAGGAACTGCTTAATTGCACCTTACCATGGTAGAGAGGATTCATCTTGGAACTTTTCAGAAAAATTAGAAGAAATCGAAAAAATTTTCGATGCAGTGCATGCAGCTCAAATATCACTGTAGTGGTATCTTAGCAATTCCTAAATACCTGAAAAATCTGCGCTCTGTGAGGAAGTTCATGAAAATTGGGGGGGAAGCTCATACGGCCTCATTCAAACTCTGCTACCCAATATTTTACAGTCATAAACGAAGGAGCAGACTCTCCCAGAATAAAATCTAGCTCGCCTTTAATATTAGTTGGATTGAGGCCTTTCAAATGGAAATATTGAAGTACATAACGGTGACAAATTTCTTTCATGTTTACAAATTCGCTAAGATCGTTTAGTTTTGAAAACAACGCGTTCAAACTTAAACAGATGTTTTGTAAGATTACCACTTTTCACCAAAATATTTTTTTTTTCAAATTACTGACACCATCTATACTTCACTCAACAGCTACAAATCCATTCCACGAATTTCGGTGACACCCGCAAAATCAAAATCAATCAAAAAATAAGCAAAATCAAAGTAAAAAAGATTCAATGTCGAAGGATTTAGATGAGATAGTAGACAGCTTGGCGCGCCGAAAACGTCGTAGAACTGGCAGAAGAACAAGCCGCTCAAAGATGCTTTCCAGGAGACCAAAAGCCAGGCCACGCAAAAGACGACGTTAGTATAGTATAAATTAATGCTTTGCCTAATTCTCACGTTGTTTTTGTATCCTGACTATAAAATGTAAATTATTTTAAAAGTTAAATGATGACATATCCATTGGATTGCACTGTTTATATTCTTTCCGTTGTGGCCATTAAGTCGTTATGATAGAATATATTTGGAGGGCATGTGGGGGAAAAATTACAAAATGTAATGTAAATGTAAAATTAACAACTTAAGTTTGCAATTTACTTGCTTTTTAAACGTCCGTAAATTAGCACAAATCTTAATGATGAAAATCGGCGCTGCAATGTAGAAACATAGCGTAAAACCTTAAAATGAGCAAAATCTTTTCGTTGTGATTGTTGATAAATTAACGATTGAACTACTAAAATCCAGGAATGTCTTTAATTTCCAGGAATTTTAAACACACAAAGCAGACGGAAGATATTGAGTGCACGTTCATTACAGTAATATCATTCATTTCCTGAATTTTGCCGTTCGCTGAATGTATTAATTTTGTGCTTGATCTCAATTTATTACGTGCAAAATTTAGTGAAATCGACGAATCTTGTTTGCATGCATTCCAACTTGGAAATGAATTTCCATGATAGTTGAGGAATGACTTAAGCTTAATCCTTATTATACAATTAATTTGCTTTCTTGAAATATATTCAAGACCAAAAAAATAGTGAAATGGATCATAGGAGCTTTCAGGTAGAAATTTATACGCTTTCAATGAGGTATATCAGGACATACTACCTTAATGGTTACATGGTGAAACGGTGGACGTAATTTGTTCAAATTGGTTTTTGACGGATCCAAAACAAAAACATCAGTCAAATATGCCTTGTTTTGTTCGATAATTTGTTGCCATTTTGAAGGTAATTACGTTGTGCCCCCTATAGAAGCTCTGGCTCCTATTGGCAATATACTGGGACAGAAACCCCAAAGAAGCTCACCTCTGGTCAGGCTCTGTAGCTAACCTACTCGCAGTTTCAACCCACTGCGGTCCAGTGACTGGTGCTCCTGCACACGAGCAACAGCTGCGGACTATTAGGCTGAACAAGGTTATGGAATCAACACGATCCGACCAGTCTCGCTGCCGCTCAACCCTCAGGTCAGACTTCACGAAAAGGTCAGCAGACCTACTTCCCACAACTACATCGTAGAGCAAACGCTCTGGAAACAAACACCGTTGCTCCAGCCAAAACGCTCTAGGTAGAGAGCATATTGCTGACTATTCAGTCATCACCTGACCTAGTTATCGCTAGTCCTTGGAGTTCCCTTATATCTGTATATAAGGGACATTCGCAAAACACATGCCCCAGTCTTCAACTGCTGCACCGCAATTGTAGGGCTAGGAATCGGACAGGGCTCCTTTATGCAGAAAGACATTGAGTGACCCATGTCCCGTCAGCAAGAAACCCAGACAGAGGTTAACAACAGAATCCATCGGGCAACACCCATTAGTACTTGAAGGGCCTCTGTCGATACCGTACGACTTTCAGGCATACAAGTCAACAACACCACTCTCTGGCAAGAGAGGATTTTACGGTATCCGAATGCAGACTTTATCGATTCGTTCCACACAGAGGGCGCGTAATTTGTCATGGCAACAAACAGCCCCTGATAAACGATATGAACAGCTCGTCTACTAAGCCCCCAGTTATTCCTCAGCACTCGTCTAAGCAGGTGCGGTGACGCATCTGAGCACAGATCCATCTGTCAAACGAACGAGTGGCTTGCGAGATAATCTACTCCGCAAGACCATCATGTTGGTCTTATTGTCATCATGGCCAGGACCCTCTACTCCAACTGAGAACGAGGGCGACCCTCAACCATGATGAGTAAGTTATCAGTCACTGATCACTTGGCTGCCGCAATAGTGAGTCCATCATGAGCTTCCATGTAAATGAACCACAGATGGAACACTGCGGACAACCATGAACAACATCGAGCTCCACCGCACTATTTACCCCAACTACGCTAGCTGTTCTGTCCCAGAGATAACTACGCCAACTCCTGGCACCCTACCTCCTGAAGTCTTTACAACACCCTCACCCACAGCAGGTAATCGAAACCACCCTTGAAGTCCACGAATACACCAAGAACATAAGTCTCAGTGGATTCGACCACGCATCTCTGAGCATGCATCCGAGCATCCTCAACAATACGGCCCCTTGTGAAACGGTATTGGAAAGAGCACATGTCGTCAATGACCCTCTCACTAACTCTTTGCACCATTATTCTTTCCAGTACTTTTCCAAACACTGGAAGCTGGCCAATACCTCGAGGATTGCTCCTGATCTTGCCCGGTGGTTAAGATTTTCCACTGACGCGGAAAATAGCCAGCATGTACACAATGCCTGTACAAGACCTCTAAGTAATACGGGATAGCTTTCCAGAGGCTTTTACACATCTCTCTGGTTATTCCGTCCATACCAGGTGACTTCCGTGACTTGATAAGCGTCATGCTTTCCACGATCTCAACTCTTTCCAATTATGGTGCACTGGGTACCACCTTCGAAGGAGGCGGGGTCAGAGTCTCAGACCTCGGGAAGAACTCCCACGACAAAGCCTGAACGCAATCCGCCCAGGAATTCAGGATGGTATCGCCATCCTTTATTCCTGACACTTCCACCTTTTTTCCCTTTCTTCTACAGATGCTGTAGAGATGTTCCCAGGGATCATCTCTACGCTGAGTAGCGAACTCCCGCCACTCTGACTCCTTAATGTCTATAAGCATTTGCATATATTCGTTAAGTCCGGCTCTATACGAAGACTAAGTCAGCGGCATCTGTCCGTCTACCCCTCTGGAAACGTTTCCTGAGGCATCAGACTTCCCTCCTCTTCTGACTTAATTCCCGTGTCCACCACCTTATTCTCCTCTTAATAAGCCGCAAGCTCCTAGAGAGGAGGCTATCGTTGTCACGGTGAATAATCTCAACAATCGTTGATACCTGTTCATCCACCGTCATACGAATAACAGCCTCTAAGGGCACATCGGCAGCCGCAACTGCAATGTGTAACCCATATGCATCCTAGTTAACGTACCTGTTGAATCACCGCCTGATGCCTACGCTGCTGTCTTCAATCCGTTCATAAGTGAGCATACCTTCAATGTAGTAATGGTCACTCACGGACGGACTGACTTGCCATCTAGTCTGAAACCTGGATATGGCTGCACTGTTCGCAATCGTCACATCAATGTCACTAACCCCATGCACACTATCAAAAGTATACAGTTCATTCAGTTCGTTCACCACGGGAAGCCCCCTAGAGAACATCCTCTCATTCAGTCTCTCACCCCGAGATTGATTCTGATAGCCGGACGTAGCGCCGGTTACCTTACTAAATCACATCGGAAACGATGCATTCGCGTCCAAACCAAAGATTACAGGGTTACCGCTTGAAAGTGACAACACTGTATCCCCATGTACGTCAGATAGGGATCCAAATGCTTGCTAAACTTGCAATACAAGCTAGCTAGAAGAAAACGACCGAAATCGCCTTCAACAGAAACACATATCCTCCATTCCGAGCTAAAAACTTCAGTACAGTTCAAGCTAATGTCATTGACAATAACTGCAGCATTATACCTTGCATTAAGAAATACCCGCATAAAAGCAGGTAACCCACGCACCCATTTGTGGGCCACGTGGGGCTCCTATACAAGAGCAATACCGCAGCCACTGTCACAAATGGCCTTCCCTAGTTCCGCCATCGCAGCGACGCGTCTACCACAATTCAATTGTAGAAGGCGATTGCCCATCCTAGTGTCTTGCTTTCGCCTTGGCTACTCACCCATGAACAAGTCAGGGATGATCTTCGAGTCAACCCCCTAGACGATGACCCGCGGGCCCAATGTCTCAGGTCCCTGTCTGTTGAATAAAATGACTGATATCATCATATAAATGAAGAGAAGAATATTGCTGTTGAACAAATAATACTGTGGATACTTCAAGCGATTTACTGACAATGCTCTCTCATGATAACCGAAAATCTGACTGTACCAAACATTAGCTTTAGTTGTATTGATGTATGGCACAGAAACCTGGATTATAACACTCTTCGATAGAAAAATATTCTGGAAAATATATGGATACGGAGAGTACTGGCGTCTCTTGAACCATGACCTTTATGAGTGATATACTGGCATCGACATGGACAAGTGCATTAAAATACGGCGTTTACATGCCCTGGGTCAATATATGCGAAAAGTTTCCCACAACGTAATCGATGGGTGGCGCAAAAGGGGATGACCAAAACTCCGTTAGAAGAATCAGACTTTTGAAATACAATCAAAATTTGGCGTGACGAATTGGAGTAGAAGTGAAGAAAATCGAAACGCTTGAGATTACTTAATAGAAGAGAACGGCTATTCTAGTCGCCTCCTAAGTAAGTGAGTAAGAAGCACGTAAGCAAATACATATAGGTATAGTAACAAATTCATTTGACGTGAACATTTTTTAGTCTTCAAAATGTTCTGCCTCACTTTTTTACATTATTCTAATTTGGCAAAGTCAGTTGCAAGCAGGGATTCATAAATTCATGCAAAGATTAGAGTAACTAAAACGACCTGTATGGAACCCAACTAATTTTATTTTAAAGAAATCTTCTCACACCTTGCCAAAACCACAGTGGTATGTCACGCTATTTCAGTCGCCACCTAAGTAAGTAATAAGCACGTAAGCAAATAGTAACAACTTCTTTTGACGTGAAATTTTTTTTAGTATTTTTAGTATTCCTCACTTTTTTACATTATTCCAATTTGGCAAAGTCAGTTGCGAGCATTAATTCATAAATTCATGCAAAGATTAGAATAATTAAGGTGACCTGTATGGAATTCAACTTATTTTATTTTAAAGAAATCTATTATACGATCTTTTCTCACACCTTTCCAAAATCACTGTAGTGTGTCACGCATACGGTCAACAGTGTAAACTATAAATATAGGTATGTATATAAAAGTATATTTAAACGATATAATAAAATTCCATATATTTTTTAGTTTCGTGTGCAAAATATCAAATATTTTTTCACCAAATCCTTTCATGTTATTTTCAGGCATTAAAAACATCTCTTCCCCTACTACCTCTTTGCTTAAATGTCATTTAAAACTAAATTATGCATACAATATCCACTTTAATTGGTTGTTATCGCTTTTTTCGTAATTCTCATACAAAATTTGTCAATTTTTATCTCAGGCAATATTTAAAAACGGTTTTTTTTTTTTTGGTTTTCTGTTGTTTACTAAACAATTTTGCAGTTTGCTTGTTTATTTTTATTTATATATTTTTATGGATTTCATTTCCTTTAACTTACTATTTTGTATTTTCTGCTGCTATTGCATAAATATTGAAATATTTTGTTTTTTTTTTTTTTTTTTTTTTTGTATTGTTCTTACGCTTATTTTATATTTCGCTCTATGTTTATTTTCTATTTTGTTTGTTTGTTTGCTTCAATTACCAGTACAAATATAAATAATTTTAACTTAATTTTTTGTTTTCTTATTCATTTATTATTAATATAATATTATTATAATATGTTGTGGTTGTAGTTGTATGTCGTCATTCATTTGTTCACTGTGTATTTGTTTTATGAGTAATATGTACTATGAGTGTGTATGTCTTATGGTATTTGTAGACATAATTAATTATTTTGTAATTAATTAATATGGTTATTTAATACTTATTACTTAGCTTTTTCGGTTGGCCTGTAAATAAACTTTGTTAATTTTGTTTGATTTCACATTTGAGTAGAACTTGATTGGTTACTATGATGGGTTTTTGATATATAGAAAGTATATTTTGTTTAATGTTTATATGGGAAATAAACCGGATATGTTTATTCAGTTTATATATGAGTGAAAAGTATGAAATCCTATGAATCTAAATGTTTGAAGACACTTTTGTATTTTTTTTCTAACGATCAACCTTCACCGGTAGATGGGTAACGTTGTATTTTAACAGGGCAAAGTTATAAATTGATATAAAAATTGTTTAATAATTTAAAGGCAGCGAACCCTTACATTAACTATATATTTATCCTTGCTGCAATAAAAACAAATACCCTTTTATTCTGCGTATGAAGTATGGGCGAGCTTCTCATATTGAATGAGCTCACACGCATTTTATTTTTATTTTCAAACTTGCTAAAAAGGACATTCGGTTCGATGACGATTTCGAACCAGTTTGAGGAACTTTTAATAAATTTTTCGATAACTAAATCTGTTGATAACTGATCTTACCAATTGTTAGTAATGTGAAAAACAATGAAAATCATTGAAACATTAACCAAATAGATGGATACCACTTTTATTGCTCAAATTCGTTGATTTCTTTTAAATACGAATTACGAAAAAACTCTTTTTATCCAAATTAGTCTCTCTAGTGCTACTTGACGCTTCCAGCTTCCATACTGGTTTGTAATGATAAAATTTTCCCCCTCGTTTCTATTTTGCGGGGAATGCTTGTACTTAATGTATTGATCCCGTTTTCACCCTTTATATATGTCTTTATTATAAAAGATGACCTCATATTTGTCTCCTTTCTTTCCAGTTTTACCTTGGAATCATTAGAAAGAATTATTTTCTACAGCGAGCCTGCGCTGTATGTGGCATCTACATTTCTGATTTAATCATTTTGTTTCCAACCGTTTACTATGGATAATGATACAATTGCTTTCTTATTTCCTTCTTGTTCTACGGCCTAAAAGCTAGTGTTTCGAAAAACGTTCTTTTGGCTCGCATAAATATAAATAAGAATGTACAATATATAAATATCTTCAGTTATTTATCGTGATCCACATTAACATTTTTATCCCCCTTTTTTCCGGGTCCTCCCCATTATTGATTTAATTATATCTCAAATTATCAGGCGCTTAAGTTGTAAAAGTATCATAATTCTAGTTCCTTTAGCATTAATCATTAGTTCCAGACGATGGTGAGATTTTTAATGTTATCATGTTTGCCCTCTGAAACTACGAATATCGAGAATATCGAATACCATCCTATTCCGTAAAATTAAATATTTCGAAAAATGTTCTTTTGTAAAATTCTCTACTGCAGTAACAGGAACACACAAATGCAAGTTCGTGATTTTAGTTAGCAACGGTATCATTTTTATCCCGTTACATTTGTTTTTTACGCCTAAGTTTTAAGAGGAATGTGCGTCATAATTTTCATGACAAAATTTTCATGGCAAAAAAATTTTGTTCGGTTGAAAGCCCACGTTTGAATCACCACTTTTGTAGTAAGTTTTAACTATTTTTACGCGTTCTTCGGTTGTTAAACGATCCATATTAATAAATGGCAAACCTTTTACTAAATAAATAACATTATAAATGGCAGGTATTTAACAGCTGGTAGTCTTTTCAGACCGGAGGTTCTGAAACCACTAAATGGATCTAAATCTAAATCGACCGATTAAAAACATCTTTTCTGTTGCGTTCTACACAAACATCCGATTTAATCAATATATTCTTATATTCAGTTGTGTTACATTCATTGAAATTGGTGCACGTTGAGAGCTTGACAAGAATGAAAACAATGGACATTGGCACGTATCCCCAAGTAACTCCCACACAAATTAACCGGTTTTAGAAAATCTTCACTTTATCTTTATTTTTAACTTGTAGTCTGCATTAGCCTACCTTTTTGTTTACTGTATTAATTTATAACTAACTGTATAACTTGATCTTTGTAACCCAGATAGTCGTAGCTTCAATTCTCTCAAGAAGTCGTTAAATTTAACACAACTTGGCATACATCGTGCATTTGATGATCTATGTTCCGAGAATGTAAATGAGCCCCATTGTCACACCCCACTGATAACTTTCATACAAATTAATTAGTTTATCGATTACAGTTTAATTCGTACTATTTAATAGTACTGCATTATAATGCTTTGCAAAATCCAAAATAGACAACCAAGTAACCACGCCCCTTGTTGTGTCTCCTATGGGCCGATTAAACACTTTTGCTCTTCATATATTCATATCTTTCAAGAAGTAAAATTTGGCAAACACTATGCTTTTCTATCTCTCACACAAATTGACCGAATTCTAGAAATTTAAGTTTCTAGCTTTAATCTCTAATTTGCAGACTTCAGTTGTTTATAGTTTTTTCAATATTTGGTTAAATGTGAAATCGATTAGGGCAACTAAAAATAATTTTCCTATGCATAATTCCCAAGCGAAGAAATTCAGGAAGTTATAATTTGGCATTTCACATTACGTTTTTATTCAAACTATTGTTTTAGTGAGAAACTAATGATTTGCCACGTCTCTTCTAGACCATCACATTTTTTTTCTTTTTTATCTCAAAAGTCAGTTCAGTTGCCTGACATTTTTGAACTAGTTTTTTACTTTTACAAAAGTTAAATTTGAAAAATGTGTATAATATTGAGGATTGCTGTCTAACCCGCTGATCTGCAAATTTTTTACTCTGACCAATAATGTTCCACGGCCAAACTCATTTGCAATTTCAGCATTTCAGCAATTTAGTGTGCTGATTCTAAATATCTATCATTTGAGTTACTGTGGAAGGTTCCACATTTTTTATCTCCAAGTAAAACAACTATTTTTCAAAAGCTCTGTTAAATAAACCAAATATCGGATATTGTCTCGACTGATTTAACTACAAAAAATCACTGAGATGGAAAAGTCGGACCTACACATGAATTATATGGAAATGTCTGTTCCAAAAGACTATGAATATCTCACAAAATAAAAATCAAGTTTGATTTGATTTTTTGATTCTTTAAATTAACTAAATTTAGACTAATTACAATTTGAAACTTTTATTATGAATCTTAAAAATAATTACTATAATTATTTTTTATGATTTATGATTTACTTATACCAATAATAATTAAAAGTATAAATTTGATCTTTATTTTAAAATCAAATTTGATTCTTGATTTGATTCTTTTTATTCTCTTGACAGAGAAAATAGAAATTCTCTTGATAGGGAAAATAAAAGTCAAAATTTATAAAGTGCTAACATTTGCTAAAAGAAGAAGTATAATAAAAAACGTGCATAATATTTCAATGAGAAAACAATAATATCGAAAAACCAGAACAGAAATTTCCGTCAGGTGAACTAAAATGAAATCGTCAGGTCTTTGTCGGAGAATGATCTGAAGGCGTTAGTTCAAATTGAATGAGTACAGGAGTACAGGGATTAATTTAAGTAATTTCATAGAAGATACCAGAAACGGTAGTGTTACCCGGTCAATTTGTTCACAGTTTACCCAGTACTGCATTAAATATGATTGACTAAAATCTAAGTTACTGCAGTCAATGCGTTAGGGTTAACAGGGCGAAATGAAGTTTCAATAAATTGATCAATTTCAGTTCAGTTTCATCTCACAACTAAGTTCATCAAACGCATAATGTGTGTCAAATTTAAATGAATTTAACAAAACTGCTTGACCGATATGAAACTATGAATATATGAATTAAATTGGTGATTTACGGCGGAGATACCAGAGGATGTGTGGTTGGATATTCTCAAATTGTGCCAGATGTTATTAAACAACATAATGAACAAAAATTTAGTTTATGCAGTTCAGGAATTAGGAGTTGCAAAGAAGCAATAAGATTTTGCAAAATCGGTCAATTTGTATGGGCGGTACCAGAAGGGATAGGCCGATATAGCACATAATTAAGAACATAAAGGTCAATCTTGATTTTTAATTATTTTTGATTATTATTTCTGATTTTTAAACCCAAAGTTAATCACAACATTAATTTTTGTTTAAATATAACAATTATCATAAAACTTAAATAGTTGTTATAATTTGTATAATAAAAATCAAAAATATTTATTATTATATAATAATTATTAATATGATGTTATTATAATTATTATATAGCAATTATTTTTTATTAATATAATAAAGATCAATAACAATTATTAAAAATTATTTATATGGATATTATTCATAACCGTTACGGCCCCTGAAATAAATATTTCTAAATAAATATTTAATATTTCAAACAAATGATGAACAAATGTTCTTAATAATAAACTCCATTTAATAGAATTTACCCCAAGAAAAACGTATTTATTTAGAAAAGTTGAATTAAACGAATTCTTCTTCAACAACAACAAAAATATTTAATTTAAAGGAACCTTTTATTAAGAGAAATTGTCATGCCTAAATATTTCGTATGGGGGTTTTCTTTTTTCTTTCAATACTTCAAATTCTGCAAATCTCATAAAGATAATAACATGTTTACTATATCGGTTGATGGGCCAACAATAAAGTAAAACAGCAAGCAAGGCTTAGTCACCAACTATTGAGTGGAAATACCAAGAACAGCGGCCTAAACGAATTCGCAAAATATATTGGTAGGTTTGTTGGCTTTGAAATTTGTGGCCCAAAAATCCAGATGTAAACAAAAATGTTATCACTGGATTGCCAGTCGTAAAGTAATTGGAGACCTTGCAACAATTTATTCAAAAACAATATATTAATAGCTTTAACTATAAAACACTGTCGAGTATGATTAGGCTAGTAGCTGGAATTCAATATAAATTGTATAAAGTTAACAAACACATTGAAGTACTGCCAAGCAGTTGCCAACGAAATAAAATGAAATGAAATTGTATTGCGCCATTTCATGTGTTACCATAGTTATTCAGGCAAGTTCTAAAAACAAACTCGTTCTATTTTTCTAATCCTGCCATTTGTTTTGAGTTCTCTAGAGCGCTACCTGCAGATCATTTTAAACGCACCGATTTTGCCAGTAATGATCCTAAAGTGTACTACACAGCTACCAAAGCAATGGCTAAAAAGTTTGACATTTTAGTTCGTGCGGTGCTCTCTGAATTACCCTTAGCATCAGCCTTCAAAAGGCATAGAGAAATTTTGATCTGCTGTTTGAAAAAATCAGAGGAAAGTCGTAACGAATAAGGTAGAAAAGGTGAAATCGTTAAAAAAATTAAAAGATTTTCTGATCTGAAGCTCAAATTATTATGGACCTATTCAAACGAAATGGCTATACGAAATTGGAAAATAATTTCCACAGATTTATCGAAAGTCATGATATTGACAAATTTATGAAACATGTTGAGATGTTATCGGAAATAGAAGTAATAATAATAAAAATTATGTTTAGATATTTAAGAGATGGTGTTTAAAAAAATTCAGATGTATTGAAGAGTTTGATTTAATAACATAGATCACAGCAGAATTTTTTCAGAGCGCTGAAGAGTTGCCTCAGCAATAACAAAACGAGTGCGTTGGAGCTACCCAGATTTAATACTCACCTGTGGCAAATAAATTATTTTTTTTTTAATTTTTTTAATGAAAAGAAAGTAAGTATCACTAAGAATTGCTGCTTCCCTCTCTTATATTTACACTAGCCAACAATGTGCCACGATAATAATGCATGGGTATCCATAGATAGTTTTGCATCTTTCTGAAAGAATTTGGTGTGCTGATTTCCAACCCCTAACATTTGAATTATACTAACTTAAAGTTTGGAAAATCTTCGTCTTTCCTTAAATGTATCAGTAAAAGCGGGTTGTATAAAAAATTTGCAAGTAGGATATTTGTGGTAAATGTTAACAAATCAAAAGAAAATATATTTTTTTTCTTGCTGGTCTTTTCTCCATAAAAAAATACTCTCTCGTCCATAGTTTTTCGATGAAAAGACAAATTTTTGAAAACCTCGTTTTTATAGAGAGCATACGCCTTAAGAGGAATGAGAAATTTTTGCCAGTGCAACAGTTTTGCCGCTCTTATTTCCTGTTCTGTGATAAAAGCATACATTTTTAAAAGTCTTTCTTATAACAACTAAGGTCTTTCTTATAACAACTAAGGTTAATTTATGTTCCAAAATTGGTAATTACATCAACCCTTTATTTCAGCCAATAACACAATTTCTGTCCTCCATCTTATTCTTTGGTTACTCCCAAACGTATAAATTCGCAAACATATAGAGACTTCCATTGCAGCCGCTAGTTGTGATCAGTGGTACCAGTAGGGCGACTACTGTTTCTCTGTTCGTTTAGTACCCTAAGAATACGAAATTCCAAAAATATTTTTCCGTCTCGAAGTTATTGTGGGCCTTTCCTCATTTCATGACTGTTGTTTGTTCTATTCAATTGAATCATTTTTGTACCCTTTATTCCCCATTTTGGTGATTTCAACAGCTACGCCTTTAATGATGTGTGGTAAGTCGTCCCCTTTCTTCCCTGTTTACCCCGTAAAAATAGAAATTCTCTTCCCCCACTTTTAGGGGAGTTTCACACCACCCAATTCATGACTTTAGTTGCTATTTTTTTTTTCTAACCGACGGTAAATTTTTTATTTCCGATTTTATTTCCTTTATTCCTTGTTTTATTTTCTATAGCACCCATTTACAAAGTCTCTTTCGACCTATAAGCGATCGTAGGATTCCAACAGAATGCGAAAACGAGGAGACCAAAGATACATTTTATGACTGCCTAAATGAAGCTTACGACTATTGCACTGGATACATAAAAATTGTTCTGGGATATTTCAGTGCCAAGTAGCTAAACAAGGACTGCCGTTTGTATGATCGTAGGTTTGATGTACTGACAAATATTTTGTAATTCTCATCAAAATGTAGACTCCCATCAAAATTTAGTCTATATATATGATGGGTGCAAGCTCACTGAATCTGGGAAGCTCTTCTATATCTTATTCATGAGGCATAATAATAGTATCGTAATACGACGTATCAGATTTATAAAATGGTAAAAAATGAAGGAAAAATTAATGTGGACTTACGAGCAATCCGTGGTCCTAACACAGAGCGAAAAACGTAAACAACTAAACATGAAAGAAGATAGACGGCGCTAAGCTGCATACCCGCAAAATGATCACAGTCTTCTCTAACAATCTCTCTCAATTACTGCGACAAAACACCTCATATCCTGATGAGCCTGACACACAGTGGCAACATATCGCGCGTTCGATGGCAACTGTCGCAAACCCCACTCTTAGATAATCCCTGCTGCATGCGAATCAGCGGATAATTGTAGTACTTGCTGTGAGGGATGGTATAAGAAGAGACGATTTTGCTGCAATTAAAGGGAGAACATTTCTATAAGCTGCTAATTCTGGATGCAGAATAAGGAAGAAGTCACGCTAATTTCCAACGATGAAATAGATTGTCCAGCACCGAAGCAAAATGAAAGCAGGATAGAACAGTATCACGGCTTGAGGACAACAAAGATACATATTATCTACCAGAAGTGTTGTTTAAAACAATGTCGACAAGTGATAATTAGCACGAATCATCCCTTAAACATGATTTGGTCAATAAATGCATGCTCGATGATTACAATCTATGTATTATATCCTGAGTTCAAAAAAAAAACTTTCCTATAATGAGGCCTTCCTATATATATGAAAACCTAAAGCCTATTCTTGAGTCTTATCATTGCGTTTTTAGACTTGGTAAAACCACTACTGGCCAGATGTTCATGCTTTGTCAAATCCCCGAAAAGACTGAAGACAACCAGAAAACCAAAGCTATCTTCGATACCCCAAAGCTCCAAAAAAGCCATGATCGGGTTTGTTAATCCTGCTAAACTTATACGTCATTGTAGAACTATACTCACTGAGACACATTCTTTAGTTATAAGAAGCAAACATTTGTATGAGCTATTATATATACATATAAAATAGGGAAAACTGCAGTTAACACAATTGGCATCATTAACAAAAGACACATGCTACTTGCGTACGTTGATGGTATAGACATCAATGGCAGAAAAATGCGCGATGTTATTGCAACCTCCTCAAGTATTGAAAGGCAATCTGCGAAAATGACTCTACTAATACACGAGAATAAGTACTTTTTTCCACCAAACAAAACAACTATAATGACTAAGAAATGAGAGACTAAAACTCTGTTGGAATGACTGGGCTCCTCTTAAATTAAAATTCAGCAGTGAATTTAAGCCTGTAACATACCGGAGTTTTTTTTAGCTCCATCAGCTCCATCATTGAACTTAACCGGAACTTTGGTCAGTTAAATTGAAGTTGTGTTTGCTAAATAGATCATTTATCTGCCACACAATAATAACCTCCATCCCACCATACCTTAGATGGTAGTAACGCTTGTGCGATTTTCTAATCGAACCGTCAATATAATCTCGATTCACCAACAAAACTATCACAATTACTATACGGAGTTGCCAATAAAACCGAGTTTTTGAACTTGAATTGCTGGTATAAAACTGAGCTACCGATTTAAAACATAAGCCACATGTTAAATGTTCCTTCGCTCTGCTAAATTGTATTTCGGACCGCTAATACGGGTATGGCCAGTTGTGGCACGATAGTTAGAATATGCAATTATCGTGGATCGTGGATTCGATACTTAATACAACCATCAAATCTTTCTTTGAACGCCACCTCGATGTATCCTACGAACAGTTTGGGTAGTGCTAGTAAATGCTTCAGAATCTGACATTCAGAATTATTGTTAAACTGTAGACATAATCAAGTTGGTATCTTATGGCTGGAAAAAAGGGCTGACAATTGCGATATCTTGCTCCCAAAATTGTTGGCTTCTATTCCTAGATAGTCCAAGTCAACTTTCCTATTCCAGGGGGACGCTGGAAATCGCATTGTAATATGCCCAATATGATAAGCACATCGTGAGTAAGGACTTCACGACGAAACTCACGTAAAACCCCTATGGACTCTGTAGGTCTCTTTGAGTGAGTCTGAAAATAGAAGGAGTGTTAACTCTCTGAATGAGAAGAACTCTCTCATATCTCACTCGTCGGATGCAGATGAATTTGTCTTTTTAAATATATTGTATCATGTAATTGTCCATATTTCTGACAGAGTCGAGTGAATTAATAATTTCGATACACCACCAAACCCATGTCGGAAAGGTGAATCACAGTTACAATACCGAGTAATAATATAAGATCGAATATTTGAATTTACGTTTCCGTTACGAAATTGAGATACCGATTCAAACTTGAGCCACATTTTAAATGTTTCTTCGTGATGCCAAACAGTATTTTGAATAGGTAAACCGTATTTGACCAGTCACGTTATGATAGTTAAAAATGTCATTACCACGCATATAATCATGGTTTCGAGCGTGATAAAATATTTTCAACTGTCGTTCGGAATTGTCTTTCAGCAGCAGATCGTGCTCAGTGAGTCATAACATGGAATGCATGCAAGCTCACTGAATATGGAAAGCTCTACCATATTCCATAGCATGGTAGGCAATCTGTTTGTTTTTTACTTTCAGGCGTTTGTTCTAAGCGATGGCATCATTTTTACTCCCTTTATTCAATCCTTGTTTTTTACCTTCAGGCGTTTATTCTAAGCGATGGCATCATTTTTACTCCCTTTATTCAATCCTTAAAAATACGAAATTTCAGAATCGCAATAATACCATTCAACTTTTATTTCAGCGGCGGTCGCATTAATACGTCTCATGAACTGTTCGAATAATCGAAGAGTCTAGTGAAAGTTTCTCAAAGTGACGTTGAGAATCGTCTTTATGCAGTAGATCCCAATCAGTGCGTTTGAAAACAGAGCACGTGTAAGCTCACTAAATATGAGTACTTGTTTTTAAGCCGGATATCCATCTGATAAATCGAACTTTAGTCTACAAAATCGAATTTATATTCGTTGAATCGGGCTTCGTATTGATAAATGTAAATAATATTCATTAGAAAAAAACGAATTAGATCCATCAAAAAAATTGCCTACATTATGATGACTAATTGGGAGAAAATGCTTCATAATTGAAGTTTTCCCAACAGAATAATTTTCCAGATAAATTGGTTGTCCTACTTGATGGATAATTTGTCTTTAATTTAATTATTAATTAATGTCTTTAATTTAATTATTAATTAAGTAGATACATCAAACCGGTTCAAAGGATCAATGGCATACACATTTACAAATATGTCGGTTATACAATTATTGTTTTATATTCTTAAGAATAACTGAAAGAGAATGCATAGATTACTATAATTTCTAAATTATTTCATAATACAATTAGCTATAGAAATAAAAGCCTTAACAAAATATATAAGTACATATCAATTTCTAAAAAATTTCTTTACTTTTCATAAGTAACAACATTTCATGATGTAGAATTTTTTTAAAACTGCTTTATATCTGGCTTAGTGTCTGTTTAATAATTTCTTTGTCTTTATATTTTAGATTAGCTTATATTAGTGCTTAAACTTGTAGGCCGCCCCGAGCGTCACCCCAATATGAACATATTTCCTAATGTATTTACACACAGCAGAGAGTTCAGAGTAGAGTTAAGAGCAGATAAAAACCTTGGTTCCGAATACTTAAACTACTACATTTTTTTTTGTTTACCGTGTTTTGTTTACTCTCTTAAGACATGGACTTCTTCGGAAACTCTTTTGTACAAATAATAGAAAACTATAACGTAGGCGTTCAAGCCTCTCTCACAATCACGAATGCACTCATTTTCACGCACTCATAAATCAATCGATCAATCATTCACTCACACATCTTGCATGGAAATACTTTTAGCCACACACATGCACACATACACTTACATATACACACAACATAGAAATTATGAGAACAACAAATTTAAACTTTATTCATTAGTTCCAAAGGTGTCTGGGGATCACCAGTGCTTGTGCCTCCATTCATTAATTCCGAGCTGAGATCATTTATTGAAGTGACCACGGTGTTAACCACTGTATTAACAACTTCGGGTATGGTTGCCACTGTAGCAGCAACAGTGGAAAGCACCGCTACAGTGGCCGTAGAGGTCACCGAGGTGGCCGACGTGGATATGGTCGACGGCGTGGTTATGGATCCTATGGCCGCCAACGACGTTGTTGCATTCACTGCCGCTAGAATTGTGGACGACTCCATCATAGTAGTGGTAGGCGACGCTGAAGTGGAAGTCACTAATGCTGTGGCCAAAGCCGTAGTGTTGCTGAGTATTGATGATGTGGTGGTAAATTGATAATGCGTGGGATGATCCATAATGTATGGATATTTCGGGCATGGATTGGTTAATTGAGCACCCAGCATTGACTCAAAAACATAGCCAATAAAAGAGCCAACAGTCAAGCCAACATTGTAGGACAATGTCATCATATTGCCGGTGACTTCTCTTAAAGTGGCATTTACCTTGGCTGGGGCCAACATCATCGGGAGACTTCCCGCCAAGCCATTACTTACACCCAAAGCAATGGTAAAAATAAAAGCAGCCGTCTCCCCCGAAATCACCGGTTGATGACGTGGAGCACAACATAGTAGCAGTAGTGGCACCAAAACAATTCTCAAACCGGACATTAAAATCAGTTGCCTCCTAGACCAGGGGTAGGGTACGCCAGCCAATGTTTTGCCTATTAAATCGGACGTATTAAAAGTGAACATTAGCAAAACCGGCATCCAGGTTCCCAAACTGCAGGACACAATTTCCGATTCGATGCCAGGATACAGAGACAACGTAACGCAATAGGCCAAAGCTATACAGACCATGTACGGATATATGGATTGAGCTACTTGCCATCGTGAAGCGAAACCAGTTTTCAAATCACTTAATTTACCGGGATTGCAAGTGCCGGGAGTTAAAACATGTTCCACTTTAAAGGCGACCGTTGTAGGTGTTGCCGGTTCCTGGGGTGTGGAGGGTATATCGGGCAGATTGTTGAGACCCTCAATTACACTTTCTCCGGCCGAAGGATTGGAAAGTTCATAGACAGGATTGCTGAAGCTTAAAGCGGCTGGTGTAGTCTTGGCGGCGATCGGTGCTGTAGGACTGCTGGGCTCGAGCGTTAAAACACCATATTTTGCTGTCGGTGTAGTGCCATCGATATCATTCTGCGAGGAAGAGAATAAATTTGTCAAGAGATTAATTAGGAAGGTAGTAAAAGTCAATCAAATCCCAAAATTTGAAAAAAAAAAATATTTAAATCATTAAGTAATTTAAAGATTAGTTGCTATACATAATACAATAGTGAATTCAAATAATTAAGACTGTGCACCAAGTGGGAAATCTCTACCAAGAAGGAAATTTACACTAAATTTCGCATATATTTCGTATATGAACTTTACTCTTACTAATTCTAAAAGTCGATAAGGACGCTTCAGTTTAACTATAGAAATGCGACAATTTTTATGGATGTGAGATGCTTTCTCGTATCCTAAAGATGGGGAGTGAAGGTTTTTTTAAACTTTCTTTCTCAATTCACTTTATATGAAACAAAAAATTTCAACATTGACTCTTTTTCAAACTCAATTACCCAACTCACTATATATCCAAACGAAAAGGTGAACCGAACTAGTGGGCGCCGACACAAAAGTGGTGGTGGACCCGCATTGATATTTTTAAGTTCTTTGTATAAACAACTGGCGTCCTTAATCATAACTTAAAATAAATATAACTGCATTCATAAACGTTTAATGGTTGCCAAACGTTTTATAAACCAGTTTTAATTTCAAAAATTGTACTGGAATGTACTCTACTGTAAACCTCAAACAAAGTGACATATAAAAAATGTGTTTAAATTTTAAATCCAAATCCTATATTTCCCCTTGGATCCAATTAGGTGCCCAAAAATTGGGCTCTAATAAAAACATTTTAAAGAATTTTAGCTTCAAATTGCACTACCAAATTTACTTTCTCTGTGAAACGTCAACATAATACCAAAAGTTATTTATAAACAATAAATTAGTGATGTGCAACAAATCAAAACAAGAAGTAATTCCACCAAAGTAATCGGTTTTCGATTATTTCTTAACGCGGTGATTTAAAAGTACACTACTTATTAAGTCCTTTTGTATTATTCTCTCTTTCATATTCCATGTTTTATAAAAACTGTGAAAAATTGTGTGACAATAATTTTAAGTTTTTAAAACAAATACATACAATGTATTTATTTTCGATTGCCGATTATTAATCGTTAACTCATTTTACACACCACTGATGACGAAAAACGCAATGTTGCTCTTAGAACACATAAAGCGTTCTTTACAATTTTTTATATGGCCGTTTATTTAATGCACAAAACTGCACAAAATTTGTCAACCACGATCTTTTCATACACAAAAGTTTAAGATCTCCATGAACTGAGAGCTTAGATTTTTGTATAGAAAAGATGAATGTGAAGTTACACTGTATGGCACCAATTCCGAATATCAGTTTGGGAAGGTTTTTCTAAACTTGGCGAATATTCGAATACTCAAAATGTTTACAAGCACAACATGATTCGAATTTTCAATCATACGATAGTTTCGTGAACTAGCCACTATGCCACGGTCAGTCGGAAAGGATCACGGTTTAGTCATCTTTAATTGAGATGTGGTAAAAGTTTCACAGATCACCTTTCGACATCGACTTTAAATAGTAGATCTCCCCTTCCTCAAGGCTTGCAATTAAAATGCGAATAAGTTCTCGGAAGTTCGTCTCTTGTAAAATCCCTTAATTTTAAATCAATTCATAGGGAAACATACAACTTCAACAATGGTTCTCATCCAAAAGAGCTAAGAGCCCCACTTACGAATTATTAAAATGTATAGGCAGAAGGACAGCTTAGTTAACAGGCAAGTCAACTGTCTAGAAAGTTGCTATCTCAGCTGATAGAATTTTGACAACTTTAAAATTTTCATAATTGCGGCCACACAGATTTTTCCATACATAACATATCGATTTCTTTTATATAATAATAAAGTCGGCCTTTTTAAACTATCATTTATCTGTACTTGTTGGCAGAATGTACACTGTATAGAATGATTAATTTAGTAAATCCCCGATTTTATTGTAATGGATAAAATAATTATTCTTTGTCTGACTATAAAACTATTTTTCACCTTACAAAACGTTTCCATGATGTATCAGCTCCTCGACTTCCATTTGTTTAGATATCCCTTCTCTGAATGTCTTTTCCAGCCACCCGATACATTCAAATAGAATATGCTTTTGTTCAACGCTGTTTTTTGTTTCGAGATTATTTTGTTTTAAAGGACTCTTAAAACACTCTTGAAACTCAAAAGCACAACTCTATCATTCAAATGACGCCAAAAGCGGATAATACACTGTGTGTCATTTACAGATGATGTCAGACGCAAGAAAATACATTTAAAATTCACTTAGAACTCGACAGCAATAACCAACGATACGATATTATGCGTAAGAATATGAGAGGCAAAGGCAAATGGTGGGGAAAGTGTACCAACTGAGGGGGAATTTGAAGAACTAAAAGAAGGACAACCGTAGAACATCAACACGTGTAATACATCAATAATTCGTCTTTCAAATTCAAATATAGGAAAACGTGTATTAATACTTCTACTTCAAATTATCTTACGACAAATATTCCCTTAGTTTTCAAGATATCGTGTACTTTATTCTTGAATTTCTATATTGTCTTGAAGTTTTTGAATAGTTACATTAGAATGACGTTTATGCACATTCGATCCAGAAAATGTATCGGGAAAGATGCAAAGAAATTATCAAAATTATTTTTGTTGCTAAGTACAGCTGTCCTCTATACTGACGCACAGCTTTAGTGCGTCCCATTTTGTTTACAGTGTCCCATTTTGTCAGTTCATCTCAGGTGTGTTTTCAATAAAAATATAGAACAATGAATTCATCTCAAATTTTGTATTGCAAATGTCATTTCGTATACCGAGTGACTGAAAATATTCCATATTTTACTAAAATCACGTTAATATAAGTGGTACAGTGTATTGAAATACGACTTTGATGTGGTAGAATATTTCCTTCGCTCAGGAGGGCCATCAATGCCTTCAATTGATGTTAACATCAATGAAACGATAAAAACGGTGACTGAAAATCGGCATTTAAGCTTGAAAGATACAACCGATGAACTTTAGTTGTCTCCCGAACCAATTTATACCATATTACAAGATTATTCGGGTATGAAATGCGTCGCACAGTGCTTTGCCCCATAGACAAAAATAAAAAAAATTGTCCCAAAATATAATGAAAGTTATAATAATCGAGAGATAACAATACAAAAGAAATAAAATTGAAGGAAATAGTTTTGTTTGACTCTCCTACACTTCACCAGAGGGCTCTAAATTTAGTGAAATTTAAGCAAAAATCAATGAATTAAAAACTAAATTGTATTGTTTTATGAAAATAATTCCCAAAATTTTTTTTTTTTTTTGAGAAGGAGCTTAAAATTTGGATTTTTATGTTATTTGGTGTGAGCAGAACTCGGAAAAAGTAAATCATGTGTTGAATATGTTAACCGGAATTATTTGTAATCGCTGGAAAAAAATGTATTTTTCTAAAAATTTTCAAAAATTACAAAAGTTTGATGGAATTAAAAAAAAACCATTTTTTTTATTGTGTTTTATTTAATAGTGTTTTTTAAATGTATAAGAAATACCTTTTTTAAAGAAATACCGCTTTTAAGCGGGCATAAAAAAAAAGTTTTAAAAAAGGTCTAAATTCACATTTTTAATCACCGTTGGCCGGTTGCTGATTAGGGTGGAGTGGAAAGATCTGTTTTTTTTTTAATTTGAAAAAGTTTCACTCGGGAAGAGATGTAGTTTGAGATTCTTACGAAGGCAAAAATAAGGAAAAAAAATTTAAGGGTCACGCCACTACATCAAAATTTTTGAATTATCGCTACTTTGGCACCGATTTCAACAAACTCTTAAAAATTTTATTTTTCTTATTCTTATGCCTAATATTCTTGCTTTGTAAAAGTCAGATGTATGATCATGCTGTAACATATGTTTTGCTATTCCTGTATTACATTATCATTTATAATTCGAATTAGAGATGAGAACGTGACAAACTATTTTTTACTTTAAAAATGCCCGATTGCTATTTATTAATTCTGAGTACATATTTTACAATCACGTATAGCACGTATTACTATAAAATAATTACTTAAATTTAATTAATGTTAACATTTTTGCGTAACGTAAGTAATATATATGTAAATATAGCACAAGCAAAAGTGAGTACATAAAACTAAAAATTCACACGGGCCCATCTCAATTAAGAATGAAAACAATTGTTTTAAAAATAATACAAGAAGTTAGAATTGAAACTGTGACGATTCAGATGTTATTGGTTGTTGGTTAACAGCATCTTCAAAAAAATAAAATATCGGCGTTAAGGGCCCGAGCACAAGCCATGAAAATGTAGGTGATGGTAACATTATAGCAAACACAGAAGATGCAGACGTATCAATGGATTCAGTATCTGGAGGAATTGATGTAGAAATTGCAGCCCCGGCCACCACAAAAAACGCGGCAGACCAACCAAAAGATTTGATCAAACTACAAGCAAAACTAAAAATCGCAGAGTAGCAGATTTAGTTAAAAAATATTCACTTGAGGAGTTAGAATTCGCTGTAAGCAAAATGAAGCGAAACTCAAATTCGTTTTCCGAAAGCCAGGACTCTAACAAAAAGTGCTTGCCAATAGCAAAAGCTTTAGCGCTTTATATGGATTTAGATACATAGTTCTGCGAAAATACATAGTTCTGCGTCAAGCAATCAACAAATTACATCCTAATTGTTTGCCATCATTGTATGCGTTGCAAGCCGAAAAGATTGATTCCACCTGTAAGTGTAACAGAAATTTCAGCTGAAGTGGATTTAAAAACATTAATGCGTAAAACAGTAGAAAGAATTTGTGAATTTTGTGACGTGTAAGATGAAACATGCAAGCTTTCGTTGTTTTGCAAGTGGGAAATGGATGGTAGCTCTGGCCATAGTCGTTATAAACAAACATTTAGAAAGAAAAGGAGCAATTCTGGAAGTAACTTACGAAATGCATTGTACAATGATTGACGGTGCAGTGGCAAATATTTTAACTGACACAAATGCAGCAAGAAGATGTTTCATTCTTAATGCAAGCCCCACTGAAATGAATATTGTAAATGTATCAAAAAATCCAAATGCCGAAAACTACAAATATGGGCTTTCAACCCTTCACTGTTGGATAAAATTTTTTGAATGCTTGATACATATTGCTTACCGACTGTCCTTTAAGCTTTGGCGAGTCGGTAAAGAAAATAGAGATCAATTTATGGAAAATAAAAAAAAAAATCAAAATGAATTCAAAGCAAGAACAGGTCTAATAATTGACCAAGTAAAACATGGATTCGGAAACACAAATGACGGAAACACTGCTCGAAGATTTTTTTCCAACAGTGACGTTGCGGCCGAAATAACAGGCATTGACAAGGGACTTATTGATAACTTTGGCATAATACTAAGGGTTTTATCTTATAGACCGCCCACGAATGTAAACAGCTTTAAGGAGCTGTTAAGAGTCACTCGTAATACATATTTAATACATTATGGATGGTATTACATGCCAAGCACTGTCCATAAAATTTTAATTCATGGATCTGATGTTATTGAGTTCTTCAACTTATCAATAGGTACGCATGTGAATCAAAAACTTCTGAATTATAAATTTATATTTCTTCATCTTTTTACCCAGGATGTAAGTCGGAAGAAGCAATAGAAGCGAACCATAAAAACGTAAGAAGAGTGCGCTTATCTCATACAAGAAAAACTTCACGAGAAGATACAAACAGGGATTTGATGACCTATATGCTATTGCAATCAAATCCCGTGTTATCATCAAAGAGGAACATAAAAAAAAACATTTGATTTGGCCGGTATTGAAAAATATATTCACAGGGAAAATATTATTTTTGAAGATGACATATTTGAACAGGATGAGTTAGGTTATTCGTTGAGCGAAAATTAGGATGGCTCCTGTAGTTATGACGCTTAGTTTTAACCAAAGAAATAGCTATATTAATAAAATAAATAAGTTTTTATTCATACTTTACTTGATTGATAATGACCAAGTGTACATTTTGGGATTTTACCAATGAAATAAAACGAATTTCCTGTATTATGTTCTATAGTATTATTAACAATAAAGTATTAATGTAAGAGAAATATTGCACCTTTTGTATGGGAGGTACTAGAATTCGTCATCCGATTTCTTTTAAATTAGGCGTACAATTTTTTGGATTGGAAAGCTTATGCTTTCTGAATTTTAGTTTTAAACGCACAGGGTGTCGCAATAGTTGAATTTTTGCAGCCAAAAATAGTTTCGGTTTGTATGGGCGGTAGGCGATGGGCGTGGTCAATGTTGATGAAATGCTATTTTTTAATAAGAGGGCATATAGATATGTTCTTCACGCAATTTTCATGAAATTTTACGCAATAGTTCAATTTTTATAGCCAAAAATTATTTCGGTTTGTATGGGCGGTAGGCGATGGGCGTGGTCAATGTTGATGAAATGGTATTTTTTTATAAGAGGCATATAGATATGTTCTTCACGCAATTTTCATGAAATTTTACGCAATAGTTCAATTTTTATAGCTAAAAATAATTTCGGTTTGTATGGGTGGTAGGCGATGGGCGTTGTCAATTTTGTCCATACTTTGAAATTTTCTTAATTTAGTTATATTAGGGACTCGCGCCAAATTGTATTACCCTAGGACGACTCCTTCTATTTTTGTCCCATCGATGTACTGGGACAAAGCACTGTGCGTCGTCGCCCCGCTAATTTTAGAAAAATTTGAATTTCCTTTAAAAGCTCAATCTCGTCAAGGTCGCTGCAGATATGCTTTACCGAGTAAATTCCAATCCCACAGTCATACAATGCGCTTTAACTAGAGATGTGGCATGGGTTTATTATTATACTCTGAAATGCAAGCTAGTGAACAACCTTCTGAATGACGCCTTCCAACTTGCCAGAAGATAAGTCGGTAGACAAAAAATATTATCTGGGCCTTATGCGCCATTTGAGAAAGCAAATTCGTCGAAAAAAGTTAGACTTGTAGAAAAAAATCTAATGAATTTTGCACCGCAAAAAATTGCGCCTTTTAATTAAGCCGAGAGCGAAAAAATACGTCAAAACCGATCAGGAATCAAGATAATGCTGGCTGTTTTCTTTGACTGTCGCGTTGTTGTACACTCGAAACTCTTGCCAGAAGGTCAATCGGTAAATAACAAATATTATCTGTTCATAATCCTCCATTCGAAAGACCAAATTATGTAAGTACGGCCAGATTTGTGGAATGAAAAATGAAGAATTTTGCATCATAATGTCGTACTATCTCACAAGGCTGTCATTGTAAACGAATATCTGGCCCAAAAACTTAACAAATATCATCAAACAATCACTGTATCCACCTGATATGGCTCCAGCTGACTTTTTTCTCTTTCCAAAACTCAGACTATCACTGCGTGGTACCCTTTTCAGTTGACAGAAGAGTGAACTCTTTTCCGGAAAATGTGTTTGAAAAATGTTTTGATGATTGGATTATTCGTTGGCATAAGTGTATTATTTAGGAAGCGACTTTTTTCTAAGTGACAAAATAAATTTTAATAAATGATAAATATTTCGCACTATATTGGTCATTTCCAGATATTTTTTGACAGAATGTACAAAGTTTTCACATTTGGATTATTTTTTCAGAATACTTTGACAAGAAGACTTATCGAAAAGCATTAAGTGCTTGTGGAGATAAAGGTGTAGTAAAAAGAAATTCAGTATCTTTCTAGCATACTTGGAATCCAGGAAGTCCAAATTAGGAATATACACCGTTTTGTTCCATAACTTCTTGCGATTTTAAGGATAATTTCATTATGCTCCCGAAACTGTTGAGTAGTCATTATTGATTTGTTTGACCTATTGTTGAACACAGTCCCTTTCCTATTTCGTTTCGTTCAGACAGCCAAGTTGTAGACAGTACAAGTCCGAATTAAATGTTCGGCTGTAGTTCTCATACTAGATGATTCCATGACAATTCCACCAAACATACAGCAAAATCTTCTTGACCGTCAATACTGGCTTGGTCATCATTAAAGCTTCCAAAGCGTGGTTCGTCTTTGACATCAAAACTATCGGAACATAATCAATAAAAACAAAATTGTGCGCGATAAGCTGTTACAGTAAAAGGAACTTTTCTTATTTTAAGCCACCTGACGTCCATTTTCGTCTGCATCGAAGAAACCCCGTAAAATATGCCGTATTTTCTCTTTGCTGGTACCCATCTCTTTGGCGCGCGCTCAAACAATGCTGTGGCAAACAATCACAAAACTGTCCAAAAAGTTTTTAAGTACGAAATCTAATCTCAATGATTCAATGTTGTGTTCTCGTTGCTAAAGTTCAAAGGATGGGGCTTTTATCCAATATATATTTTTACCCCACCATTTTTGTAGTTGCGATTAACTGCGTTCAATAGAATCAAAATGAATACTTACCAAACGATCTTCGTCCGGGCGCAAAACAATTTTGGCACATGCCTTCATATGATAGCGAACAAATGGCGAATTAATGGTGGCCAAATGCAGCAAATAACTGAAGAGGATATACAAAGTCGATGTAAAAAAGAAAATCACGGTTGACACACGATCATTTTGTATCAAGAGCTTTGTACCAACACGATTGGAAGACACCAGGAAACCAGCCAAACTTTCGCCCGTCATAACAGCCTGGGTGTAACGTTTAGGAAACATGCTGGCGAATCCATAAAAACTCGATTGTTGAACTGAAATAAATAAAACCCGCATACCATCGTTAGACACACAAATAACATCACTGCCACCAACACCCACCTGTACAACCTATGGCCACTAGTGAGACGGCTGCCAAATTAACCGAATACGCTGTATTGGCGGCAAACATGTGCCAGGCCACTTCACACACGGCCACAAAGACCAGCGTTGTGAATGAGACAATATAGCCGAACATGACACGCACCCGGAACGGTGCCAACGACAGGAAAACATTATTTAAAAGAACAGTGGCAAATGCCACAATGATGTACGTCATTGACATGTCCAAAGCCACCGAGCGTCCTGGAAAACGTGACTGCCAATAATCTGAAGCGATTATGAAGCTAAAAATAGATAAAGAGGAAATGGAAGAATATTAAAAAAAGCCAAAACCATTTTCAACATTTGAAATAGCTTGGGGTGAAAACATAACGAACTACTTTTTGGGGGTGTCATCGAAAATAAATTAAACTCGCATTTAATTCCATCAGAAGTGAAAGTAAATTTTGTTAATCAATTTGATATTTCAAAACAATTTAGTAACCGCCAAGCCATGCGGAATTAAATTAAATCGCTGAACATATATGGTAAATTCAGATACAGTACATTTAATTACAATAAATACACAGGGTGACGCAAAAGTATTCGTATTACTACCGTAACTTTTTCGTGTTAATCTTAGAGAGTGCAATTTCCTTGGAAAATCGATAAAAAGATTAAATTTTACGGGATTCCGACAGTTCCCATAAAAATTAAAATGTATAATATAATACCAAATTCCCCCAAAAATATGAATACAATAACAGGGAATTATAAGGGGTTATACATTTCTTCGTTTCATAAGTTAAATAAAACAGAAATAAAGCTATGATTTCGTTGAAACTTTTATTTCTTTATAATGCTTTGACCTTGCCATCGCTACGAAATACAATTCATTTAAATTACCGCCTCTGGATTGGTGGCAGCAGTGGATCCTTTCGAGTTAGTTTTCAACCATTTTATCGTAAACACGAGCATTGAGGTAGCCCCACAAAAAAGGTCTAACGACATCAAATCGCATGATATTGGTGACCAATCGACGTTGTGAAAACGTGAAATTACGCTCCAGCCCAAAATCCACACCACACAGTGACACGTTGAGGATGCATTTGCTTCTTGTGAATCACTCGAAGATTTTTCTCACCCCAAATGCGACAATTTTGCCTATTAACGAAGCCATCAAGATGGAAATGGGCCTCATCACTGAAGATGATTTTATCGGCAAAATCAGCATTTTTATGTTGTCTCTCCAATACCCAATTAACGAACTCCCTTCACTGTCCATGGATAGCTGGCTTCAGTTCCTGAGTCAATTGAACTTTGTATGCATGAAGATGCAAATCTTTCGCCAAAATTTGCTGCATACTGGATTTGGAGACACCAATTTGCTGAGCTCGGTGTCGAATTGAGGTAGATGGAGTTTGAGCGACATCATCACGTACAGCTGCGACATTTTTGGTCGAAGACACGTGGTTGTCTTTACATCACTAACAGACCCAGTTTTGGCAAATTTATCCATTAATCTCTTTACAGTTGACTCTTTTGGAGCATTATTGTGACCACAAATTGATCGCAATTTGCGAACTGTAGCCGCAAAACTTTCATCATTTTGGTAAAACAATTGCACAATGAGAATGCGTTGTTCATTCGTGTAGCGCTCCATTTTTACTAACTAAAACACTAAAATGGCGCTAAATTTAAATCTTGCGTTCTTGTTGGGACACCCTTTATTACTATGCGCGGTGCCAGAAGGGGCGTGGAAAATCACCAGGATGCTTTCAAAAACTTCTCTGAATTAACGCACAATAAAAGAGACAAAATTATAAAATTATATTATAAAATGAAATCATCCAATTAGAAGTATCTATCACATTTATTTTCGATAAATTGGTGGAATTTGATGGAATTGAATGAAAAGATACAGTGAATGGCAAGGTACAGTAAAAAGAAATTGATTACTTTTCCAATAGATGGCCTCAGCATTGGATTATACTAGATAAGATAAGATAAAGATAAGATTTCAAACTCAAAAAACTACTCAGACAATTATGTGGTTTTTCGACTTAGTACTATTAGAATGTGTGTCAAAATATATACCAGAAAAGAAAAAAATATGCCATATTTTAACATTTTCTTTGATAAAGACGAACAAGACAAACCAGGTGGCTGAAAATTTAAATAATATTTATTTATTTAAATAATATAAATGTTGATAAGATAAGATGTTGATAATAATTCGGCAAGTCCGATAATTTATTTTGTTTCGATTGCCCAGGAATTAAACATTGCATAAAAAATCTTTTGGATCTACTTAAATAATGCTGTATGTGAAAAGAGGCTCTGTACATGGGTGCAACACGAGTTAGCGTAAAAAGGTCTCATGGGCTGAATTCCCACATCCGAATTGCTGCTGCATCACAACAAAATTCGACCCATTTCTGAAACGCATGGTGACTGGTGATGAAAAGTGAGTCACGACATTGTCGAGCAAAAACTTCGTGGTGGAGTCGCGGTGAGTCGGCTCAAACCGCGCCCAAGCCAGAATTGATGGTGAAAAATATTTTGAGCTCCTTCCCTACAGAGAAACTCTTATTTTGAACAATTGGGTTGCCAATAGAAGAGGAATTTTGTTCCGAGCGGAATGCTAGGCTAAACACTTCGATAGTGGCCCGTCACAAAGCTCCGGGAACTTGGTGATAGGTTATGACGCATCCATTTCATAGTCTTGTCCTGGCACTAAGTGATTACCATCTGTTACTATCTATGGCGAATGATTTTGCTGTTGAAAAATTTGCCTAAAAAGAAGTTTGTGTATGTCGACAGTCACAGCTTTTTGCCAATAAGAACGAAGATTTCCATGAGAGAGGCATAACAGAATTACCTTCAAAATGGCAACAAGTTATCGAACAAAATGATATACCTATACATGTTTGAGCTTAAATGGATGCTAAACAAAGCCTTCAATGCCATGCAAAAATAATGGATTTCATCTTACTGCAGCTTATAATACCAAATTTCTCTGAAAATATGTGAACAGAAATTCCATTCAGATGAACCGACTGATATACGCCAATTTGAATAGGATGTGCCAGAAGGATTGTCAAACTTTAGTTCACCAATCGACTGAAATGTGTCAATATTGACTGAATTCAGAACAATTGGTTACTCATATGAACTCAGTCCACAGTACCGGCTACCGCCAATGGGCACATACGAGTATGTCAAAAATGGATTTTTTCATTCATATCTCCAGAAGAATGGAAATTGAATGGCTTATTGCGGCGACTATCAAATACAACTATACTGCTCTTAATCTAGGAGTAAATATACGAATTGTTAATATATTAAGAAAACGAATACATAGATAGTGTTCATAGTTTTGTTGAAAAGTGACAACCTAATAAAACGTATGTTTTAAGTTTCAAGTTTAGTATTTTTATTTGAGTCATCAACGTTATGTAATTTAATATTTCCATTTGAAAGGCCTCCGTCCAGCTAATATTAAAGCTGAGATAAATTCTACTCTGTGGAAGCCCGCTCCTTTGTTTACGACTGTAAAATATTGGGTAGCAGAGTTTAAAGTCCTTTAAAAATTGGGTCAATTTAAACAGTTCCGTCCATGTGTCTGTTGGAAGCACGCACTGCCTGAGTAGCTTCGATATTTTTACAATTTTTTCATGAATCATACTTATTAATTAGTTAATTAAAAGCAAAGTACGATGGTACTGCATAAATACTGAAAATAACCACTCCAAATCATATAACTGTTTAACGAACGTCCCCAACTGTGGACGTGGTTTTTGAAAATAATAAAAAAATACACATTCCCACTGGGAAATTGGCTAAGCCTATATATATTGTATGATAGGCCTACTGTGCAAGGAATTGGCAAGGATATAAATACATTTAATGAGACTGGAAGCGTTACAGATGTGGTCAGGCCTTTCGCTTCTGTCAGTGAAAGTGTGGTGGATAATCCGATTTCAATTTCAATTCAGAGCATTATGGCCATTTGATAACCGGTATTTTTTGGCATGCAATTGAATATTATGAACTATCTGAAAATATGCCAATTTGTATAAGTGGTGCCAGAAGGGGTGGGAAGATATATCTCCATTTCAATTTTTTACTACGATCGATCTATTAGTCTGTGCCAAGTTTTAAGAAGTTGCATAGAGAATTACGGCAGTTATTGCGTCTACAGTCGGACGTCATCTAAATCTTAAAAAGTCCAGAAACACATTTAGTCAAAAGATACAGGGTGGCGCACCATTTGCAATACAATAAGAAATCCAAATAATTTTTTTTTAATATATATATACATATACATATAATATACCTATATATATATATTTATATACATATATATATATATATATATATACTTACTTGTATACTTATATGTATATATGTACTTACTTACATATATATATATATATATATATATATATACATATATACTTATATACATACACATATTTCAATAAATTTTACAACTTTTCACATTTTGTAAAGTAGAAATGATTAGTTCCCTATTTTTGGCGTTCGTCACGATGACCTGTTCAGAGCGAAAAAGGCCACAATAGCGCTATATGCGTGCAAGAGGGCAAACAGGAAAGCAGTTGGGATTAAAGTCTTGCATTGTTCACTGGTTATATACCGTAGTAGTAAAACCGATAATGTTTTATTGAGTTATCGACTGGTCGAAGGCTTTAAGAAGTCCATATATTGTAGGATACTGGACAAGGTCCAAAGGATGGCTAGTTTGTGTATCACTGGTGCGCTCTGCACCACCCCATCCAATGCACTAAATATAATTTTCCATTTACTAGCCCTGGACATAATTAGTATGCGGACTGCCGCAGCTACGGCAGTAAGACTAAGAGAGCTGCCACAGTGGGCAAACAGTGGTTATTGTCAAAGTGTGATCCTGGCACTGCCTGATATAACAGACACCATAGACTACACTCTGACTGAACCACTGTTTGACAAGAAGTAACATATACTTATACTAGATAGAGATACATTGAAATGTAAAACTCCTGGTATAAGATTGTATCAGGTAAAATTTAAATTAAATGATCAGGTAGGTTTCGGGGTCTGTCTTCCTGCACTCAACATCAGCCCTAAAATACCGCAGATCTCTTAACTAAATGATTCAGCATTTCAACATTTACCTTATGTGGGTGGCGGGCCACAGGGAAATATCAGGGAACTGCAGAGCAGATGTGCCGGCAAGGGCGTCTATCCGAGGCTGTAATCAATCCAGACAGATGTGGCCTGGCCTAGATCTGAAGCATTCACACACACTGTTGCCGCTATCAAGACCCGGCGTCATGACGGGACACTGTCTGATTGGAAGACATGCAGTGAGATTGAAGGTCAACTCTGGGCTCTTATTGTTTTAGAGACCTAGGAGATCTGGACGATATAGATATTGTCCGACTTAAGAGCATCTGGAGGTTCAACGGGGGAAACTAGGGATATCCATATCTCTAGTTTCCGTAGTATCACAACGGACTATACAGTCTAAGTGAGTTTGTCTATGAGTGCCACACTGATCTAACATAACCTTAGTGCTCTTTTTAGTTTGCAGAAATTTATATTTGTCATTTCTCATAGATGTCCTAAATATGAAGTTTTTCTGCTGTCCTCAATATACGTCAATATATCCACATTTAGAAGACCTCCAGTCTCTCCCCACACTTCTACTGCATATAATAACACTGACCACATATGGCATTTTAATGTGCGTGAAGACAAATTCGGAATCTAACTAGCAAAGCCAGAAACCAACTGTATTTGCCAACCTCTGTTATTGAGTTAAAAGAGCTCTGTTAACGCATTAATTTTAGGGATTATGAATAAAAGTAAGATTTTTTCACGAAGTGGGGTAATATATTTTAATCAAAACGCCAATAATGGAAGAAAATACTTCAGACTGTAAACATCCACCTTCTCTATGTAAAACAAGTGCGAAACAACGAAGTTATAATGAGTTAAAACTTAAGTTGTGTATCGATATATGTATTTGCTTACTATGACTGACTGCTAGCGTCTGCGTCAATCTAACTTATACCATTGGCTAAATCTCAGCATATAGTTTTTGAAACAGTGGTCCATATATTTCAGAAGGATTTCAGAACTTGACATTCTTCGATGTTATTTTACTCCTAGAACAAAAATTAACCCACTGTGCAAAAATTCAAACACCTGCGTCAATCAAACTTTTTCCGTTGGGTAGACACATATTTCAGAAGAATTTCAGAACCTGAGATTCTTCGATTTTATTTTCCCTTTAGTAAAAACAATTTTGGCCCATTCTGCACAACTTCCAACACCTGCGTCAATAAAACTTTCACCGTTAGATACACCCCAGTCCATAATTTTTGAAACAGCAGCCCATGTATTTCAGAAAAATTTCAGAACTTAAGATTCTTCGATTTTATTTGCCCTAGCAAAAAAATTTTGGCCCACTGTGCAAAAATTTCAACACCTGTGTCAATCAAACTTTTTCTGTTGGATAGACCTCAGTCCATAGCTTCTGAAACAGTGGTATATTTCAGAAAAATTTGAGAACTTGAGATTCTTCAACATTATTTCCCCCTTAGTAAAAAATTGTTGGCCCACTATGCAAAAATTCCAACACTTGCGTCAACCAAACTTATACAAGCAGACAGACAATCAAATTGGTACCGTTGAATGTATGAGTACCGTTGTTGAAAAGTCTTTTTGCTTCAATACATGTAGTGTAAATAAAGCCAATATCATCAGCTGGTGTTTCAGGTGACATTTTTTTAATACCCGTGTTCAAATCCCGAAGGAGCTTTTTTGTTAAATAAATCTTCGTAATTAATTAAAATGTATTACCTATATAAATTTTTGGAATTCGCTGTGGAATTATATATGTGCTATACCAAAATTAGTTGACAGTCATTGGTTTTCTTTGTCCTTAAAAAAATAATGCTAGTAATTTTTTTTCCGCACAAACTCGCATTTCATTTTCATTTCATTTTCAATTGATATATGAGACGCGATGTAACTAGAAATGAACAAACATATTGTTTCTTCAATCACTGCGATCTTCCCCAGTTTTTCTCTAATTTTTATGTCTGCTACTATTTTTTTTTTTTTTTTTTTTTTTGTTATTGCAAACTTTTACATATAATTTGCTTGAATTTAGCTGTTAGGAAACGTACATAAGTATTTCGTTGAAACGAAAAATCGTTGATAGACTTCAAAACGATTTAATACATAAATTATAATTAAACACTTTTATGAAAAATAAGTTTAAAAGAGAAATTATTGACGTATCAAACTCGAGGCGACACTAGTGTGGCTCGAACTCGGGTCAGTTCGCTTGTTAGACGGACGCGCTAGCTCCTACCACAAAGCACAGGACCAACTGAAGTTGCAAACACAGTCAAATTTTATATAACTGCCTTTTGTTTTTTGAGAAAAACAAATTTTAAGACAAAACTGATTACATAAATACATATAATTTTTAGAGAAAAACAAAGGTTGGCAACTTTGGGATTTGCATATCATATTAGATTTTGCATATCAATAAGCTGTTTTTGTATTTCGGGATATATTCGCATATATACGGGCGTTTCATTGATTTGGTTAGTATATTATTATTACTAGCATTATTTTTTTAAGGACAAAGGAACCCAATAACTGTCAACTAATTTTGGTATAGCAAATATATAATTCCACAGCGAATTCCAAAACTTTAGATAGGTAACACTTTTTAATTAATTACGAAGATTTCAAAATTTTATTTAACAAAAAAGTTCCTTCGGGATTTGAACACGGGTACTAAAAAAATTTCACCTGAGACACCAGCTGATGATATTTTCTTTATTTACACTACATGTATTGAAGCAAAAAGACTTTTTAACAACGGTACTCGTACATTCAACGGTACAAATTTGATTGTCTGTCTGCTTGTATAAGTTTAATTGGCGCAAGTGTTGGAATTTTTTTACTATAGAGAAAATAATATTGAAGAATCTCATGTTCTGAAATTCTTCTGAAATACAGGGACTACCATTTCAGAAACTATGGACTGAGATCTATCCAACGGAAAAATGTTATTGACGCAGGTGTTGGAATTTTTGCACAGTGGGCCAAAATATTTGTTACTATGGAGAAAATAAAATCGAAGAATCTGAAGTTTTGAAGTTCTTCTGAAAAATATGGATCACTGTTTCAGAAGCTATGGATAAGATCTACCCAACGGTATAAGTTTGATTGACGCAAGTGTTGGAAGTTTTGCATAGTGGGCCAAAAATTTTTTACTATGGAGAAAATAAAATCGAAGAATCTGAAGTTCTGAAATTCTTCTGAAATATATGGATCACTGTTTCAGAAGCTAGGGATAAGATCTATCCAACGGTATAAGTTTGACTGACGCAGGTGTTGGATTTTTTGCACAGTGGGACAAAAATTTGTTTACTAGGAGGAAAATAAAATCGAAGAATCTCAAGTTCTGAAATTCTTCTGAAATATATAGATCACTATTTCAGAAACTGTGGATTGAGATCTAGCTAACGGTATAAGTTGGATTAACGCAGGTGCTAGCAATTGGTCACAGTAAACAAATATATCGCTACATAACTTAGGTTTTAACTCATTATAACTTTTTTTGTTTCGCACTTGTTTTACATAGAGAAAGTGGATGCTTACAGTCCAAAGTATTTTCTCCCACTATTGTCGTTTTGATTAAAATATATTACCCCTTTTATAAAAAATCTTACTTTTTCTTATATTCCCCAAAATTAATGCGTTAACAGAGCTCTGTTAACTCAATTACAGAGGTCGGCAAATGCAGTTGTTTTTTTGGCTTTGCTAGTTAGATTCCGAATCTATCTTCACGCACATGACATTTTATAAATAGTGACTTCGTTGCTAGACTGATGTCATGGCTACTCAATACTTTGTGTGTTTGAAAAACAACGCCTCTAGCCATTTCCATATTGATTTCCGTTGATCATTTATCAAAACTTCCAGATATTTAGTACTCGTTCGATTCCATTGTTTCTTGGTTTTAAATAAATTAAAAAATCAGATTAAAATTTAGCATTGAGCCACTTCTTGTGACAGCTATCATCAGTAAAATTTACATTTAAAAATAAAAAGTAAAAGTGACATAAAAAGTGGATTTAAATTGGTAGCTATCGGTTTGAAACATTCTATAAACTGACTGCGTAACGAATTTCGTTCGGAGTTGCCGAAGATAACAGTCGTCTGTCTTCAATTTTCATTTGTCATTTTAATTCTTTTTAAAAAACAAATTGAACAATTTTTCAAAATTATCAAATTTTCTTTATATAAAATGTTCTACAAGTATATTGCGCATATAATTGTATATCATCTATGTCAAATTCCAAAGGTTCTTTCTTCCTTTTTTGGAATGTTGCACAGAATTCTACACTGAAATGGGCGCGCTCTACAAATGTGTTATAGAATAAAAGGCAAACGAAAATGGAAATCCTTCTCTTTGTACTTACGCAAAGGATAAACGAAAAGGGAAATCCTTCTCTTTTTACTTTCTTATAAGCCTTGTTTGTTGGTTTTTACTGCAAGGTAATACAATGCATTTTGACAAAGAAGTACCCGGAATTGAGCATTTAAATTGTTGACATTTTATCTTTCAGTTGGCACAAATGTCCTCCGTGCTAACGAGGAGCTTGACCGTGATCTATTATTTAGATTGTTTAAAATGCTCGATTTTGTTTTCTAATTTTCACTACAGATAAAATATTGATCAAAGATAAAATATTGATTTTTTATTACTGTTAATGTTACTCAAGATTTTTGGTGGATCGATTTTATTAAAAACACCCGCATATGAAGCGTACAGTGCATTCAAAAGCGATCAAGAAGTGGTGGAATATTTGCCTCGCTCCGGCGGCCATCAGCATCTTCAACAAAAGCTAAGCTAACAGCGATAAAGTGAAGGAAATGATGACGAAAGAAACATAATTTAAATTTAAAAAAGACAACCGCTTAACTTTCTGTGTCTTGTAATATAATTCGTACAATTTTAGACGGCTGTTTAGGTATAAAATGCATCGTCGCTCAACTAATTTTCTAGTTTTCTTGAAAAACTCCATAGCGTAAAGATCACTGACATCCATTAAACCCATTATATAACTGAGAGCTAGGTTTAAAAGTTTGAGAACCAAGCCAGCTAACAAGCTACGACGTGGCGTCTTCCAACTTTATCGGAAGCGAAAAAACCGCGTCAAAGCAAATCAAAATTCAGGGTAATGCTAGTTTCTGTGATTATCGCGGTGTTATGCATTTAGAATTCTCATCAGAAAGTCAAAAGGTAAATAAAGAATATTGTGTGGCCATTATGTGGTGTTTCTCGAATAAGGCCAAACGTATTTTTGGCCAAAAACATTTGTCGTCGAACAATCGTTTTCCATAACTCAAATTTCCACTTCGAGGTAGAAGACAGTCAGTAGAAGATAAAAGAAAATTTGAAGCGAGAACTAATATCTTTTCAGAAAATGCATTTCAAAAATGTTTTGATGATTGGATTATTCGTTGCCATAAGGGTACTATTTCGGAAGGTGCCTACCTTAAAGGCAATACAATAAATTTGTGTGAATAATATTTTATGTTTTATTGACAAATTTCCGGTACTTTTTGCCCGAATTTATGTTTTTAAATCTAGTTCTAGGAACTAACCTTCATCTTCCAATTTATTTTATTTACTTCTGTTCCATATGCTCTTAGTTTTTAGCAATGGTCTTCTCTAAAATGGTCTTTTATTGAAGGGCATATGAATTTTTTGTGAAACTTTTTAAAACCTTGCTCAGTCTAATATTTCGCCAGATCGACTCGACCTTTTTGACACCTCCCACATAAATTGATTTTTATTCTTAGCCTCATATTTTTCAAATAGCTACAAATAATTCAGTCAAATTTGGTACCTCCCATGCGAGTAACTGATTTAACATAAATATTCTTAGCTTCAACATTTTTGCTTCGTTTAACTAAATTAATTTAAATTTAGAGCACGTTAAGTCTTTGCTGAAGTATAGTCGGAGAATGAAAATGTGTGGACCTTTCCAGTTCACGCCCCTTCCCGGTACCTTCCTTACAAATTACTTAATTTAATCCACATTTTTTTAAGTTCATATCTTTCATTCAATTGCACTAAATTCAGTGTAATTTGAAAATAAATATGGTGTGAATTGCCACGCCCCCACAATAAAATACAATAAGTAAAGTCAGTAAGTTATAACTTTGTTTTTTTTTATTGTTTCAATTCAGAGCATTTGTTCATATGAACCCTCCTTCTGGCCCTTCGCCCACCTTTGCACTAATGCCAAAGCACATTGGACAAAGATACTTTTTGTGGTATCAAAAGTTTGCCATTTATGAATATGAATCGTTTAAAACCCGAAGAATCCCTAAAAATAGTTAAAACTTACTACTAAAGTGGTGATACAAACGTGTACCCTTTTCATGAATTACAGGGTGATTTTTTTTTGGTCATAATTGATCTGTTGTACAAGGAATCGGTAAGATAATAAAGACATTTGAAGAGACTGACAGCGTTACAGATGTGAGCAGGCCTGTGCATCATCGCAATATAAGCACTGCCGAGAATATCGCTTCTGTTAGTGACGATGTGACGGATAATCTGAATAACCGACTTTTTTTAATCTGCAATTGCAGACTATGAAATGAAGGATATGTGGTTTCAATAAGACGCTGCCACGAGCCACACTTCACTTCCGATTTTGGCTTTATTGCATAAAAGCGACGTTAATTGGCCACCGAGGTAATTGTATGTGGGGCTTCGTCGAAGACCGTGTTTACGCGGATAACCCCTAAACGTTGGAGCATAAGAAAACCAACATTCGTCAAGTTATGGCTGAGATGCCGCTGGAAACGTACGACCAAGTGGTCGAAAACTTCCTCAAAAGAATCCGCTTCGTACATAATAGCAAAGTCCAAGCATTATAATTAAAGACAAATTTCATCGAAATTATAGCTTTGTGTGTGTTTTATTTAACTTTGCTTAGACAACCACGTGTAAATAACTAACATTTTGTTATCAAAATGAGTGTTCGTTAGCGCAAATGTTGCATGCGTTTTACCCATTTTACGGTAGCCTCTCAAAGTCGATTCTCCAACGTTTACTGGCTGGATTCAGGCTGGATTCCTCGTTTGCTCGCAGTGCATAAGAACTTGGACTTTCGCAGACTTCAACTTTGTTCGCTGTCTAGGTCACGGGGCATTTGGAAATGGATCCCAACTTTAGTCGAAAAATCATCTTTAGCGATGAGGCTTATTTTTGTATAAAAAGCTATGTTAGCAAATTAAACCGCCGTATATGGAACGATACCACCCATAAGCCATTATGGTTAACCAGATGATGATGCATACACAAAATTTACTTAGATTTTGGGCCGGTGGCATCAATGGTCTGTATTTCTTTGAAAACGACGTAAGTGAGACCGTCACCGTCAACAGTGAGCACTACGGGTCAACACTAAGCATTTTATTTTGACCTAAAATTAACAATTTGCATGTAAACGATAAGTGGTTCCAACGGCACGGCGAATATCACAATAGATATTCTGTATGAATGATTTGAGGGCATGGTTATCTCTCGCGGAGGCAACGTGAACTGATTACCAAGAGTTTCCGATTTGGCCCCGCTAGACTTTTTCATGTGAGGTTTTCTGAAGTCTTAAGTGTAGGATTACCCATTTAGTGGTTTCGAAATCGCCGGTCTGGCAAAGTTGTCAGCTGTTAAATACCTGTCATTTATAGTGTTATTTCGGTGGAAAACAGTCTCCAAAGGATCCACTGCTGCAACCAATCCAGAGGTAGCCATTTAAATGGCATCGTATTTCGTATATAATGGCAAGTTCCACACATTATAATAGAATAGCTTTGTGTGTTTTATTTAGCTTTACTTTTGAAACCGGTGTATGCCAAAAAGACGCAATCCACCAGCCTGATCTATGCAGTGAAGTCATGGAAAACTGAACTTTTTGGGTTTGGGTTCGTACCACCGTACAAAGTAGCAGCCAACATTTGAACAATGTTATATTTCATACGTACGAGTAATGGCAAACATGGGTCTTTAAAATAAAAAAAAAAATTCGTTAATATGTTATACACAGCTTGTTTTGTTCCATTTCGATATCCGTCCACCGTATTTCGAAAACACTTTGTAATCATTTGATGAGGAGATCATCACCCCCTAAAGTAAAAACCTTAATTTTGTTTTATACCTTAAGTTATGGATTATATTGTGAATTAGACTATAAGCAATCCACAATATTAGTACAATTAATATTGTGGATTATAAGAAAATTCACTATAATACTGTAGTTATACTTCGTTCTTGTAAATGATTTACCACCAGCAGAAAATCACTTTGTCATAATTTCCCACCAGTTTTGTCAATTATTCAACGGTAGCTGTTTAAAGTTAAACATGTGTTGTGTTAGATAAGGAGCGTCGTAGTTTTCCCTTTAGTGTTTATTTAGGTATTGCATTTTTGAGTCGTATTGATACCACATGCATCTCCCACTACGTTTTGCGACTTATGCTGAAAACAAAATACGTACAGTCCACTTGAACCTATCATAAATGACTTAGGACACTAAACGCAGCGTAAACAGTTTAAGGGATGAAATGATTCTTACTCCGCTCTTATCGCATGCGGGTGTGGGGCCGCTCTGTGTGGCATGGCACAAGGAGCGTTAGTGATAAGGTATTTTAATAGTTTTTATTTGTCTAGTTTAAGTTCTATAGTTCATAAGAATATTCAATAAAATCAGTTCTTTCAAAAGACTCAGCGCGTACGGACTTGTCATTCAAAAGTTAGGTGAAGCAGTTGCGTACAGTAGCTATCGTGAAGGGATGGTTGTTTTGTTAAGCAGAAATTTGTCCCTCTTCATCCACTTGAATCCTTACGTAGTTAAAACTTTATTATAATTATTCTAATTGTAGTTACCATTCCAAATAATGGCCACCAGTTCGGTATTTACGTATTCAACGCCCGTTCTCTCCGCTATGCAACCAATTTCCGATTGCAAAAAAAAAAAACCCAAATTCCATCATCAATTTTTGCTTCCACCCAAACAACAACAAACAAAACGATAACAATAAATCAGGCTATAAAAACAAAAGCACTGACCTATTCCAAAACAATATCAAGGAAAAAGGAAGAGACAAGTGTACTTGTACTCACCTATTGTATGGCAGCACAAAGCCAATACCAGCTGCCAACATGGCCAGGTAGACCATGTGTTTCTGGTCTTTGGGAGCACGAATATCATTCTCTGGACTGTCCATGGGTTCATGACGTATGCCGGAACTACGACCCTCCAATGGTTCATAAGTGGTTGATTGTGTGGATTCCATAGTTGTTATTGTTTGTTTGCCTTTGTTACTCCTTTTGCGCGGAGACTCGCAAATTTATTGGAATAGGAAACGGAAATTGCGGGGAGGAGAAACACAACAACGGAATATGCTAAAGCCTCCTTCAGGAGGTTTTGCGTGCACGAGTACTTAGAACCGGATATTATGCGCCACACCACGCCATAGACATTTACATGTGGACACGTAGCGTTATATTACACAGTAATTCCACGTTGACACGATGGTGCTGTTTAACGGTTATGTCGTATGTGTGTGTGTGTGTGTTTATATGTGCGTGAGAGAGTTGACTTTACCCAGTGGTTGTGTAGTTAGCTTGAGAACTACTTGAAAATATTCTTTTCTGTGTTGTATGTCGTCTTGTCGATTTTCGTCGATTTTTCCTCCGCCTCTCGTTTGGCAAAGTCAATGCTAAGTAATCGCCACTTTCAGACTTATAGGCGCTGTATTTGGCAACGTTTCTTGGTTATTCTTAGATCTTGTTTCTGATTTTGGTTTGGGTTTGGCTTAGGTTGCCTCACAACAATAACATATGTACGTGGTCAAAAGCAAAACAAAACAAATGAGACTAGAATTCAGTCTTGCTGGACAGGGATGAAAAATTTACTGCACGTTGGTACGGATTTTGGTCCTCGTCGTTCTTTGACGCGGTGAAGATGTTTTTCTATAAAGCCCGCCTTAACATAAGACGCTAGTGATTGACCAAGTCTACTTCAATAAACGAATAAATGCTCAAGCACGATATTGACGGAGCATGTTTTTGTTTCGAAACAATTTCTTCATGTCGTGATTGGCATGATGATATTCTCTAATTAAATGATATTCTCTAATTAAATTCTCCTAATTACGACACGTTTTCATCCTCAAACACGTTTCATCCTCAGTTTGCAGTGAAAACTATTTCCATGTAGAAATATATTTATGCTTACCAGCAGAAACGAAAAAAGCGCTATTATGGATATCTGTTATAACTTTCGAATCTGGACGACAATATTCGTCTTAATGACATAAACAATAATAATACAATGTGTTGTTACTAATATCAATAGTCATAGATATTACTCAATTTATCAATTTATTGAAGAATTGTCATATCTTGTGAAGGACATCGAATTTCGGAATGAGATTTGGACGTAAATATGCATCAAATTAAATACAATAGTAATAACGAATAAACTCGACTTTGTCCTAACTCCACTTAAGTCGTTTTCCCCTGTACCCACACAGATACATATTTTCTAGTGCGAAAACATCATTGACAATATCGGGAAACTTTTATGTTGGAAAAATTTCACATAAATAAAAGCGAATCATTTGCATAAATAACAAAAATTGTTTTCCAAGTGAATGAACTTAGTATAGGCTTTTAATCGGTTTCAAATACCAAACTTTTTACTGAATTTGATTTATCAGCTTGGTTAATCTCCTTAACTGAATAATAAATATCCCAAAAGTATAATTTTAATATTTGTTTCCATAGAATATCGTATTGATTAAATTCCATTAATAATAATATTAATATTATAAACAAAAGACTCTCGTGAAAGACTCTAGACACTTAGGGCATGCCTCAACAGGAAAGTAATTATTCGTGCTGCGACAGTTAGAATTTGCATAAATTTTATTTATAAAGCAAAAAATGATAAAGAAAACGAAATTATGTACAAAGAATTAAAACATGTCTCTCATGTGTTTTTACAGAATTATGTTCATTCCGTCATACTTATGTCATGAAGGTATTTCCATATTCTTTCCACTTTTTGAGATTCGTTATTTAAACAATTTTTTAAAGGATTAGAATTAACGATAACAAACCCGTCAGATAAGTCTAACAGATTACAAGTTATTTGTCGGGAAAGTTATTACATTTTTATTACGTTATGTACAAATATATTCAATTATGAGGCTTACATATGATGGAAATACAAAATGAAGTTTTAAAAAATGTCGTGTTTTCAGAGCATTTTTTTCTAATTTTGAGAACAATATTCACAATAAATTCACCATGTAAACGAACAAAAAAAAAATGGCAACAAAGAAGTGCCACCTTTAAAGTGCTGCCAAGTTTATTTTGCTTTACGGCGATGAGTTTTCTCAATATCCTATATATATGTATATGGGCAACCCATATAAAATCATTCGCGATAAAAGAATTTTCCTGAACACAGCTACAAGAAAACTTATTTGTTCAGAAGGAGAAAACACACAAAAATGTTCATGGCGAAATGGAAAAAATGCTCCGAATGTCACTAGTCAATGTAAGAACTGATCAAAAGGACAGGCACAAATGTCAACAATTGCTGCGCTGACGAAATACTTGAAGTTCTCTCCACGAAGTCAAGTGTTGGTTGGAACCAAACATAGCTTACCCATATAAATGAATTAAATTTTACCATCTATTCAAATAACTTCAATCGATTTAGATGAGGGAACTTACGATAATTGAGTTATATTTGACTTGTGCTCTTTGTTGAGGACATTTTCGTAAAGGTGGGCAAAACTTCTCAATTGTTTTGTAAAGTTATAAACCCTTAAGGTGGCGACGAGAATTACCGTGCTATTTCTGTTTAGAATTATTTATCATTCTAGCATGGAAAAACTTACCACGCACAATATTTACAAATTTTTCAGCTGTATTAGGAAATTCGTTGTTCTAATATGAATAGGCACGTAACGCTTATAGCAAATTATGCTCTACATAATCGGCCTACGGAACGGACAATTCAAAATACCATCGAATAATTTGAAGCTTAATTATCATTATTGTTATTATTGGTCTAGATGATCTATATGACAAAAAAAACAGCTCCATTAGCTGAGAATATTCGCCATGACCATGATAGATGGATCGCTTCGTCGCCATTCTCAATAGTTTGACTTGTTATATGCAACAACTTGGCTTACTTTATGTAAGGATATTGCCTTAAATGCTACCAAATGCAATTCGTGCCATAAATGAAGCAAGCCAATCTTCTTAATCGTCGACGTTTCAGTCATTGGGCTCTTTGAAAAGCTTGAAGAAAATCCGGCACATTTCTGACATAATCGTCAATAACCAAAATTGAAACTGGCTGTTCATAATTCACTTTTTGATAACAATTTTCTTTATTACGTTTTCAGTTTATTTTTTCAAGGAATGCCAAGGAAACAGCGGTTCTACTCTTGCAGATTTTACAAGGCTCCTTCATATACAACTTGAATTTGTAAAGAAGATAAAGAAACACAACAACCGAATACAGATCATTCAACACCGCGAAAATGCAGGCACCCAAAGGTCGGTCCAAACAAATACAATTTTTAATCACTCATAACATCAAACTGGTGAACTATCCGTCTTGGGATTTACCTCATTCGGAGAAGAAAAGTGATTCGAAAATTGGTTGAAAGTATATGATACATGATAGTATATGTTCATCATTGAGTGTCGTTTAAAAACTAACAAAAATATTTTCACAAAGAAAGCCAGACATCGCCAAGCTGCTTGCTCCCTACAATCTCCACTAACGAACCATTTCAATTAGTAGGATAAAACGTTCCCAATTCTGACGTTCCTGCCACACACAATGAGAACATATTGCGCAAGCGACAACATCTCTTGCGGTAGAAATCGTAATTAATACCGTCGCATATTTTATGGGATTGCTGCAAGGTGAAGAGAATGAAGGCAGACCGGGGTTTTCAGCGGAAGAAGCTGTAGTGGAAAGAGTCTGTTCAAAGGTAGCCAAGATATGCTGCAATTATGGACAGATCACTCATACCAGATGCTACTTCCGGATGGCAGCACAACTCAGGAAATCACACTAATTATCGACGATATTAAATATGGCTCAAAACTGCTGAAGCTCGTGGTCTACCGATAGAGATGTTTTACACTGGTGGTTTTGAACTGATAATCAGAATGCATCGGCTTCTAAACACGATTTAGCACAAGTAATGAATACTCGATAATTGCAATCTACAAATATCAGGAAATGTATTCAAAAAAGTCATTTTAAGTGTGTTCTAATTATCTAAATTATCTAATTTTATAGGACATTCCGGTGCACTTTTAGAAGTGGTAAATCTGTAACCGATCAGATATTCACAGTACAATTCCTAGAAAAAGCTTAAGAAAATAAAACTAAAGATGGCTTCCTGGAAATGGGATGCAAAGTTTTACTTGCAAGCAGCAATTATGTATAGGTTTAGCAAGTGATTCAATGACATAGATCTCCTTCCGAAGAACAACAATCCAACCGAATCGGACTCCAGTTCTAAATATTTTGCTTTACAATGCAGAATCGTGGTTTAGTTCACAAATGGATGGATTAATTATCTTCTGTGTTTGAAAGGAATATTTTCCGAAATATATATGGACCCTTGATCATTAATTCTCCGTATATCGGCTAATCGGCACTGTATGGATTATGAGCTGTACGCTGACATCAATGTGGTGAAGCGCCTAAAATTACAGCAATTGTGTCGGCTAGGTCATGTTGTGAGGATGGACTACAAAAAAGTGAACTCGATAGGCGATGCTGGCGAGGTCGACCAAAACCTCATTGGAAAGACTAGGATTGCGAAACACCATTTAAAATGGCCGAAACAAATTGAAGAGTGCAGAACAATAAGGCTTTTGAAGTTCTTTTCCAGATGCCGTGCATAATAGACAAAAATGTATTTTCTAAATGCCAATAAGTAATTGCCAAGTCTCACAAAAGTATTTTGCATTGCAATGACAAATTCTTTCGGCGTAATATCACGGTTATACGAGTCCACAACGATGTCGCCAGGTACGGAAAAACAGTACCGCATTTTGGTTAAAGAAATTTGGTACCGGCAAATGAATTTCTGTTTTTATAAATTACTCAGTTTCTACAAATAATATTATAATATTAATCGATTAAATTAAATTAATCGATTGTCGTCGGTATACATTCACACATTCTTACGAATTTGAGTATCGAATTCGATATTAATTCGGTTGCAATTGCCAAATTATCTATAAGTTTTGTTACGTACAGGTACATATAAGATAAATATAATTACGGTAGTGACGACAACCTCCGATTATTCAATTAGGTCTACATTTCTCACCACTCTTATTGAATGCAAGCGCTTGTTTCGAAATGTAACGACAAATTCTTTCGAAAAATGTTTGGCTATCTACAGGTAATCAACAGCCAACGTTATATCGAGCATCCCTATTTGAGGTACATTTTAAAGGGTCTATTTTTTTAGAGTGCTATTTTGGCAATGGTGGTCCGCAAATGCAAACACTTTACAATACCTACCACAACGTACTACGAAGCATTTATATAGCAAAACAAAAATCAGCAAAGAAGTTAAACAAAATAAAAATAATATTTCATCCATTTCATTTCCACAAAATTGCCGTGCGCAAGATAATCAGCGATTAAAGTATAATTTGAAATAAAAAAAACAATGCTATATTTGCAATCCATATCTATAAGAGAACACATAGAAAACAAAATGGCATCCCTCTCAATTAACGAATCGTTCCTAAAATTTCCTTTTTTTGTTCAAAATATTAATTTTCTTCTACCAAAACCGGATTTTTTTCTTAAATTCTTTACTTTTTATAAGTTTATTTTTGGTACCATTTCTCGTACTTCTCCGTAACATTTATTTATCATCCCTGTTCTGAGTAAGAAACTGCTTACTGCTGCTGAGAGATTGTGTATGTCTGTGTGTGTGTGTTTGTTACCAACTATGAGAGAGGAAGAGTTGTTATAGGATTTGGAGTGGGGATTTCAAAAACTGCTTACAAATTCTGTTTATTGAAACATTCGTATACTTTATAATTGTTTTCTTTCCGTTTTTCTTGGAATATTATTGGCTATTTCGAATATATTTCATTAATTATTCAAAGCCATTTTCACTTTTGTCGTTTATAGCTTAATTCATTTTATTCACTTTTTCTTTTTTTCACTTTCCTAAGGCGTTTCTTTATACAAAAATATTGATATTTTTCTTATTCAAGTGCTCAGAGAAAACGGCGACTATAACCACCAAACACTTGTTTCCTTTTGCTCACAATAGTTTAAATCCGAGATTTAATTTAAAACTTAACTTATTCATTTATCGCTATTTTCACTTTTTGTAACACGGTAAAAATTCCTTTTAGGTTTTTTCTGCAATTTTTATAAAAGAAAATTATGAAAATTTTCCGTGTTAGAATTTCTTGTATTCCGCCGTGCTCAACGCGAGTGTTGTCTTTTCATATGTTCAGACATATTTGCGCATGTTTTTCTAATGAAACAAAAAAATTGATTTTCCCTGCTTTGTCATATTGTCGCCGTCGCCGTCATCGTCATCAACATTCGCCACTGTCTCTCTGTTTATTTATTTAGTTCCCTCTTTTTCTTTATCACCACATGTAACTGTCAAAATGCGGCAGGTGGACTTTTTACTTGAGTTTCAGCCAAATAAGCTTTCTACAACCCCTAAGAATGAAACAGAATGCTAATTTACGGTCGCCCTGTTATTTTATAACCTTTGCTGTTTGTGTCTGTGGTAAATGTAGTAAACAGCGTTGCCACCTTACGAGATATTTTCGTGTTAAGAGCAGTAGTTAATCCAACATTTTTAAGCACAGGAATCTAAAAATACGATTTTTTGCTCAATTCGAGTTGTTCGTTTAAGCCAAGTTTCTCTATAGGGCAGAGTTAAAAGAAAATCATGTGTTTCTATTTGGAAAAAACGAACTAAAAAGATAATTTACCTCCTTATTCTACACTAATTTCAATATTTGTAATCAATACTGAAATAGGGTTCTATAAATCAAATTTCGACTAGTTGACTTTTTATTGGAAAAAATTAAAGATTCGAAATAAAATTTTTTTGTTATGAAAATATTCGTCTTTTGTGTTGTAAAAGTTGCCTTTGATACTTTTTTGCTACCATATCTGTTAAATATAACCTTCTGTAAAATATAAACTGTTTTGCAGCAGCGTCAACAAAGGGAAATGGTATTAATACGTGATATAATTGTAAAATATAGATTTTTAGAACAGAACTGCAACGGGAATAGATTCAAGATTTTTAGCTTTGCAAAGACAAATATTTGGTTACAATCTTTTCAAATATTACTCTGTGGTCAACTGAGTTAGAGCACAATGATGAAACAAAATTATAACTTATTGAGATTTGCGCTTAGAAATTGTGGAAGAAACATTGATTTTTGTCAAATCGGCCAATTTGAAGTGCAGACTCCAGAAGGCGATTTCTAAGCATTATAAAAAGGGTACAATAGACAAAATTTTACACTCTAAATAGAAATTTCGGATAAAAATTGGTTTTGAATTTGAATTTAAAATTCGAATTTCGGAAAATAGATATGGGATATAACAAAAGGGGCGTGGCAATGAATGCCATTTTTATTCGTAGACGTAACTTTATCCAGTGCTTGATGTAAATCTACATTTGTTTGGGAATTATCAAAATGATGTTGTTAGGCAGTTCAATTTTATTCAAATTTTATCACGGATTTTAAAACAACTTAATGAAAAAACTCATTACTATTATGAAACGTTTGAAAGCTACAAAGGGAAGATTGAATTTTGTGAAATTTGTCAATTTGGGAAGCACCAGAAGAGGCAGATCAAAATAAATGAATTTCTGTGTCTCATTTCATTATCGTGCCAAGCTATATCTAATTTCATTCTCTATTTAATAGAGAAGTACATTTTAATTGAAAAGAACTAAATTACACATTCTAACCTCTTCACACACATATTTTCGTGTATCGTTTTCTCTACCTACCTATCGAGCAGACGCAAGTCGAAAGACTAACCTTAGTTTCTTCACCTCATGACAGGTTATAACTATTAAATATCCATATTTTTGTAATATTGGTAAAGACACTTTACCCATCGTCGTTACCTATCTATCAAAAAGTTGACTTTTTCTATATTTGAAAAAGTCAAAAAGTCGATAAAATTGTATTGCCTATAATGACATCTTATATGACGATATATCGGCTAATACCACGCATTTTTCATTGAACCAAAATGTGCCAAACATGCGTTTCCAAGGAAAGTTTAATAAAGATCGATTGACAGTGATTATAGCTATCAATATGTAGGGAACGATAAAATGAAAAATAACTTCTCTCCCAGTGCAATGTAGCACTTTCTAAATAACATAAATAAATTAATTGATGTTGACCACAATTTGTACATATTTGAATAATTTAACTGTGGCAATGTTTTATCGTCGCTAGCAATTAACAAGAGTAAAGTTAAACCGGATGAAGCAGGCAATAAAGCAGAATTTCTGCATTTAAACTAGAGAATCTGTTGCAGTAATATGAAAATTGCAGCTGCACGAAAATTTCAAATAATCACAAATACTGTTTTGTTTTTTTTTTTTTGCACAAACCAAGTATCGAGATGAAGGCCAATTGGTAAGAAAACGATTTGTGTTGAATGATTGTTATCTCAAAAACTACAACAGATGTGCAAAAAGTAGTAACAACAGGTAATAACTTTGGCCTTTCCAAACTTTTGGTGTTACATATGTCAAAAAATAAAACTCTCCCTGGGTAACTACTATTTTTTCCGAATTCTTCGAATTCGAACTGAATAACAAAATTGTAAAAATACAAAATTGAACAGAGAACAAAATATTTTTGATTTGTCGTTTTCTTTGTACTTTTTTTCTGCTCTTACACTTTTCCTTAAATGGATTTTTTTAAAAAGAAAATAATTCGTATGAAACTTTTTTGTACTTAAAAATATTTATTTTAAAATTTTCAATTATAAAAATTTCTATTTATGAGTAAAAATAAGTTACTTCGATAAGTTGTAGAAATTAAATATTCTGCGCGCTCCCATAGGAAAAATTAACTGTAAATCAAGATGATCCTCATATCGATAACATTTTTTGAGATAGTAGTGTAAAATATGTGTTTCTTGAAATTTCAGAAAGAGGAATGATTAGGAACATTGTTACAGTTCTCATATATGTATGTACATACTTAGACGGCAATTAAAATGAGTTCCAAGTGCTTCTGTTTCTTCCCAATTCGTCGCATGAAGTTTCGGTGATATTTCAAAAACCATCACCTTCCAATTTAGTTTCAATTGCCTTCTTCTTCGTCGGCCATCGAATTCGTTGTCGAAAACTTTCGTGCTGAAGAGTTTGTCCACATGACATGACTCATCCAACACAGTCACTGCATTTGACTAATTCGATATTGATCACGGTTCATACGACGTCGATGCTCTTCATTGCTGATGATGGGTTATTTTTTCCCCAGAATTGATTTATTTACTTGTGTTACGACCGCACACAGCGAAATAAGTATTTGGTATAGCTAGATTTTCGTTTGTTGAGGGAGGAATTTGTTTTCAAAATTAAAACATTTGTTTCCAAGCAATACTCTCCTTTCAATTTCCAGCCTGACATCGCCAATTTTATTGATGGTAGAGCCAAAGTAGATGAATTAATCCACTACTTCAAAGTTAAAGCTACTAACGTTCTACACCATATTGCCGTAATCCTGGCTGCAAATAAACACATTTGCAAGTAAACATATTACAATAACGGAATTTTCATTGCACTCAAAGTTCCAAAAGGGATATTAGAATTTGCTGTGCTATGTCAACGTCATCAGACGATCATCATCCATACTATTTCTATCTAGAAAGATTAAATGAGGATTTAACAGGAAAATACGCAGTTGCGGCTCTCAAATCATACCAACTATTCTCAAAGCGACGCAAAATCCAATCAATATGGATAAAATTTGCTTTCAAAGCAAGTTGTCGCCATTCATTTTTTAGATTTTTGACTCATTTGTAAGAATATGAATAAAAACATGGATTGGATGAGAACATAAAATGCGTTTCAGTCGCTTTGTGCTAATCGATGTGAGTTAATGGGATAGCGGGAGGTGGGTGTCAGCGGCAAGTGTATTCGGGATCGCTGGTTGATACGTAATATTGGGTAGTTTTTTAACATATTTGGAAAATGGAAATTCTTTTCATGAGGATACACTCCTCAAAGACCTTATTATTAGTTGGAAAAGGTGTAAGCAAAATATTTGAATTTCACTCAAACTTAGAGCACATGTTATTAACCCGAATAACGATTGTAGAGCCCCCGGTGAACAATTAACTACATAATTTCTATCCAGAGAGAAATAAATTCTCTTATAATTTTCCTTTCTCTGTGCTCTATGTTAGTAACAAATAATGGAACTCTGCCATCGTCGAAATACATTCCTCAAAATATAACAACAAATTGCTCATGTTCCAAATCTAACGGTTCCTTTCGAACATTGGAATCTCAATAATTATTTCTCCATGACCGTTTTTGCAAAGGTTTGATGCCTGTGGCAATGAACGATTTTGCGTGCCGTCTTTGTTTTTATTTTTGTCTTCAATTTTGTTCCAATCTAATTTTGTAATTCATTTATTACCTCCAATCAATTATCATTATCTTTTTTTTTGTTTATTAACTTAAACATGAGCATACAAGATGAAAGTTTCCCTTACGACGACTTGGATATGTCTCGTAATTCCGGAAAAAATATAATTTTTCTGCACTATAAGCCACGAAACAATAAACTATCATTGGATGGTAAAGCAACACAAAATACCCTGGAGAATTTGGAGAAAGAGGAGCCATCGTGCAATCACGATGACTCCACGCAATCGTCAAATGGTTGTCCACCGGAATCGGAGACTAGTGGCAAGACAAGCGCCAGTGAGCCAACTAGAATTCCAGGTACTGGTAAGTGAAACTAGGGGTTGACTCTTCTTTTTGTTAATAGAGTATAGGTAAAGTGAAAGTGTATGGGAAATTTTCACTGGAAAGGCCAGGGTTCCGATGCAATTGATCTAAAAATATAGCGATTTGTTTTAATTTATATATTGGTTACTTTATATTAGTCTCATGTTAATATAAGAATAATATTAAAAAGAAAGTGTCATTAATAATTGGCGCTTGTAGCGGGATTATAACATAGTTTCTTCTCCAGAATTGCAGATGGCCACCACGTTCTTTTAATACTATCTACAATATGAAAATTATCTGTCCGATTGGAGATCTTTAGTTCCATGTATTCACTTTTTGTAGGGGTACTTAAACGATAGCTGTTTTTAAGGTGAATGCAAATGCGATTTTTAAATGTAAATGTGATGCCCCAGACCAGGGTTATACGCATTTCTGTGCACCATTTTGGAGGTGTTTGAACCGGGAAAAAAGATATATAAATTTGAGCACTCAGCACTACTTTGGAGCACGTCCCTAATATGCATCTGTTAATTAATTAATTTATTTATTTTTGTAATCGAAGATTTTTGGAAACTGCTGAATTTCGCTTCGTTTATTAAGCAATCTTGTAATTTAAAAGCAATGTTAAGTAAATTACGAAATACATAAAAATTACTCCAATTGAAAGTTAAAATTTAGACAACAAAAACAATATATAACTTAGAATATAACATAAAATTAACTAGTAATTATTAATTTATAACGCTCACATTAAGGTGCACCAGAAATAAAAATAATGAGAAAAAATTAAGTATTGAATGATATGTAAGTCCAAGTTGCATGTTGTTTTTTTAAGCATTACAATTTAGTTAACAATATTTGAAACTATTAAATAAATCACAATACACATATTAAGATAAATACTACTCTAAAGTAAATTTAAAACTTATACGAAATAAAAATTGATTACATAATAATTAGATAATATCACTCATAAATGCAGTCATTAAAGGTGTAAAGGAGCAGTATTCATCAATCTAAGAACCGACTGCATATGACAGATAAGTCTATTACGAAAAATTACATACGATACGTATAAATTTGTAAGCTCATTTGAAAATGCATTATAACTACGAGCTATTCTTACATTAAAATATCACGCTGTAAAATGACAAAGTTTGGAAATAAACAATTGTTTTCTACGAACGGAATGACAAAATGTAAAAGCTTCATGTAAGAAACACGGACATTTTTTTAGAATACATTTTGCAAAAAGCCAATAAAAATCGTTGATTGATACATGAAGAAAATGAACACCCAGAAATGTAACCACAAAGAGTATTATATGTACACCTCTCTTGTGCAACGTCTAAAGTGTAACGAGCTGTTCAAAGATAATTGTAGGAGTTTCATATGTTTCTGATTAGTAGCAGTGTACACCTCTAAGCAGTACATATTATTTGTCATAACTAGGTTATGAACCTGTTGCATTTGCAATTATATGAAAGGTGCCAAAGGGTCGTAGTTACTTCGTCGATTCGTCTCAAGTTTTAATCAAAAAAAATTGAATTTCTGCGGCCCACGAAATAGAAATAAATATTGAATTTCAGAAAATCGGTCAATTTGTACGGGAGGGAGGTACAAGAAAAGCTTTGTCAGTGTCATATATTTTCACTCCTACTAAATTTTAATAAATTGATGGCAACTTAATATTTGATTAATTTGTGTGGGAGATACCAGAAATGGCGTGATTAATTGGTTGATTTTTTTTTCAAATTCAGCTAAGCAGTAGACAAAAATTTAGGTCAAAAATGAGGAGTTACAAGGAACAAATTTAATTTTCGAAAATGGCTCAATTTGTATGAGAAGTAGAGAGAGAGTGCCGATATAGCCCATTTACAATTAGACGCATTCTATTTTTAGACTCAAACGGGACCTACAGTTTAATGACGGTTCCGAACGCCACGGTTTGAGAAGGATTCACCCGATTTGTCGATTACTCGGCTACCCGACGAAGTATTTGTCAGACCGTCAGTGACCGCCGCTTAAATAATGATAGATGGCTGTATGCGGGGTTGAACCTGCGATCATGCGAACGGTAGTTGCGCCACGGTCGACCACCATATTTATTTGTATAACGGCGTATATTAAAAATATGTTTGCAAAACTTGAACACCAATTTCCCACCAGTCACACCGTAACTTGTGAAATATTGTTTTCTTTTTCGAATATTTGCAATATGGTGGGTTTTATGGGATTGTTTTTGGAAGTACTGGGGATGTTTGGCGTTTCTAGCATTGTCAATTGCTTGGATTTTCCGTCCTGGGTGCATCAACTCCTCACAATTTCTATTCTGCATGAAATTGACTTTCAAAAGGTTGTAAATTTGTACATTTTATCTAGTACTTGCAGTAATTTTTTAGATAGTAGATAGACGGCTGGTACGTCAGCTGTTATATAGAGCAGTATATAGTGGTACATACTTGAATAGAAGTTTTAAAAAAGTATTATACAATCCATCATCAGCATTAATGTTGCAACTCGAAGAATAATGTTCGTTTTTCGAAAATAAGGGAAATTCGTCTTCGTCATTCCGTTGGGTATAAATATCAACGGTTGCAGCAAATTTTTCCCAAATGTTTGAACTCAGAAATCTATATTGCAGTCATCGAAACTTAAATTAGGCCGTAAATCAAGAAAAGGAAGATGCCGAGCAATCTTATCTACTCAATAAATTCCTGCAAAAAAAATTTTTTTTCACATTCTCTATTTATACCTCCATAACCCTATAACAGTAATTATACACATATCCTCCTTCATGAACTTGACATATTTTTGCTTACATGTCCATGTTGGATTCTATAAAACTACACATGACATACTACAGATGGGGCACCAGTCACTTCATTCAATTCGATTCACACTTTGCTACTAATACCTAAAATACCAACTGCAGCAGTACAATATAGTGGCGGGAGTTATATAAATAATTTAAAAACCCCCTCCATTGAACAAATGATAGATTCAATTTACATCCAATTTGATGAAAGGTGCTGGTCTTCCAACTTTTTTTTGTGATATTGTTTCTAATGAAAAATGTATTTAAATTAAATTTATTTTCTTTAACAATCACTACTATCGAATTACATTTGCTGTTACACCCCATATTGCCTCCTGATTCAAATATATTACTATGCTTTCTACTTTCTTTGCAGAACAAGAGGCTAAAAAATCCGAGTATTCACGTAATCCCCAAAATAAGTCTGTGTCCTATCAGGACATCCACTCTGAATATACGAAACGTCGTTTTAAACACGTCGAAAGTAAAGTCGGCCAATACATTGCTAACATAAAAGCCCTAGATGAGAAGAGACGCAATTCGGGAAAATTTCAACGACATCGTTCAATGCCTGAAACACTGAGCGGTCCGAAAGCGGGCGAACCTATTCCAGAACTTCACAGAACTCCAAAGAAGAAGGTGGGTATTCTCCGGCATAGCGCCAACGACTTGGATCATATGCGTGAGCAGGAATTTCACAGTGATCATGAAACGGAGAACTTCGATAATCTCACTGCGACGACTTCGTCCTCATCTAGGGAATTAGGACAAGATGCTGGCATCTATTTGGACAAACATTCCTATGAACAATATCTAAGTGATAAGGAACGCTACGATTATGTGCAAAGTAAATTGCAAGAAAAAGACGCTGAGAACTGGCGATTAAAACAAAATTTGAACACTATGCGTATTGAATACACACGATGCAAAGATAAATTGAAGCTAATGAATCAAAACCATCGCATGTCAGGATCATTTGGCATGGCATCTGTGGGTATACTTGGCAGGAATTCTTTGGGCAGTCTACTGTATCCTCAGGAAGTGAAGGACAAGTCTACACAAACTGAAAATATGTTAACACCATCGCCGGTACTAGCGTTGACCAATGGAAACGAAATTTTCGCAACACCTTTGACGCCAGACGCAAATAACAATTCTTTCGATCATGCAGCGGTGGGCATGTTGGCTCCAGCTGCCCTTAAGGTGCCAAAAACGGTAGCCACCATACAGCCGCTATCACTGAATTTTAGTAATCTTGTAGATAAGGAGAACAGCCGAGATTGTAGTATTAACAATACCATGGGTGAGTACAGCGAAACAGCGATTAGATAGTAAATTTCTATTTGTAGACTTCTGGAAGAAATTAGTTAAGCACTTTTGTTTTTATAGATTAATTTCTTTTCTTAGTTTACTAAAATTCGTCTAAATCTCCAAAATAAGCACCTGTGTCTTCTCTAACAGTCATTTCTTCTTATGTGATAACTAACATAAGGTCATCGTAGGAGACTTAATTCGGTGATTATGCTCACAGAAAAACATTTTTTTAAATTTATTGAGCTCTGCCTGGCATATCTGAAACCGTTTTTTATCTTGAAAGAAAGGCGCATCCTTCTTCATTAAATTTGAAGATTTTCGTTTTAAATATTGTTAAAACAATATAAGAAAGACAGCAGAAATTCAGTTGTACTACGTTGAAACATCTGCGAATATTGTTCTGAAATATCCTTCGCACTTTTTTTCTCAAACAATTGTTTAAACAAAATTGGCCTCTGCAAGCTCTTTCACTCGTAGATAAAATAAATATATGAAATATATCAATAACGCTTGTCCCTAACCTTTGCTTTTAACATCTTGGTAGAATTTTCTCCTTTTCCCGTATTTTCTACATTCTAGCTCCTCCTTTGAGTTGGAATCCGGTATTATTTATTCGGGGATTTCACAGTGGCGAAGGTAAATATCTTCTCTTCTTTAAACTGCCCCAAAACAATATGAGTTGCTTGGTCTGAACAGCGATCATATATTTCTTCTAGGCACTCATAAAATGTATCTCAGCCTTATTGTCTTTACAATCGGCCGAAACATGCGTGGAGCAAATCAGCATGATGAAAAATATTTTACGTTAATGTGAATTTTGACCTCTTACAGGATTAAAAATTAACAGAATTTGCCTAAGCCTCTTGCCAGCTTTATATATCATCTGAATTTTTATAGTAGATGTCAGTTTTTACATCATGTGCTCCCATATCCTACACATCGTATCTCCTGGACAGTGAGTATGTCAGCCTTATTTTTACATGAAACATCCGCCACTCCGATAGAAACATCTTCCCTGCAAAGAGTTCGAATATTCGGGCGCTGTTAGTTTTTGATAACGTTTTAGGTCATTGGTCCAACATAAAAGTGACTCCCAGTAACAAATGTTACCTACTTGGCTAAAAGCTTTGGCGTTAAAATGCCATTTAGGCTACTCATTTTAACTGAGACAAGATTGACGGCTAATAGCATTGCTAGGCAATATTTGAATTAATATCGGAAATAGTGGGCTGCTTGAGAAATTCTGCAAAAGGGTTTGCTTCCAATTATTCCCTATTGAACAGCCTGGAAAGTACTCAGAGCAGAGAGATTCAGTGGATATTACCCAACCCGGCATTAAAATTTTCGTATGCAAATGCTTGATAACTTTTCGGATTTTTTTTTTTTTTCAAATAATTTTTAAGATTGACTTACGGAAATGAAGCCATATAATGAATATCGCGCAACATATGGCAGTAAATAGCCAAAAAGTAATGTGTCAGACTAGGATCGTTCACTAATGAAGATTTTTAAGCATTAACCTAACTTGGCTTCAGATAATATAAATCAATAACTCGGCATGAGTAATGTGATGTCAGATAAGGATCGACCTCTGATGAAGATTTCCGAAAAATTAACTAAATTTGCATTCTGGTAACATAAATCTCCAACTCGGAATTAGTTCCAGTAGGTTGCTGAGTTATTAAGTTTAGTATTGGCGGATATTCTTCACATGATCATCATTTGTTTCCTAGTTTCACTGCTTGATGCAGACCAACGATTTTAATCCAAATTAATTATGAAATTTCCAGAACGCTGATCTATCCATCACTTTTATTTTGGACCTTGTCAAGGAACCAAATTCTTAAAAGCGCTAATAATCCAATTTATTAAAAAATTCTTCTAAGAACACTTGTAATTAGCTTGAGTTGATTATCTGGTGAGGCCGTCTTAACACGATGTGGATAAGTAAACAGTCTAACCAAAGAAAACAAGATTTTTGCTATATATTCCCTTTAATTTTAAATATATTTTAGAATAGGGAAACTTTCACTCTCTCAATAGCATATCCTCTCAATGCTAACAACAAACTAATTTGTCTGCTTTGGTTTTTCTTAAAGGTTTCCTCCGAAAACGATCAAATTCCATAGGCACTCGTAAAAAATCTACACCTCTACCAAATACTTCTAATACCAATACTACCGGCAGCAGTGTACCCAGCAGTGATTCTGCCATTGATATAGAAGCGATGGAATCTCCCAAAAATCAGCATCAAAGTCACTGCGAAGAATTTGTTTATTACGAAAAACGCTCACAACGTTATGCCATACAAGAAGCCCGTAAGGCTAGTCGTAATATTTCTGAGACAGGAAGTAATCTGTCAACAATTGCAGCAGCGGGATCCTTGGCGACTGAAGATAATTACGGCGAAGGTTCGAAGAGACTACGACAACGTGAAACATTAGGTAAGCGCATGATGCGCTTATTTGGTGTTTGCACGAAATGCGACGATCCCAATATGTCATTAGATACTCTAGGCAATTCTCAACAACAATCATTCTCGCAGATTCCGCTTTTGGAAAAAAGTTCATTGCAACCTCGCCATAATTTGCGTTGAGTTTATTCATTCATTTTTTGTAATTGTTTTTTGTATTTGTTTTACACGCGTCTCATAGTGTCTGTCAAAGCTTATAGTTAAAAAGTTTAAATTACTTTTGCTTCCGGAAAATATTTTCAAACATTTAATTATTGTTTTCATAACTAAGTCAATGTCGCCCCTTAGTACAATTTTATTACTAATTGCAAAATCGTTCGATTTCTTGTCAGGTTGTTTTTTGGGCTTGTTTCTTATTCCTATTTGTTACTACATATTAGCTACATACATACTTACATTATAAAAAATTTTTCTTTTTTTTCGTATAAAATAAAAATATATAAATAAATTGTGTTCTTATTTAATTTTTCAAGTGGGCAGTGTTAACGGCAAATAGTATAGTTGTTTTTAAACATTTTGAATTCCTTTTTGAATAATTGGCTCGTGAGTATGCGTTACCCCGTTCTTTAGCTGGTGCATTGCTATTGACTTGTTGGCATAAACCTATCTATTAAAGTGATCCACAATGTACATTGTTTGGGAGTAGTTTTAGATAACAAACTAAGCTTTAACTGCCATGTGGACAATGTAGTCCGGCTTTTAAATCATTCCTTGATCGATTAAAGATTGCCTAGATCGATTAAGGGGAAATTGGTTAATGTTTATATTATACCTAGTATTCTATATTGTTTAGAGCTATGTAGTGGCACTAATAAACAAAATGTGACGAAAATTCAGATGGCGTTCAATAGAGTTATGAGATATTTGTATTCACTATAGCAGCGTATGTTAAGCGTTTTTTTGGGCTGTTTTAAAAATTATATCGATTTGAGGTCTTTGTTGTTATTTTGTAAAGTTAATCGGCTGTGTAGTCTTCAATTTCTTTTTAATTTGTTTAATTTTTCACATTCCGCTCGTAATAAGCAGCTTCTTATTCCTAAAATAATCACACTCATAGGTCGTATTTTTTGTGGCAAGAGTAGCACGAATTTCAATTAAATTGTGCCTTTATCAAATACAAATTATCTTATAAGGGTGGCGCAATAGAACGTGCATATTTAAAAAATAGATTAAAAAATAAATACAAAAGGTATGGTTAAAATAAATCTAAGGCATTGTAGAGTAATAAATGCTGTTTATTTTTTAAAAATAGCATCATCTAAATGGTGACCCTCTCTACGATGGCACTCCTCTAACCGCAAACGAAAATTATTGAAAACTTTCTTCAGTAATACTGGTGTAATGGCTGCCATTTCACCACGGATATTCTCCTTGAGCTGAACGATGTTTCTTGGATTATTACTGTAGACTTTGTGTTTGAGGTATCCCCACAAAAAAAAAAGTCAAGAGGCGTCAAGTCTGGACTATGTGGTGGCCATGGGATATCACGTCTTTTCGAAATCAGTCTGCCAGGGAACATTTGCTTCACCACCGCCATGGAGTCATTTGATGTGTGACAGACAGCTCCATCTTGTTGGAACCAAGTTCTGGAATTCACTATTCTTGAACTTTCAATTTCTGGAGCCAAAAATCCATCCCACATCTCAACATAGCGTTCCGTATTAACCGTGACGTTTGGCCCCGCGCATTTTCGAAGAAAAAAGGACCAATTATTTCTCTGCCAGAGATTGCTGCCCATACTGTAGGACTATGCAATGGTTTCTGGTTTGATTTTGTGATTTTCACTGTTCCAGTAACGACAATTTTGACGGTTTACGAACCCATTCATAAGGAAATGAGCCTCGTCAGAGAAAAGGATATTGTCAAAATTTGAAAATCGATTAAGCATTTCATTAGCAAATGCGAGCCTTGCTATGAAGTCAGACTCTTTCAATTCTTGTGTTAATTGCAGCTTATATGGATGCAGTTAAAGATCCAATGTTAAAATTCGTTGCAAACTTCGTCGCGATAATTGTAAGACAGACGACCTCTTGCGAGTCGACATTTGTGGATTTCCTCGTACTGACTCCATAACTCTCTCAACATTGTCTTCGGTCCTAGATATTCTTGAGCGACCATTTGCTTGTGGTTTAAATGTTGAACCAGTCTCTTCAAAACGCTTTACCCATATTTTAGCACTCGGAGCTTCACTAATTCGCCGTAGTCCATATTCAGCACAATAAAGTCACCTAGTAGCAATATATGGACGAGAGTTCTCGTAAAATGCGCGCACGCAAAATGCGCGACGCTTCCCGTCGAAGTGATTCATAGCGACTAAAACTCCATGAGCCCGCCAACTCAACGATGTAGGCGCCCCCCGCCCGCGGTTTTCTACCCCGCAAAAAAAGATGATGCAATATGCACGTTCTATTGCGCCACCCTGTATTTCCACATAATATACCGATTAACTTCTAAATTATTGTTTTTTTCATATTCTTTTGTCTTTAATAATCATACGATCTTTAAAATTATATTTTTATAAATTTTATATTTGATTTTTATTACGTGTTTTTTTTTTATTTATATTATTGAGCAGATTAAATCTAATAGATGAATTGTTGCATATTGTAATTAACATGTAATTGACTGGAAGGCTTTAAATTACAATCCAAATAAGTAAATAAAATTAAAGCTTGATGTATGTTTTCCAAATTACAGCGAAACTAACCTTTATAAAATGTATATATATGTATGTATATAAAATTTAATTATGATAAATATTTTCGTTTTCGCTTGAAAGGCGATAATGGAAGGCATCTTCTTTTAAAATGCGTTAAAATATTCATTTTCACGATGTTCTCCACCGGGATGTCTCGAGGTCTAGGAAATTTCTTTTTAATATAAATATCGCCATAATTGAGGTTTTCAAAATTGGGTCTCAATTGCTTTTATATTGTTTGGGAATGATTTCCACTTCGAAACCAAATAGAAAAAAAACATAGTTCTTACTGCATCAGAAATCTTATATGTCAGCGTTTCTATAATTGCGCTAATTTTATTTTGTTTAATACGTCCTCGATGGCAATGTAAATTCCGTATTAGAAGCCGAACCGAGGTTTTCACCAGATTTACATGGCTTTTCGCTTGGTTAATCGTTTTTTCAGTTTTTGGATTTTTCAATGATTTGGTTCATAATGCGATTCACATGCAAAAAGATCGGTTCAGGGTACAGTTTGCAGCCCAAGAGCCCGTAAAGCCTTCTTTCCGTACAAATTGACACCCAAGATATTTAATGAAATTGATTGGAATATAGCGTTGGCATTTTATAGTCAGTTAATTATAATATAGTCGACATTATATGACTATAATTTTATGTACATCCTTGAAATAATAAATGCCACAAGTTTAAAGTTGTTAACCCAAAATTCGTAGCAATTTTTTTACTTTTATCCATATTTCATCCATATATTTAGAAAGTTCTACTGTAAACCTAATTGTTTGGAACGCTGTAAACTTTGATATTGATTAAGAACAGATTGTGCGAAATTTGGTTTCAGCTTTTTATTATATTTTAGACATACAATAATTTTTTAAATAGCATTTCGGATAAGGTTACGAGTTAACAAATACTAACATGTTTTGTATTGTGACAATATTTAATGTGTTTGTGTATATTCTCCGTATTATTCTGTATAAATATATTAATATAAAATATGGAATATTTTATGAATTCCAAACAGAATAAATAAGAGAAATGGTTAACAAATATGTCTTAAAGAAAGTATAATAAAACATATATAACAAAATTACAATTGTTTTATAACTGCATTAAAATTATGTTGCATCAAAAACGTTGGTTAAATATAAATATATAAAGTCAACAACAATCTTCATTTCGAGGAATGGCCATTTTAATTACATATCAAACAGTAATGGTTTGATATTCGCTTATTCGTCCTTTTTGCGATTAGAAGCTGTATAATTTGGAGGCAAGTCCTAGAAAGTTAAGAAAAAAATTAGATTATGTTAGTTGAATAGAACTAAATTTGGGATAGAATTTGGATTTAGTGCCCGCTGTCTTAGCACATAATGTAAATGAATCAAATATTAATATTCGAATGCCTTAAAAAAAGTGCAAATCTAGAGATGAAAAATGTTCTAAAGCAGTTCTTAAAGTATTTAGGTTCTAGATGACAGTTCCAGTTCCGTGTTCGTAAGCTGGTCCGTTTTTAAAAGATCTTCAAAAATGGGGTCTTGTTTAATTAACATAACCGGCTTTCATTTGTGGTCTAAACACATTAGAAACATGGAGGTTTTCGAATAATGTATGGAAATAATTTAAAAATTATTTTTCACACTTGAGTTATTAAGATAATTTTCAAAGATTTTTTTATATTTTCACAAAATTTTAAATACTTTGCACGTTTTTTTTTTTTTTTTTGATATTATTATCTCCTGTGCATAATTGATTACACCAACTAAAGACCCATGCCAAAGAAATACTTTTTCCTACTAAAGTGTTAATTATATATAGAACTTAATGGGAGAAAAGAAAATAATTTTCCACCACTGCCTTAAAAGGTAATATATGATGAAACCCAAGAAAAATATTAAAACTATTAAAAGTCTGATCAAAAATGGTAATGTCGTAAGTGTAAAAACAAATTTTAAAACAAATTCCAACCATTGCCAAACTACTGGAGTACTTTTAATGTACTGCTGTGACTAAAAAGTAAGACCAGTTTTAATTTTTTCAAGGAATCTTTATATATTCATCCAAATTCATTTCATCACCTTCAGAAATCGTGCATATGATCATAGGCTTAAGTCCCTACACAACCATCACCTCGATGTGTCTAACGAATCCATCGAGTAGCAATAGGTCCCGTGGAGTGGGTCTAAAAAGTAAGATGCACGCAAGTTAAATGAACGTGGGTAGCTTTTATGGTATGCAAGGGAATTTGTTTTTTTCTTGTTTTTTTTTTTGGATCTTATGGAGAAAAAAGGAATGATACTGGTTTACTCAGCTTACTAAAATTAAGATAATTGTTGAAAATACTCATATAATATCAATGATAAAACCATGTTATTAAGTCGTTACTATGCCTTACCTCATAAGCTGGTGGCATATCGCTTGGACCTGGTCTATTTGCACGTTGATTTTCCGTGGTATTGTGAGCACTTGCTAAGGCCTCAGCTTCCTTAGAATCTAAGTTTTAAAACAATACAAGACAAATATTAGAATAAACCCTTTCCATTTTAAACCATATCCCAAATAGCTTTAAAGCAATACATAAAATCTTACATTTATTCATGAGGTTTGATAAAAAATGTATATTTTGATTTAATACATCTACTATATATGATGCAGTTATGTCAATTATGGGAAGATTTTGGGTTTCACTACATTTTGAAGAAGTTGTTGTTTTTAACAGGGAATAATAACTGGTACAAAGAAAAATCCAGTTGGTGGTGGATAATAATAGTGATAGTGTACAGTGTTACCTGTAATCAGAATTGAAATTTAATAAAAATCAATATTCATTTACAAATTTTGCTGAAAGCTCGGCTTTTGTTTTTTTTTAGAACGTATTTTTAAACTTTTTTGGTTGCATATTGTTTAGTACCTTTTGATTTGAAATTACAGTTGAGATTTTAGAAATATTCATTTTGAGGAAATTAATCTACGCCTTTAATAATCTGTGAAAAGAAATCGTAGGAGAACAAAGAGAGAAGAAAAAAAACGAAAATTAAAACAATAAATACAGAACTAGTTATCAATAAACCGTGTGTTATTGCCAATTGCAATTGTTAACTTTTTAACAAAGTGTTTTTTTTTTGTTTGATGTGTTATTGACAATTAATGTTAAATACATTTACTAAAAAGTCTCAGATGAAAAGGGTATTTGAGCTCTTCAGGGAATTGCGAAACATATTTATTAAATAGTTGTTTTGATGGTCTGGTAATTGGAAATATACAATAAAAAGTGTTGTTAGTTATTAAATTTCTTTGTTATACAGTAAATTGATAAATTGTTCAGAAAAGCTAGTGGGGGATTCCTCACATGTTGTCTTTGGGAATTATCTTAGTAGTAGTAAATAAACTCCATACTAGGTAGTCTATTCAGCTCTATTGTTCGTTCTATTTCAATGCAGATTATCTTATTGTAGTTTGAATTTGTTTAGAAATGTTCAGGAATGCAAAATTAGTGTTAGTGTCGCCTTTTCTACGTCAGAAACTTATTCTCTTTCTTATTGGAAATATATTATAAATAGTTTGGCGGGCTTTTCATTATTTTTGGCAAAAATGTGTTCTTTATGACCTAAAATCCAAAATTGGATTTATAATAATTGCAACATGTACTTCTATGAAACTGACTGTACAGACTCACGAAGTAATTCTGTTACGATCGTAATAAATGTTGATGGATCTAAGGTAACAGACAATGACGTAACAAACATCAAAATGGGAACACTACCTCATAATACCCTGTGTGTTCAAATGTTGATTTAACCTGTGGCTTTGGATGGCACATATAATATGATATGAAACTTAACAAGTCAATTTTTAGATTAGATTAGTTTCAGATGTGGCCGACCGTGGCGTGATGTTTAATACACGCGACTATCATTCACATGATCGTAGCTTCAACCCTGCATACATCTATGATTATTTGAGCGGCAGTCACCATGATGTGTCTGACGAACACTTCAAATAGTCAAGTAATTGTCAAGTCTGTCAAGTCGTTAAATGCCTCTCAAACTATGACCTTCGGAATCGTCGTAAAACTGTAGGGCCCATTGAGTTAGTCTAAAAATAGAATGCGTTCATGCTCACTGAATGTGAGAAGCTCTCCGATATCTTATGCATGAAATGCAAAGGAATTTATTGTTGTTGTAGTTTTAGATGACAGTCTACTCTTTGCAAAATTCCACCAAATTCTGTTGAAAACAATAGCTGCTAGACGCAATAAAGCTTGCACTAATTTGGCTGAAGGCTGTATAGAAATATATGGTATACTAGCCGACCCGGCAAACGTTGCTTTGCCTTCAAATTTTATTTTTATTGGAAATGTTTCATGCCAAGGGGGTATTATAATAAGAAACGTCTATATTTGCAGAAAAACTTAAAACATGTTCACTCAACCGAAATACAAAATTCTGTTTAAATACCGTTAGCAGGAGCAGAAATAATTGCTTTTTAATTTGTGGTTTGTATAGGTACCACTCCCCATTGTCCAATCCCGCCCATATTTGCAGCAGCACTTAAGATATGTACACCAAACCGATGTACCAAATTTTGTTCAAATACCGTAAACAGGAGCAGAAATATTGGATATTTAGTTTATATTTTGTATGGGAGGTACCTCGCCCCATTGTCCAATCCCGCCCATATTTGCAGTAGCACTTAAGATATGTAAACCAAACCTACGCACCAAATTTTGTTCAAATACCGTAAGCAGGAGCAGAAATAATTGATTTTTAATTTTTTGTTTGTATGGGAGGTACCACGCCCCTTTGTTCAATTGGACCGAATTGTAAATCTAAACCATCCCGGGCACCACCCAGACGCATATACAAAAATTTATGCAAAGCGGTCCAGCCGTTTAGGAGGAGTTCACTGACAACGCCCGTACAATAGAATTATATATATATAAAGAAGATATAGAGCACTTCCATACGCTAAAATGTAAGCCCCCATTTTATTCTGAACAATGGAAGTTGGAGGACTTATTTGATATGAAATTCAACAAAACATGAGCCGATACGACACATTTTTGTTGGAGCATTTCCAAGCTAATCTTAAACGCAAAACATAATTCAATTTTGATGAAAACTATAACATATAGAGGCGATGGAACCAGGCGGTTAATTTTTATGTGGGCTTTTTAATCGTTTCGAAAAACCGATGCAAAGTCTGTTATATATATTATAGTATTAAAACATTTTTAAACAATTCTGCATTTGTTTTTGCGAAAAAATTGCTAAATAATTTACAATAATTAGTTGGTGAGCTTGAATGATAACATATGAAACGTTTTCTTGGGGCAGAGAATTATTTTTTTAATACCATTCAAATATGCCGAAGCCAATCATTCGCTGAAATTTTAAAGTGAATATAGAGACATCAAACATATTTTTCCGCACTTTTAAATCATTTTGATTGTCAAAAATCAGTCTTAATCTAAAACCCGTGCATATGCGTTTAAAAGCGGTCGAGATATGGTGGAAGATTTGCATTGCTCTGGTCGACTATCAATGTCTTCAACTAAACTTAACATCGATAATATAAAGGAAATGGTAACTGAAAATAATCGTTTAAGCTTGAGAGAGATAACCGCTGAAATTTTTCTGTCTCGCGCATCAATTCGTACTATTTTGCATTATTGTTTGGGTATGAAACGAGTTGCCGCCCGACTAATTCCAAAAAATCTGAATTATTGAAAAGTAAATGTTGCTGAAGTCATGCCAGAACGAGCCAATTCCAACCGCATACTCATAAAATTCATTATAGCTGGTGATGAGACATTGACACACAAACCAGTCAACAAAATTTTGGAATATCGATTTGTAACACCGATAAAAAAACACGTTACAATCCATCTAGTCAAGTTAACGTTGATTGTTTTGATTACGGCGATGTTGTGCATTTAGTTTTCTTGCCAAAAGATTAGACTGAAAATAAAGAATATTGTATGAGCGGCATACGGCGTTTGAGAGAACAAATTCTTTGAATGAAATAAAAAAAAAAAAAAAAAAAAAAACAATGGATTCTGCACCATGATAGCGCACCATAGCACATAGCATGGCACGAATTTCTAGCCAAAAACTCAACAGAAATCATGTAATAACCACCATATTCACCTGACATCAGTCCTTTTGACGTTTTATTCTTTCACAAAATTGTAACATCCAGAAGGAAGCTTTTGAAGTATCAAGTATCTTTTGATGAAATTTATTTCATGATGTCCCTCTGGTTGGTAGAAACGATAATTACCGTAAATTTGTGTGAAACAACCTGACTCCAAAACTCCAATTACCACTTCGATGTGCCGCCTTTTAGTCGATAGAAGTCATAAAAGAGAATTTGCGGCAAAAACTGAAATCTCTTCCAACAAAAGCGTTTGAAAAACTATGTTAATTGTGTTGCTTCGAAAGACCCTTGATTTGAGGGTGGTACAATAAATTTGAATAAATAATAAATATTATGTGTTTTATTGATCAATTTCCGGCATTTTTTTTAGTCAGAAAAAAGTATAATCAAAAACTAATCGTATAAAGTTTAGTCCCTACGGTTCATTCGTATGAGGGCTATATAAAAACATGAAACGACATCGGTCATTCTCATTCAAAATTGCAATATTTACAGCTTTTAAAGGAATCTGAAAATCCATTACTGTCTATACTCCAATCTTACGGCTCTGGTCAAACCCCTGCCTAACATAATTTACTGTTTTTTCAGCACACAATACCAACAATGAAAAAAATTTGTTTAATTATGTCGTCATGAATTCCTTGAGAATTTTTCTTATTTTTGATAAGAAAGTGGACTGAATCTTAAAAGAGAATCATGCAACCCACATAGGTGACGATTGAGATTTTAATAAACTTGTTATGGGTATCGGAACACGTTGATATAACAGGAAATTTACACGACGATGCTGCCGCAAAATAATTTCCATACTAAGAAATACAATAATAGAAAAAATTAAATAAAACCATCTTTAAACAGCAATCGTTTCTATCATTGGTTTTGTATTTACTATAATAATAATATAATGTAATGTAATGTATAATGTAATGTTCTGTCCCCATGCGCTAAAAAACTGCACCTAATTCATTTACAAAACTGATGAGACATGTCTAAACCTTTCTCTGTCATTTACTAAAGGGTATTCCAACAAGAACACAAGATTTAAATTTGGCGCCGGTATCGTGAAATGATAACCAGTTTTTTCGTGCCTAGAATTGAAGAAATTAATGTGGAGGGCAGGTGGTTTCGACAAGACGGCGCCACATGTCAGACAGCCAGAGAAACAATTCAATTGTCAGTCATTTCTCGGTCGTGTTATTTCGCGTTTTGGAGACCAGAACTGACCGCCTAGATCGTGCGATTTAACACCATTAGACTTTTTTCTTTGGGGTTTTTTTGATGAGTCGATGGTTTACGCGAATAAGCCGACGACGACTCAAGTCTTAAAAGAGGAAATTGGACGCTGCATTAATGAAATACCGCAGCATTTATGCAAAACGGTAATTAAAAGATCGCGTGTGTGCCAGCAAAGCCGCGGCGGCCATCTGCCCGATATGTTGTTTTATACATAACCTCATTCTGTCTACTTTACGATATAATAAAGTTTCACGATTTTTTTTTTTAATATCTGTGTTTTATTTGAAATTTAAATCTTGCGTTCTTGTTGGGACACCCTTTATAATATTTCCCATTATAAAAGCGGAGGATAAAATGTTTCCAAACAAAATAAAATTTGAGAAAAAGCTTTTGTAACTCACAAAATTGCAGAATAAATGAAATGAAAATGACGTTTCTATTAATATGCTATGTAAACATAAAATGCTCAATAAAAATTAACGAAACAACAACGCAAAGATAGCAAAATAATTCAAAACTTACAACTTGGCGGTGCAGTGAAACCCATTGCTCCTGCTGGTGGTGGACCGCCAACAGCTGGAGGGTAAGGAGGATATTCACCACCACCATATGGTTGTGGTTGTTGTGGTGGATATGGAGGATAACCGGTTGGTGGAGGATAAGTGGGATATGGTGGATATGGAGGAGCTGCCCCTCCATTTGGCGGCCCTGGCTGATACCCACCTCCCCAGCCTGCACCGGCACCAACATTTGACGGTGGAGCCGATGATTGCTGAGTCTGTCGACGTGGCTCTTCCTCATCATCAGGAGGCAGTGAAAAGCCATTCCACGATGGCGGTTCCTCACGTTGTTTCGGCTTATTATTAGTGGCATTGTGCTGTTGCGGTTGTTGTTGTGGCTGATCAGGTTGTGGCGCAGCGAAACCATTCCATCCAGCATTTTCTCCTCCTGAGGGGGGATTATGGAAATGCTGCGGTTGCTGTGGTGGTTGGTAGGGATTGTAGGACTGTTGTTGGTTCGGAATGTAGGGCGGTTGTTGGTTCGGATTATAGGGATAAGATGGTCCTTGTTGTCCCTGTGGAACCTGAGGATATAGATTCGGTTGCTGTGGTTGAGCACTGTATGGCGGAGCTGCTTGCATAAAAATAATGGAGGAATGATATTGAAAAATATTTATCATATTAACAAACAAATCGCACGCATGTTGAATTGTAAATTCACAAATAAAAGGCCACTAAAACCAATCCAACAAACAAAAGCCGAGTTGGAGTTTAGAAATAAAATGGCACCTATATACTTACGTCCTCCAATACCAGGATATGGTGGTGGATTATCACTCATGTACACCGTATTCGGTGCTGGGCCACTGAAGGCATCATGCTGTGGCAACCAGCCATAGTAGCCAGGTGGTGGTTGATAGGCTGGTGGTGGCGCCTCATGCCAATTACCCGATGGTGTGTATGGTGGTGGATCATCACCGTATCTGCCACCGCTGTGATAATTGCTTTGAGCTGTCTTAGCCGCACGCAACAAAGCCATACCATATTCGATGGCACCACCGGCTTTGAAATAAAGCTTGAACTTGACTTCACCAATAAAATTGCCATTGGGTTGGGCGCGTACCTTGCCTTTGATGTAGTTGGCGCCGAATACTGGTTGTTCCAATTCGACCTGAAAGTTAGAATAAGTAAATTTTAGCATTCGTACGCAAATAACGTAGTTGAAGATGTATAACTCGTGAAATTTCCAACTTGCCAACACTTTATTCTGTTAGAATGTTGACTTGTTAAGTAATGAAACTGAAAATAATATACACTATACACTTAATATTATACAAATAACGAAAGATGTTACAAATTTAGAAATTCATAAGAAAAGTATTCTACATAATATGTAACATATTCTAATTTACATGTATTAATAATAATACCAAAAAAGAGGGACGAGCACGCTTGTACACGTTCTTCTGTTTTATTAAATTTGGTGAGCCGAATTATATCATAAGATTATTTCATTGCTTGCATTCTATCAGAAATTCACAAATTTGTACTGAATCTTTCCACAGCTCTCTTATAGAAAGATCATTTGTTGTTCACGTAGCGCGATTGTGGAATACTCTGCCTGCTGAATTTCTCTCAGTCCTGCCAGTTTTAAACGAAAGTTAATCCTTCAGGAGCACTAAGATTCGTTTTCGTTTTTTGAAGATTTGTTCGCTTCTTGTTTTTTCACTGGCAACCTACTTTCATAATATCTGGCTTTATGATTTTGTTGGTTTTTTGTTGGAAAGTTGTGTACTATGGTTAGAATTTTTTGCTAGATAATATAACTTATGTTAAACTTCCATCAATGTATAGTCCAACATGGGCGGTGATTGATTAGTAAATGAATTGACAAATTGAAATTAAATATTTTTCCCTTGCTAAATTATCCTGAAGTTCTTTATAACAAATTATCTATCGCCTTATATTATCACAATAATCAATATTGAAGAAATAAACTTCTACCTCATAAAGCGCCAAATCTCGGTTCCAAAATAGAATCGATTAGCGATTTAGGGCTCAGAGAAAAATCGTCGGCGGCAAATCTCTGTTCCAGAATAGAATCGATAAACAATTTGTTTGTGGAACACAAAATAAATGCTTAAAAAGTTCTTTACAATTATTGATGAAATGAAATATGAATGAAATGAAATGTTGAAAGGGCTCAGGAAATGCGTCGGATTATAAAAATATTTCGTCTTGAGGTTACTAAGCTACACCATCACCAATAAGCTTGAGGAATCAACTTCAGTGCCAGAGAAAACAACCGGCTACTTCTGTTATTTCTGACTTTGCTGTACCATACTATTCAATCGCTATGAGAGGTTTGATTTGGCTGCCAAATTTCCTTACTAGAAGGTAAGGGGCATTGTGAAGTAGTTTATCTTGTCGTAGTCATGAGTGGTCATCATTATTTAACACTCACTTGTAAAGATTGGTTGCAGCAGTGGATCCTTTTGCGTATATCGAGAGGTTTCTCGGCGATAACTTGGTTTGTTGGCTTCCAAATGTTTCAACGTTTGGGGATTATCCGCGTAAACACGGTATTTGACGTAGCGCCACAAAAAAAGCCTATCGGCGTTAAATCGCATGATCTTGGTGGCCAATCGACGTTACCAAAACGTGAAACTACGCTTTTTGGAAACTTCTCATGCAATAAAACCAAAATCGGTTGAGTTATGTGGCTCGTGGCACCGTTTTATTGAAACTATATATCTTCAATTGCAGGCCAAAAAAAGTCGGTTTTCATACGGCCATAGCACACTGAATTGAGATTCCGATTCGGTAGTGCGTACATTGCGATGATGCACAGACCTGACCAGATGTGTAACGCTTTCAGTCTCTCAAAATTTCTTTATAATCTTGCCATGAAAAATGCCCACATTTAAATCATTGTAGTAAGTTTTAACAATGTTTATGCGTTTTTCGGTTGTTAAAGGGTCCATATTCGTAAACTTTTCATTAAATAAATAACACTTCAGATGACAGGTATTTAACAGCTGACAGCCTTGCCAGATCAGCGGTGTTTAAATCAATAAATGGATAACTCTGTATTAAACCTCGTGGGGAAAGAGGCCAAGACCCACACATGACCGGAGATTGTTCAGGCCCTATGGCGTAGACTAATGTATTTTTCTTCGTAAAATGGACTATTTGAGTGATGAGGGCAAGGCCTGAAGAGGTGTGCTAATAGCACGGAAAGGAGTTGACCTGGCAGAATTTGTTATTCTTTGTAGAATGAACTTTATGAATTCATGCTTTCAGCTATTACTTCCAAATGCATAGGCTGCGATAAGCTAAGATATCGTCCATTGTCTTGTTAATTTAGAAATGGTAACATATATATAAAAATGGGCGGTTACTATGTCCTATCTGGTACCTTTCCTGCAAATGAAATATATATTATATCCCTGCACAACCCAAACGTTTGTCAAATATTTGCCCAAAATTAAATATCGACCACAATAACGGTCTAACGGTTTTTATGGATTTTTTAAGAAATATTATATATGAGTTTCATAGTAAATACCATTTTATCGGATCAGCTTAGATTACTTATTATGGCCCCAAATCACGTCCATACTAACCTATGGTGGCACCATTACAGACACAAATTGAAACTAAATTTGGATTCATTTTTAATGCTTTAAGAGACAGGCCTAAATTCAGGAACAAATTCGGTTCGGGACTTTTTTGAGCGATCGAACTACGTCCGTCTAGTGTGATGTGGCAACTTCATTATTCCGTATGAAAGTTGTTAAATCATGACTTTGTCTTTTATGCCCATTTGATAATAATCGTCCATCTTAAAACAACCAACTTTGTTCAATTACATATTAACGTTGTTGTAATTATAATATAGGGTTATAATAAACAGCGACTATAATAAATAAAAATTTGCTTCGTCTTAATAAGTATTGATATTGTGTCATTTTGAACATTACTCTGTAAGAGTCTTTAGATTACAACTTATAAAAAAATTGATAAAAATTGCTTTTGCTACAATAAGATCTGGTATGTTCGTTTAATCTGATATTTGGCTAATGACGTCACAGTAGTGCGCTAATCTCCTTCAGCCTCTCCTTATACAAATTAAAATAAGTTTAATTCATAAAAAACGATATGACATAATAATAGTTTACATTATGCACAACTTTCCTCTGTGCTAATATGTGCACACGTGTATACTTCTTTCAAAGGTCTAACGTTATTTGCAAATGACTGCATAATGGTCTTTGAGCAAATGTTAAAGGTCAAATAGCATTCATTATATTCATTTGTTACTGCTGTGTGCTTCACACTTGTGTTTCCTTTAGAGCGCAGTACAATTCCTTGGTTCAATTTTGTGGATGATGTCGGCAAAATGTTTAATAATTTATGTATTTGTTAGCTGATTCGTTGGTTTGTTTTTTAGTTGAATATTTCAAATAAGAGATATTTGGTAAATAAACTTTCTTAAAAAGTGATATTACGGTGATTTCACAGGGATGTTTGCAACAGAACCGGTTCCTTCAAAAAATGCACTATGATTAGACTTATTTTTTCATAAAGACAAGTTTGCTGGCAAAATGGGAAATCTTTGGTCCGGCCGACTGTTAATAAGAGGACAGAAAATAATTTTCCTGGGAAATTAAAAATTGTTTCCCCTTAATTTAACTGACCAGATAAGGTAAGATAAGTTAGTAAGGTATTAATTATATTGCATACTGAAACCTTAGTGTTATTTAATTTTTGCAAATAATATATAATTATGTCGATCAACGCCAATTCCCAAGTCGGTGACCACTGGTGTACAGTTACTGCGTATTCATATTAGTAAATTTATGCACACACAAAACCAAATAACATTTACCGCGAATACATATAAGAAACAATCAAAAGTTAAGCATGAAATCTCGTTAGCAAAATTATCAGCAAAAGTGTATATCACTGCGAACGGCCGCAAATCCAAAATACTAATTTCAAAGGATAAGGAGACAGCCTTATGGGTACCTTGCTGTTTTTGTTAATATTGCACGATGATAATGTCGAATTATTTTGTGGAATCCACCAATCCACCCATATGGGGTGGGACCCTTTGGACGATAGGGGCGGATAAGTGTCGTTGGAACGTTCGATAAAATGCATCGTTTTGATCGTTTTTCTCTGCAAATTCACATTTTTGTAGTATTTTGCGCGGCCACCTAGATAGTGCATAAGTTTGTCTGGCTCTTTCTCATATATTTGTTTTTGTTAACTAAATGATAACATTGTTGAAAATTTAATTCATATCGATTCAGTCCCTATATGAATAAATTCAAAATTAACCTATCTATGACTTAGAGGCATTGTTTGCATTTTTGTCCGCCTGATTAAGCAGCTTCCAAAGAACGCTTCAGGCGAAATTAAATTTTTTAATTCATCTTAGTGGGTTTCTTCGATATGGACTTTCGATGGACTTTTAGCCGCAAGATTTCCGGTGCTTTAAGAATTATTTGGGCATGTAACAAATCATTTTTAGTTGATAGTTTAGTAGTAGTTTAGTTTTTGATTTTTAGTTGCTTTTCCCCTAAAAAAAACTTTAGGCTTAAATATCGCAAACATTTTTTACATATTTCTATTTTGAGTACCCAAACTTAAGGAATTCAATCAATAAGACTCTCCGGCAATATCTTGTTTTTCTTTTTTTAACTAATGATTTCTATACTCTAGGTGTTTTTTTTTTATTTAAGCCGAGAAGGACCTTATCTTTGGGCTTTGGTTTTTCTTCTGTCGTCCGCCCCAAATACAGCAATTCAGACTTATTTTATTTGCTTACAAATATAAATTTTCTTTTACAAATACAGCTAATGAATCCAAGCCATGCTAATGAAGTAGTCTTGAAACTTAAATTGTACAAATCTATGGCAATCCAATAACAACTATTCGTTTATTTGGGTGCGGGTAGCTTTTCCTACTGGATCTACTGATGTGATATTATATGCAGGTTTGTTGCAAATTATATTCCCACACAAACGTATTTACACTTCCAATTAAAGTTCCACATTAATCAAGGCTGATTTATGGTAGTGCCAGGAAATTTTGGTAAAACGTCAACACTTACATCATTCATAGCAATAAACGGAGCACTAAATGACTGCATCTCATCACCGGATTTCTTGTTGTTGAAGATCATACGATGCGACGTCAAATAGATGCGACCCGTTTTGGAACCCCGAAAGACAGGATTGTCCTGACCCGAAAATTCCATAGAAACATTGTCGGAATGGAGTAAGATGCTGTAAAACAAAAGAGAACAAGCGGCAAACACAACAGTAAGATGAAATTATTCCACTTAGAAACCAAAAATTTTAATTTATTTATGTGCGACGTCATATCTCAAGTAATTATTCCGTACACAATCTGTTAGGCAGTCTGTCGCAAGAATTTCATCATAATACTGGTCATTGATTGTGGTACTCACTATTCCCCAGCATGAATTAAAACGCCATTATTGGCATGAGCCGTATTAAGAGACATTATTCACAATATTTGTTAACAATTTTGCAACTTCTTTTCCACGCTTGTTGTGACTACAATGAAGGAGCTTATTTTTCTGATAAATTTTTCTCGAATTGTCAAAATGATTCATACTTCTGTTACATTCCATTTCGTTTCAACGAAAACAAAAACAGTCTGGCAGTACTCTCAAACCAACGTGTAGATGTCACAGAATCGCCATTTGACAACTGGATAAAGGCATTCCAAAAATAATATTTTCATTACAATCGACGGGCGTTCCTCTGGGGCTGTAAAAGAAAATATGTTTAAAAAATAAATAATAATTCAAAATCTTTAACAAAATGTGCGGACAGTAGACCAGTAATGGCGATAACTGTATGAAAAATAAACAAAAATGGCATTCAACTACAATAATTTAGGTCAACAAGCTTTGGAAAATATGTGTAAGTCTACATAGAGCATTTACGTAAATCTAATTAGATGTTGCAAAAATCTGATTGGTGACTAGAGCATTTTTTGGAATGAATCTCTAGTCTTGTGGTATTTATTTGCCCCTTGATTTGCAGTTGTTTTATGAGGTGTTCTATATTTTCTGTGGAAAATTTAACACTTCCACTCCTTTGGTGGCTCTGCTGTGTCGCCATATTTATTTTAATTTTTTTTGTCAAGCGTCTTTTATACTGAAAATTCATCATCTTACCTTTTACGGTGGAATCTTTTCTGGTGTTTGTTTTGATTATGATTTTCTAAATAAGTGGCAATTTCGCGTGTCCATTTGAAGTTTGTTTTTATTTACACATTTTCAGTGGTGTAAACAACTGCTGTAAACAAAATGTTGCCACCTGTTGCAATATTGGTGCTCCCTACAGCTAGAAAACCATCGTGTATATATTTAAGTTTAAGTATATTCAGTGTAGTTTAAGCCAAAGCCACAAGTTTTTAACGTTTTCAAAACATTTTTGAACGGCCTGAGCAGTAAAAAAGTTTAAGAAATAAAAAAATTTTCCCCTAAATCCAAATTTTTCTTATCCATTGGAAAGCTAATTGATATTTCTATTTAGCAATATATACATATATGGCCAACATAATAGATACACCCTATATTTTTTTTTAAAGGCTCGTAGAAGAAAAAAGAAAAAAGAATACTAATTTCTTTTGTTATAACATTAGAAATAAAACAAATACTAAAACAACAACAAAAAACGAATATTAAATTCAGTATTTTTCAAAAATAAGAAATTAATCAAGAAACATTGGGCAAAACAATAAGTGCATTTAGCTAAAATAAGGTAAAAAGTAAAAAATCATGTTTTCTGCTAAATGGTATAAGTTTCATCAAAAGCCTGTATATCCACCTCAGTTATTTTTTTGACCCTTTCGCATGCTGGCAATAAGCTTCCTGCAGTTTTCTACTGGTATTTCAGAACAAGTTTTTTGAACAACATTCCATAACTGATCCTTATCTTTGTTTCAACTCTCCCCAAAGATTTTCGATTGGATTTATGTCCGGAGATTGACTTGGTCCGTCAAGAAAGGCAACATTAATATCTTGTAACCAATGCTTTACCAACTTAGAAGTATGCTTCGGATCGTTATCCCGCTGGAATGTCAATCTAAGAGCATACTTTCCGCAGCATAGTTCAACATCGTATTTTCTAAGATATCTTTGTAGTGGAATCTGGTCACAGTGTCAGTAATTCGAAGTATCGGACCGACACCATACCAAGATAAACAAAACCAGGCCATAATATTTCCGCCCCCGTGCTTCACCGTCTTCTTTGTAAAGCGAACATGAAATTCCTTACCCTTAAGACGTCGAACATTCCGGGCACAGTCGTTTCCAAATACATTAATTTTTGTTTCATTGCTCCACAATTGGAATGACTTCTTGCAAACGTCAATCTAGCCTTTAATTTTTTTTTTGTCTAAGCAAAGGAACTCTCCTGGCCATCCGTCCTGGTAAATGTGTTTCTTGTAGTCTACGCGAACCGTTCGCGATGAAATAACATTTCCAATTTCATCTGAAATCGCTCTTGAAGACACAAAAGGGTCCTTCTTCGCAAGTATTACAATACGGATATCTGTTGTTTTTGAAGTTTTTTTTTTTGGGTCTTCCGCGAGTTTCGATGGGCTTTTTAGGTTTTAATGCATTTTGTACAAAAAATATTAACGGATTCATATTTTCTGCTATAGAACGAAGACTTTGGCCACTTTCTCTTAGTCTTGAAACAATTTTTCTTTCCTCCGGATAACAATGACTTTTTCGATCCATGGCTGAATTTTTTACTATACGAGTATATTTTGTTATAAATAAAGGTAATCAACAGTAAAATAACTAACCTTTTCAAAAAGACTACAGCAGACTGCGAAAATATTAAAAAATTGAGCAATGTATTTATTATTTTGGCATATTTATTTATCACACCTAGAAAAACTAACAATGAAAACAATGGGGAAGCCCCAGTTTTGTTTTTACTTTTAAAGGCATTACCATATTAAAGTTATTTAAATAAAAAATAATTGCCATGTTTACTTTCCGCTAAAGTAACTAAAATTAAACATAAAGCAAAAATAAGCAGGTGTAATTAAAGATACAACCGATATACAGAGGTCGGCGAATGAAGTGTTACCAACTAAAAATACTGTACCTTTGTCATTTTTGCTTTTTTTTATTTATTTAAATACTTTTTAGATTTCATGGATAATATTTGTTGTTCGATGCAGCCAGCTTTAGCGCGATGATAGGAACGGGTTTGTTCAGGAAGGCTGCACACACTTCTCAAATGTGGTCTGCTGGTACTTTCTCGCATTTTCGAAGAAGAGTCATATCATATTTTCAGCCGATATTTTGACATCTAGGATGGACAATATAAAAAGATCCATTGGATACAAGCCCCGGTAATATGGTGGCTATTGTTGTGAAGAAATGAAGCTTGAAACGTTTTCTAAATTTTTACATCAGAATATGCAAAAAAGTGCTAGCGCAAGTGTTTTAACGCCTTTATTCTTGCTAGGTAAAGTGCTTTTTGTGCTAGTGTTAAATCTTAAATTTTTGTATTTTGCAGGGCTTCAGTCGTAGTTTATTTGTTAATGTGCGCTCCATACCGTGATACGTGGAAACTTATCGCAAATTGAACTCCTCCGAGGTTTTTTTATGCCAGCAGAATTATTGTTACGTATAATGGTCCGATACACAAACGCAGTTAAATGTCGTAGCCATTAACAATGGCGATTTCCAGCTAAATACATAGCTATAACACTGCTACTTTGAATTCAATTTCGACAACTTTTTTTAACTGTGACGTAAAACGATGTGTTTCCTTAGGTTTGTAAACAACATAATTCATGGACACTCGTCAAAAAATGAGAGCGATGTTGTTAGCAGTTTGACTGCTACGACAGCGTGAGTGGGTAAAATTTCGCCAACCATTTTGATACCATGGCTCGAGAGTTTTGGAGTTGGGGGAAAATTTTGTTTGCTCGTCTTTTTTTAATCGAGATCGTAACAGCTCTCACAAATCCATAAATAAGTTTCACCAATATAAGTAAGTATACACATAGCTATTTCGTCACATATGGATCGGGGAATTGTTTACTCTAACATTTTGTAAAACCTGGCACACCACATGCTAAGTTGACCATGATTGCATTATATTCATTAAAACTAAAATGTCCCGATAACATTGTCTACATTTTCTGCTGTTCGCAAGCGCATACAGAATACCAGGTCACCTCGGTAATAAGATTGAAATAAGAGGAATTCAAAAAAACTGACAGAATAAACTATTAAAATAGCCACAGAAGGATGATGATTATATTCGGGTAATACTAAGGGATCAATCCTGCCTATCACAAATACCTACAATCACATACTCACATTAAGTCACGAATTTTACTGTCCGTGGTAACAGCACTATTCCATTCGTGCAGATTCAAATGAAGTGAGTGGGGTCAACGATTCAATCATAAATAATCTAATAATGTCCCAAAGGAAAATCAGACAAAGTTACTGGGGTCAACGATATTGTGCCAGGCAGACTTGACAATGTCACTGAGAGTAAATTAAAGTCAACTAATTACAGCTACAACAACTCTATTTACAGCTGATAAAAAACTATATAGATGGGGGCACGTAAGATAAAGCTGCAAATGACCTAAAATCAGGGACGGAAAATAATTGTTATTTTTTTTTTCCAGACGAAAAGGTTACGCGAAAATTCCCTTTATCTTTATTAAGGAATTTTTAACCATTATTGTGAGACATATATTATTTTGGTCACCGTAACCAATTCAAATGAGAAATATTTTTTTTTGGTTATGAATAACTGTTATAGCAACCAAAAAGAATTTTTTGGTTAACAATAACCAATATCCATAGAAAATTTTTTTTTTTGGTTATCGCTACCCACATAAAGGGTAGGCCATAGGTATTTTTAATGTAATGGATGCCTTTCTAAGGGGTAGAGGTACGTAGGGCAAGCAATTTAAATATCTTTGGCAGAAGATGTAATATGTTCAGAATGTAATATTTTCATTGACGAAACGTTATATACTAGCACTTCCTCTTATGTTCGTCGGACTTTAAGAAGCTTGGAAGTTGACTCGTCGTCAGAGGACGAAACGTCAAGCGTGCATAGAAAACCACTGTTAATTCAAACCTTTGCCGAAATCGACACCTACCGGGAGGGAAGAGTTGATGTCGATGCCAACCTTCTGCAATACTGGGAGGAAAAAAAAATATACGTTCCCGTTTCTCAAACAACTGGCAGACATTGTTCATGCCGCACCAGCAACTCAAGTTAGTGTCGAGCGAGCGTTTTCTGCATTGGGACTTGTACTAAGTGATCTTAGATGTAACCTTTCAGACGATTCATTGCGATCGCTTATGTTCGTAAAACTAAACAAAAAACCTACTTCTTTAAGATATTGAAAATACTTTTCTGTTGCCTGGTTCATTCAATAATAATGAAATGAATTGCAGAGTTAATTTGATTAATATTTTTTTTTCGAGATATACATATGTACTCGGATAAGAATTGAATTAAAAATAACTTTAAGTTAAAATGTTTTTTATTTATAAAATAAAAGACCGTTTTTTAATTTTGCCAAAGATATTTAAATTGCTTGCCCTACGTACCTCTACTCCTTAGAAAGCCATCCATTACATTAAAAATACCTATGGCCTACCCTTTATGTGGGTAGCGATAACCAAAAAAAAAAATTTTCTCTGGATAATGGTTATTGTTAACCAAAAAATTCTTTTTGGTTACTATAGCAGTTATTCATAACCAAAAAAAAATATTTCTCATTTTAATTGGTTACGGTGACCAAAATAATATATATCTCACTATAATGGTTATTTTTAACCATTATTTAAATTCGTTAATGTTAATGGTTAAATAAGATTTTTTCATCATTTCTCTTATAACTGATAGAGGGCTTTTATCAGAGTAAATCGTGTGATACTCGATATACTTCCTGGTAGTTTTGTGATAGAAATACAGCATTTTTAAGCTGAATTATCTATAGCTCTCGTCACGAAGGGACAGGCGCGGCAACTGACTGGTACCGAACACTCAAATTTCTCGATGTAGTTGCATTCTGGCCATCAAGGTCATCCATTCCGAGGTAACCTCCATACTAGTTGCTTTTGTGATGTTTTCACTTTTATACCCCAATTTTTCATTGCCGAAAAAAATTGTAATAATTTGTTAATTTTTTTCATTACTTGTTTTTATTTTAATTTTAATTTTTTTTAATAAATTCTATGCACCCGTAATATGGATCTTATTTATGTACGTGTTCATTTAAAATGATTCAACGCCTTAAAGATCGGCGATGGCAACGAAATGCCTTCGCTACTTAAGGTTTAATTATATATATTATAAAAGTCAATAGTACCAAAAAATATGTATCTAGTGGTAAGCTGAAAACGAATTTACGCTGTAAAACATGCGAGGTTTTTAAAATTCCTTGAAAATTATGGTTTTTTAATTTATTGTCGATATCCAATGTAGCATGATTTTAGCTTTTCATTCTATTCAATATCATAAACTTGCGAAATTGATTATATTGATGCAGCTGGCTGGGCTGATACCTATTTCGGTGTTCGCCAAAATACCATCTTGAGCGCCCTTAGGGCCTATAGCTTCACAAAACAATTGAGAATTGTTTTACACACTGGTACGAAAATGTCATGAAAAAACTTTAAAATCCGTGTAAAAGTGATAATATTTTAGGCAAGATAGAGCAACTACACACATAGCCAATGAAAATTCCTGAACAAATTAATGTCCAGAAACTCCATTTTTCACTGGCCCCTAAGGTCACCTGTCCTTACTGCACCAAATTTTTTTTATGGGGTTTTGTCAAGCAAGAGTTGTACAAAACGAAACCAAGCACTTTGACTGAATTGAAGCAGTCCATTAAAACAATAATTGAAGCGATCCCGATTTCAACCCTTCAGGTAGCAATTAATCATTTTCTAATCAGGTGTCGTCTTCAAAACCAATTAGTTATATAAAATAAAATTGATTTTTTACAATAAAAATACATGAAATACATTGAATAAAAAAATTGTTTTTTGAATTTCGTATTGTAGCACAATTGGTGCGCCACCCTGTGCATTCATATTTTTTATCACATCTGTCCCAGAAGTAGAAAACTGGTCATATAGTTGAAGAACAACTCAATTTTGGGGTATTCTAAAAATAATCCAGCTCACGAAAACAAGTACCTAAATCTGATTTCTATTTCAAGGAACCGCCTTAAAACATGTCATTCTTCATTATTTGGATAACTACTTTTGAGGTACTGTAATTGGGGAGAATAAATTATATAATGGGGAAGCATTAAATATAAGTCTCAAATTTATCTCGTTTGTTAAATATATTAATCTAACATGAATTAAGCAGATGTTTATTTACAATTAAATATCGACTATTGACTTTATGGCTTCCCTTTTTTACAGTACCCTTCTTTAATACTCTGGCCAATGGGGCCGCCGCCGCAGCCATGAACCCACAAAATAATTTCATCAATCACTTAGCGGCAGCCATGATCACTACCACAACTGCTCCGACTGCAACGCCTGTGCACACTAACACGCCAACAACGACGTCAAGCACTTTCAACACTAAAACAAGCACATCTATGGTCAGACGTACGCCGGAGCCACCACCAGCACCGATCTTGGGTTCTCTCAGCCCTCCGGTCCGGCCTATAAAACCCAATCAAGGCACAGCTCCCATGGATTTGGAAAATGATGAGAATGAAACGCTAGCTACAGCCTCAACATCAACAACAGATCCAGGTGCCGCTAAAATGGCAAACGATAAATCTGCTTTGAATTTAGCTAATGGCAATATGTACTTGAATAGCTTATTGACTGGGCAAATACCGGGCATAAATCCGGCATTTATGTTCTTTCCGACGGCGAATGCAGCGGGCAACCAAGCAGGATCGAATACTATTTTGGAGTCTACTACAATGATGGCGGTGGCAATGCAGCAAATGCAACAATATGGTGGATATGGTAATGCAGCCTTAACCGATTCCGCGACAGCTGTTGGCGATGTTAACAAAATGGGGCAAACAAACAATACAGGTGAAGACTAATTCGAACTTTTAAAAACTTTTTTTTATCTTTCTAATCTGTTCTATATATTAATATTAATTTATTTTTAGATACTCCTGTAACTCCAGCGAAGGAAGTTATAAAAACTAAAAGCTGCATATTGTTCCCCCCTAATCCTACGGCCCCACCGCCCACTATACGTGAACGACCTCCTGGTTGCCGCACGGTTTTTGTCGGTGGTCTTCCCGAACAAGTTACTGAAGAAATTCTACGAGAAGTTTTTGAAAGCTGTGGAGAAATTTCGACTTTACGTATGTCAAAAAAGAATTTCTGTCATATTCGTTTTCGCCATGAAGAATCTATAGATCGGGCCATCTATTTAAGTGGCTATCGTTTACGTCTTAACACTGCCAGCAGTGATCAATCATCTACCACATTTGCCCGCTTACATGTTGATTTTGCCCAAGCTAGAGATGATCAATACGATTACCAGTGCAAACAGCGTCAATTGCAGCGCGAGCAACGTCATCGTGAACGTATGTCGCTGGATCGTTTACGATCCCAATCGCCACCACCTATACCGCATTATAGCGATCATGAAGCCTCCATGGTGGCCGAAAGTCTCCGCAGCAATGATACTTTTGTCAAAGCCGTACAAACTATGACAATCTGGTTGGAGCGCGGTGATTGCACTAAGCGTAATGCCAACGTTTTCTACTCAATGATACAAAGCACTCATGCCCATGTACGGCGTCTAACGACCGATAAACAGGTCTTAGAGGAAGATTTGCGCAAAGCTCGAGAAAGTTTTCGAAAGCAAATGCTATCGATGTCGGCGCAATGTAAGTTTTTTCCAGTAATTTGTTATGCTGTAAGAAATACATGTAGATTTTATGTTGGAATGTATGGAACATGTGGGTAAAATGTGTGTGTGTGTGTGAGTGTTTTCTATGAGTGTGTGCTTGTGGATCTAATAGAGTAGCAACTGGTAATACAATATGAAAAAGGATGCCATTAATGTTTATTTGAAGGAGGACATTTTGGAGTTACAATTTTCAGGTTAAGTTTTTTGTGCTATATGTCAAATATTAGAATAGGTCGAAGTGTGTCACAGAGTTGTCATAAGAAAGAAAAACAATTGATGTCAAGACGAGAAAAATTTCATGTGTTTAGCAAAAAAATTATAATAAAAGGCTAAAGCTGTACATTTAAAAAACAGAACAGATATAATCTCTGCAGAAATGCAGTGTAACATCTTCATAAAAATGGTAACATTTCTAATTAATTAAATTAATTAATTAGATTTAATAATCTATCACGCCGATGTTTACGTACTATTTTCCTCTTGAAATTTGCCAGAAATATCTGTCTCGTATAACAAGAGACGTACATCTGGCTTTATCATTAAATCACTTGCATAGTGAGAAGTTATTGGAGGTGAGCAGTTCAGAGTAGATTAGGTCAGTGTGGTAGTCTAAATAGACAGAGTCACTTAGACTGTATAGTCCGGTGTGATACTCTAGTTTTCCCTATATCTATATCGTCCAGATTTCCTAGGTCCCTAAAGAAATGAGAGCTCAGTGTTGATCCCCGCCCGTTCGCCAGGGCGTGGATAATGCGGAGAAGGTGTTCTATGGACTCCTCCTCCTCTTCATCATAAACAGACGTGAGATCTTGGTAGCGACAGTAGATTGTGCGAACGCTTCAGATCTAGGCGAGACCACATCTGTCTGGATTGATTACAGCCTTGGACAGACGCCCACCTACCACTTGCTGCTAAATATGCCCTATTTTGCAGTAGAGGCTTGCAAGTGGCTAGAGCCATGCCCACGGACTCCAATTCGGCTAGAATGTGTAAGGTTGTCCCTAGTCTTGCCAACTCGTCTGCCCATCACGTTACGAGATCTGCGGCGTTTCAGGGCTGATGCAGCTTAACTGTCAGAGAATGTGTTAATCCCCACATGGTAAGGACGTTAATAATTTCGACCGGATAAACACTACAGTGAACTTCTTCCTATACTTAGCCCTGAGTCTTTAGAGTAGACCCCGAACCCTACTTGATTATCTAATTTTTAGCCGTCAGTGTAAAAGTCGGCATACAGTATTGTATCAGTAGTTCTACATTTCCACGTATCTCTCTTTGGTATAAGTATATGGTACTTATTGTCGAACAGTGGTTCAGTCAGAGTGTAGTCTATGGTGCCTGTTATGTCAGGCACCATGTTATGCTGCCGTAGCTGCGGCAGTCTGCATACTAATTATGTCCAGAGGTCGTAAATGCAAAATTATATTTAGTGCACCGGATGGGGTGGGGCGGAGCGCACCAGTGATGCACAGGCTACCTATCCTTTGGACTTTGTCCAGTATCCAACAGTATGTGGACTTCCCAAGAACTTTCCACCAGGCGACAACTCCATACAACATTATCGGTTTTACTACTACAGTATACAACCTGTGAACAATGCGAGGCTTTGATCCCCATTGCTTCTCAATTGCCCTCCTGCACGCATATAGCGCCAATATGGCCTTTTTCGTCCTGTTTAGAATGTTGAGTTTGAAATTCAGCTACTTGTCTAATAACACACCAAGTTAGTTTGCACAGTCCGCGAAAGGAATTTCAGTACCTCATAGGGAGACAGTTCGTAGTAAGATAATGTGCTATTTTCTCCGGAACGATATTTTGACGGAATTCAATTGGAAATTTCGGCAGAGCCTTTTTTGACTCAGAGATTTTTGCACTATTGAGAGCTCGCGCACATCTAGTTTAAATTTTGTCTTTCCTAGTTTGTCTTTTGATTGGGATCAGCTATTACGACTTATTTGTTGCTAGAGAACTCGAAATTATTCTATTCATTCTAAATATTCATGTTAATCATTCCTTCTCCCTTAGGGGTGGGGATATATGTCATTTGGCGCGAGAAAGAGTGTAATGAGTTGAAGGAAACGTGTTAGATCGTAATATTCTAAGGCGAGCAAAAACGGCACGCTCTTTCGGGCAACTCTAACACAAATGAAAATCACTCCGAATTAACTCCGAATTGATACACTAAATTTACGTACAATTTCGTAGGATGCAATTTCTAACACCGATTATCATAAATTTCGATGTTGAAGCAATATTCATCAACCTTAATATCTTATAGTGCATTTTGCTATGATGGTTTCAAATTCGCAAGTATATGAATTCAAATAATTTTTGCTGTATTTGACTATCGATGGTGGCTCAAAGTGTAAATTTGGCACCGTGTAAATAACTGATTAGTTTTCGATTTATGTGGAATGAAGTATTATAAGTATTAAATATCGTACACTAGCACATACCTATACAATTTGATCTGTTTATGTGTTAACACATGTACGTCATATTGGGAAACTGAGATTGTGTAGCGCTCTTGGAGATCAAACACATAACATATTCTGCCATGGTGTGAATTCTGCAACAGCACGAATACCTGTCGATTTATCAGAATTGGAGATCAAAAGAACCCACTTCACATTAGTTAGTATACAAATTGACTGCCTAAGCATAAACCATAACATGATTTAATTGGAATCATTACCAACGTTTATATACCAATCCACATAACTTACACGGGAAACCCGAGGAAGTCCAGTACTCTTCAGGATTAAACCGTCGAAGTGCACAAATAAGTGTTCTCAACTCTTAATTCAAAGTAGTTCTCCATTGCCTTCTCCATTCGGAAAATCTAGTATAATTTAGACAAATTTGCTTAGAATTGACTCGTATATCTTATAGTTACCACCAAAATACAGGGTGGGCCATATGAGTGTTGGCGATTTAATTCTTCAATTTCTCGGTAACGCGCGGCGCGGGGTGGCGGGGGGATATGTTGTTCGCTGCGCCGCTTCCTGGAAATTTAGTAGCCATGGAGCCGTACATGGGAGTGCAGCGTGCATTTTGTGTCCGAGCGTATTACGAAAACAATAAATCAGTGATTACTGCACGACGTTTGTATCGGCATGAACACGGTTTACACGATTTAAGTGAAGTTCCAAGCGCCAATGTGATATGAAAATGGATCAGAATATTCGAAACAACCGGCTCAACAGTACCAATTACGGTTCGTGGTCGCCCAGTTTCTGCAAGATCAGCCGACATTGTGGAGCGTGTTCGTGTTTCAGTTCAGCGAAATCCGCAACAGTCAACACGTAAGAGAAGTCAGTCTTTGGATGTCAAAAGAACAACTTTACGACGAATTTTGAAACGTGATTTGCATTTGAAGGCTTATAAGATTCAGATAGTCCAAGAATTAAAACCCGATAATGCCAATAACCGACTTAACTTTGTCAATTTGGTGCTAGAGCGGTTCAACAATTTCAACAACGTGATTTTTAGTGATGAGGCCAATTTTCACCTTAATGGCCATATGAACAAGCAAAATTGTCGGTTCTGGTCCTCAAATCGGTAGTCTACGAGAATAATCCGACCAATTTAAAGCAGTTGAAAAGGAACATTATTCAGGAAAGTGACAAAATACCGAGAACAACTTTTCAACGGTACTCCTTTCCCGACGCAAATCTTCCAAGTCTTCAAATGTAATAACCAAAGTATTTTTCTGATAAGTTAATTCAAAAATTACTGTTTCGCCTTCTCACCTAATTTCTTTTATATATATAAAGGGTGTCCCAACAAGAACGCAAGATTTAAATTTTAAATAAAACATAGATATTAAAAAAAAAAAAATCGTGAAACTTTACTATATATCGTAAAGTAGACAGAATGAGGTTATGTATGGAACAACACATCGGCCAGATGGCCGCCGAGACTTTGCTGGCACAGCCGCGATCTTTTAATGAAATTTTCAATGACTGTTTTGCATATATGCTGCGGTATTTCATTTCCTCTTTTAAGACTTGAGTCGTCGTCGGCTTATTCGCGTAAATCATCGACTTCAAAAAACCCCAAAGAAAAAAGTCTAATGGTGTTAAATTGCACGATCTAGGCGGCCACTTCTGGTCCCCAAAACGCGAAATAACACGACCGGGAAATGACTGATGCAGCAATTGAATTGTTTCTCTGGCTGTATGACATGTGGTGCCACAAGCCCTCCAGATTCATTCCTTCAAGTATAGGCACGAAAAAAACTGGTTATCGTTTAATGATACCGAACACCACTGACTGCTTGCGCTTGGCATACCTCATTTTCATAAAAAAAGGTTCAATGATTCCTCCAGCCCAAAATCCACACCACACAGTGACACATTGAGGATGCATTTGCTTCTCGTGAATAACTCGAGGATTTTGCTCACCCCAAATGCGACAATTCTGCATTTTGACGAAGCCATCAAGATGGAAATGGGCCTCGTCACTGAAGATGATTTTATCGGCAAAATCAGCATTTTCATGTTATCTCTCCAGCTGACTTCAGTTCCTGAGTCAATTGAACTTTGTATGCTTGAAGATTCAAATCTTTCGTCAAAATTCGCTGCACAGTGGATTTGGAGACACCAATTTGCTGAGCTCGGTGTCGAATTGAGGTGAGGTGGATGGAGTTTGAGCGACGTCATCACGTACAGCTGCGGCATTTTCGGTCGATCGACCTGGTCGAAGACCATCACTAACAGACCCGGTTTTGGCAAATTTATCCATTAATCGCTTTACAGCTGACTCTTTTGGAGCGGTACTGTGACCCCAAATTGATCACATTTGCGAACTATAAGCCGCAAAACTTTCATCATTTTGGTAAAACAATTTCACAATGAGAATGTGTTGTTCATTCGTGTAGTGCTCCATTTTTACTAACCTCGTACCTTCTACTAGCAAACAATAACAATTGTTCAAATGTCAAACAATGACACTTCGAATGGCGCCAAAATTTAAATCTTGTGTTCTTGTTGGGACATCTCTTTTTCATAAAAGGCAGTATTCTGCCATAATTTTAGCTTATGTTATTTTATTTAGCTTATGTTAAGAAAAAAATATATTTTTTCAAAGAAAATATTTTCTGTCCCCAGTTTAAAATATGCATCAGCTGAGTTGTCGCTTCCAAAAAGGACTTGATCGCAAAAAAAAAAATTATTTTTATATAGAAGAGCCGTAGTTTTTTTCTGATGTATGGATTAGTTCTGGTTCTTATTTTTTATGAAATCTCTAGGATATCGAACAGAAATTATGTATGTTGTTTTGTAGATGTTTCTTTACAATGAATAGTTTTTCTTGTTCCTTCTTTGGAGAAACGGAATTTTTTACGGAAATTTGAAGAATATTTTACTTTCCCATATATAACTGCATGTGGCGAAAGATGATTTTAGACTATATTGATTAAAGAAATGTGTTTCTTTAGTATAATAGTTTTTTTCATTACATATTTTGTACAGCAACAAATTACGGGTTTTTTCTATAGCACACACTTCGAATCAAGAGTTTTTCTAATTATAAAATAAAAAAAAGAGTGTGATGTCTTGCATCATTTGAGTTTATATAGAAGTATTAATCACAACACTTTGTGGCACATTCTGTCTGAATAAGAATAGTCTTTGTGTTCTATGCGTCATTGAGTGACATTTTAGATATACAAATCTTATGGTTAAACCACGAAAAATCAAAACTTTGGTCTTTTCAATTGTATCGAAAACAGCTTCTTCGAAAGCATAATAAAGGTAAATTTTAAAACAATGGAAATGTATTCGTTAAAAAAAGATAAACGATTTTTATCTAAAATATGCACAAAAACACAAGCTGTGAAGTGTTGGCTCCCCCTCAGGCCACTAACGCAAAAGGTTTGTAACATTAGGCATTTCTGCTCAAAAAGAGTTTGTTCTTCTTTTTTGGGCAGAGAAAACAAAATGGTCAGACGCTTGCGTAATGGATTGTTTTGAAATCCTGAAATTGTCATAGGTAACACTAACACTAACCGAACGACGAGATCTGTCGATCCGACAAAACCAAATATATTACATGGGCATAGAGTACAATAAAAAATAGTGCCTTAGTAATTGTGTACTTTCTTGTCATTTTACTTATTTTACTATTCGTACCATATACTAATAACTACAACAAAAACCGCAATGAAGGATGACTCGAAATTAAATTTCATGTTGTCTTCTATAGTTTCTAGAACCTTTTCGCTCCTTTTCGTTATATTTTGTTAATATACTTTATTTTTCATTTCATTTTTTTATTTTGTTTCTTTTTGATTTTCCATTTTGACATTTAAAACTATTCTATTATTATTATTATTGCCTTACATATACATATATATAAAAAATATTATATATATTCAGTCACTCAGATTGAAAAAGTGTTTAATGCTGCTAGTCACAAGAAGGTTTGGGACCATTTCACCAAAGCACAAAGAAAAAACATCGATCAATGGAAGAAGTTAGCCACGGTATGTATTGTTCTGCCGAATAAGAAAACTGTAAGCTTTACTGTTAACGAAAGTATTAGAATTTAATTTTGTAGAATTTGTTGCAGTTACGTTGCATGGTTAATTTATGTGTAAATGTTAGTTCTTTCATATTTGCTGTAAATGCTTATTTTGTTAATGTTTATTGCTAAAAGTCATTTTTTGATATTTAAGCAAAACTAACTAATTAAAGTTAAGCGATGAACTAAACAAAACACGAACACTTGGACAGTTTAAGTTTGTGTTTGATATTGACTATCGAAGTAACAAAATATTTAAAAATACAACTGTCGTAGCCGTAAGTTTGGCCGTTGTTATTTGTCTTTCGACAAATTTCCAAAGGTCGAGAGAATGCAAATTTTGATATTCATACTTTTTGCGGCTTGCCTAGTAGTATCTGACGCCGATTCATAAAGAGCAGCCGCCCAGGGGAATGTCAAAGTGGAGGAGTTCGTCACCGAATTTACTCCCTTGAACCTAAACCATGCAGAGCAGAAAATTAAAAATATTGCAGATGAAATTTCTTTTGTTCGTCAAAAAGCCATTGGCCATTTTTGTTAGTGCCGGGCCTGTCATTGCTGACCAGAGGTACAAAGAATGGAATACTTCAGATGCTGCTATAGACGAAAAATCATTACGTTTCGAAGGTAGAACCATTATATGATACAATATCGGGCAAGGAAAGAAAAAGGACAAAGAACAGACGGAATGCAATGTGTATCCTTCAACAACCTTGTGATGCGCCAGCATTGCGATTCCTTTTTGCCATCACTTTTAACGAAACAGAGAATATATCTCAGAAACATATGAGATATCAGGGTTAACTTAATGAAGATGGTAAATTTGAAGTTGACAAAACGCAAGAAGTCAGGCAGTTTTTGTGGTTTATTTAGTAACGAAGTCTTGTTGGCACCTCTAAAGTCGACATTTTTTTGTCACTCTAGCTCAGCGGATTTGGATCTTTGAACTCAGGTCTGGGTTTAAGCATTAGATTAGTGATCCTTCACCAACCATTATTGCATCTACTTCTACTTTGCAGCAGATGCAAATTAATCCTCTCAGGAACCATACAGAAGCTCTACAAGTTGGTAGGAGAATACCGCCCTCACCATTATCCTGAAATTTTGATTTGTGGATACTTGCCTTCTTATCTTATCGGATAAGAGGTCAGATACCATAATGTGGACTCAGCAGCTTAAGAAGTTTCAGCCGCATAAGTATCAGCATATATTAGCAGCTGCGAGTCAATACTCGATGAGCAATCACAAGTTCTATACACGAACCCTAAGGGTTTAATCGTCGAGCAGCTTGGTCGAGGATTGGTTCTTGTGTTTGCAAGCTAGGTCTCTATTCCTGGCTCTATCAGGGAAGACAATATGGTACAGTACAGTACCCTTGTCTCGCTGACAAATGTGTTCATATAATGCCTCGAAGGAGTTTGTAGAACACAGCATACAATTTGCGTGACTACACCCCAAACGCATTAGATATAAGAGGTGCGCCCAATAATGTGGCATTATTCTCTATTGGGAACTCTATTAAAGCACAGCAAAAGTCCCGGCGAAATAGGCAAAGGGTTCGAAGGTCATACGTTATGACAACTTTGCGCAATTATCTTATCTCTGTAAGGAAATAGGGCTGTCCGCTGAAAGGAGGCGTTTTATGGAGTTATAATGGGAAGCAGATAATTTTGGCTTACGATATACTAATCCTCATGCAGCCAATTCTTGCCGAATTGCTACTTAAATGGATCAGAACTTTAATGAATGTTCAGAAAAATGAATTAGTCCTTTTTATTCATAGGTTTCTGGTCACAAAGGCTAGACGGTATGAAATTTAGGTTTTCCTCTGAAGCTAATCTTGGTGTGGTCCAATATCAGATAATTTGATCAGGAACTTTCATTGGGGCTTTAGTACGACGGGATGAAATATTTGTATGTAGAGAAGAGCAATCTGTTGAAAATGTTAGGCAATTTCTAAGAATTGCGCCAATGAGGATTGCTGGTACCAGCAGCAAAGGTACGCAGGTCGCTCTACATGCTTTTTCCAACGGTTTAGAGAGGTAAGTGGGTGGCCCACGATTGTGAATGCATTTTCGGTCAACAGGGCATGCATAGAGAGGGGGGCAGCCTTTTCTTCTCATGGATCATATTACGAGTTATTTTTTCAAATAGGCTAAAGTACGCTGATAGTTAGATACCCTATGTGGATTTTTTCATTGCAATTAAGGATGTATGGGTGTCGTTTTCGCTGAGAACCTTCAAAGTCGGCAGCGTATTTCATACTGACTGGCTATTTTTAAGCGTGCACTTTGAGTTGATAGTTGTCTTTTGAAAACTTTAAAAACTACAATTCGAGTAAGGGCAATTTGAAAATGGTTAATTTGTAAAGGAAACCCCTATAAGGATAATCACATTTTCAAGCTTTAATATGTCACGGGATGTAGCGATTTTACTGGGATAGAAACAGCAGCTCTGCCCCAAAAAGACTCTTATATGCCTGCACAAGATTCAATTTTTTTACCACCAATGATGACAGACAGCATTCGAGGTGGGTGACTGCGAGTGGGGATTTTTAATTTACTTATCTTCGAGTTACCCTTATATGTATGACAGATATCGTACTCGTATGTAGATACTGATCACTCTTGGTATGAGCGATTTGTAACCAATGCGTTACATTTGTAACCAATCATCACGGGTCACTGCGAATGATTTTCTTGAGTACTATTGTTTGGCTAAGGAGAACACATTGTTGGGCATATTTTAAAGTGCTGAAAGCGTTCAAATTTGTTTGGTTCATAAATTTTAATTGGTTGTTTAAAAAATTCAATTAATCATATTATACCTTAGCATGATTATATTACATTAACCCACTAATAGCATGTTATATTACAAATTTATTCACAAGTCAATTAATAACTACAATTATAAAAACTTGTATGCTACATATGTCGGTCCTTTGTATGCACATATACTCATTATTAATTATGGTTAACAGTAATATGTAATTTCGTATATTGATTTCATCTTATTGTCATACATTTGCTACCTACGTACCGCAATAAATCAACATTTGGTATGGAATATCAGAAAATAATTAAAATTTTGAAACTTTTTACATCTAAGTTGAATAAAAGGAATAAAAATACAATTCAGTAAATCATTTATTATGATGGGGAGACATTAAATTTGATAATCTTCTACACCCTGATACGAGTACATGTAAAATTGAATATGTCCTGCGAATTAAGTCCGTTACTATGAAAAAATCTAGGTATGATAAATTTTTGTAGTTCAGCCAGTGAATTAGTTCTTTTTCAAACAAAGTTTTCTTATAATTGTGCCTCTATTATTGTTTTCAACTTTCACATAAAATCTGGTTGTTCGACGGTAATTTTAAATGTTGGCATTAATTCTATTCATAAATAAAATTACTATTACCTTGGTTGGTTCATGATTCAAAATATCTGAACTTAGAACTTTATAGCTGTTTAAAATTTCATAATTTAGAACTACAACGTTTTGGACCTATAATACTTCATAATGTCATACGTAAAAACTTCCTAGGGCATAAAAACTTATCCGGATTATTGTTAATCAACCCCAATGCACTTTTAAGTTGCCACTCGATCACGATAGTGACGTTGGTGTTCAAATGAGGTAAATTCATATTTGCAGTCTTTTGTTTAGCCCTCGTATTATAAACTGCTTTAGGCTTAGCTCAAATTTGGAGTCCTCTCGTGAATATTATTCAATCCGCTATTGACTTTTTCTATCTATGTTCGCTTTCTTCGAATCGTATTCACATTTTATGTTGATAGTATTATAATTTCTAAGTTAAATTGATAGAAATCTAAAAAAGTAAAATTAAATTTTCGAAAAATAATTGACTAAAAATATCTTAACACAATTTTTCTATCAATATTATAAAACATTTAAAGAAGCCAATACTGCCAATATTATGTAGATTATCAGTGCATTTCGAAATTGGAGGGAACTTTTCTTTTGAATAACCGAATTAAAGACAATGTTTTTCTATAAACGCCATAAATAACAATTTGTTTCAAGAATTGTGTTAAGGATTAAGAGTAAAAACTTTGACCGTGAATCGAGACCTTTGGCAGTTTTGTGAAGAATGACTTAAAGTTAGCTAAAAGATGAAAAATTTGGGAAATTGAGTATATCATATAAAGAAGACAATGAAAGCGATATTTAGAAAGAGAAGACAAGAATTGAGTTGTCTTAAAACTGGCTTGAATTATCGCGGGAATTCATTATTTGTTGGCACAAAGAGGGAATAATTTACATGACGGACGAACAGAATTCATTAATAATAGGATGATTAACAAAATGTCCCACACCAACAGCGTATGTTATTCAACTATATCACATTGGGATATAAGTGCACAATAATGGAAACTTCTGATAAAAATTGGGGCTTGCTGAAACAATATACTATTGTGTCCAAAAAGAAGATCAGTCTTTATTTTATTTACTTTTTTTCTAGAAAAGCTTTATTTTTCCATTCTTCAAAGCATGCTAAATAGTCAGCTTCCTGTATGCCATTCAGAGAGCGTTACGATTCACGTTGAATCAATCGATTCAAAACCAGACGAAGCAGAGTTTTAAGTTTAGGAAACAGCCAGAGGTTACCTGGTGCTAAATCGGACGAATATGAAAAAAGTTGAAAGTTGCGTGGTGAAACAATTCCAGCTTTAGTTCATTAATTTGGCCATCGCAATAGTGGATGTGTGAACTGGACCATTGTCTTGATGAAACAATACATTCCTTTTTGCAAAATGCGTCATTTTTTCATAATTTCATCACCTAAATGATGCAATAAACTAGCATAATTTTCGCCGTTGATGGCTTTTCCTTTCTGAAGATAATCAACAAAAATAATCGCATACGCATCCCAAAACAACAGATGACCGTCTTCGCCTTCTTTCGACACGATTCTCCCATTTAAGTCCACTGTTTTGACTGTTCCTTTGTATCAGGTGTGATGTGGTGGGCCCATGCCTCATCCAAAAATTCAGCTTTATTGCGGTGAAGCATCTCAAAAACACTATACTGAAATATCTTCATGGCGTTGTTTTATTCTATTGTCAGCAAGCGCGGCATCCATCTTGCGCACAGCTTTCTCATTTTCAAATCTTCGGCCAGTATACGATTTTTGAAATGCCTATCAATTTAGCAAGCTCACGCACCATTTTGTGGATTTTCTTACCCGTGTCTAGCATGGATACCTTAACTGGTGTTCGGCTTGACAGCTCGTACGGCCTAGTTTAAAATCTGCTACCCTATATTTTACAGTCGTAAACGAAGGAGCAGACTCCCCCGAGTAGAATCTTACTCATCTTTAATATTGGTTGGACCGAGACCTTTCAAATGGAAATATTGAATTACTTAACTGTGATCAATTTTTTCCATGTTTACAAATTCTCTGAGACCGTTTAATTTTGGTGGCTCCAATAAAAATACTAAACAACGTGGAAACTTAAAACATATGTATGTTTTGTAAGGTTGCCATTTTTCAACAAAATAATTTTTTTCAAACTAATGGCACCATATATACGTCAGGTCGGCACCATATATAGGAATCATAATTAGAATTAGAATCATGGTCATCACAATTGTGTGTCTCATCATCACCATTCATGAAAGTGGGATTGGAATTACAGAGACCTGTTTACAATAGCATTTTTGAAAGAAATTCAGACCTCTTGGCAAGAGTTTTATGGAGTTTTAAACAAAAATTCTTTCACTTTTTCGATGTTGTCTTCAGACAAACTTTACGGCGGGCGACCAGTATAGGCAAATCTTCGGTTCTCTCGAGCTTTGCAATCCTTTGTACTATTGTACTTGTACTATTGTACTTATGCACGGCTACTTCAGTAACACATTATAACAGATGATAAATAGACCAACTAAAATGTTATTAGAATCGAATTGCTTTAGATATCGTACAAAAGTATCATAAAGTTCTCAAAAGCATTTTCGTTATTAATTTCGAAAAATCGTCTATTATTATTTAAAGTTATTTTGCTCAACATCTTTGCGATAAGATTCCCTGTATTCTATTAGGTAAATATCTGTACTGGATGGTAAACCTTTTTCGTATCCGTCTTTTTCACAATTGTTATCATCTATAAAATTCCTAAAATCGATCTCTGCACAATATTTTGCATTTTATTTTCAAATTGTCTTAATACATGTATTCCATTATATATATTTTACACTTTTTATATACGTTTTAATATATTTTTAAAGAAAAAGCAAATAAAATTAATTTTAAACATAATAAATTCGCTGTTCATTCCATACCATTAAATAAAGAAACAACTGCTTAAACTAAAATAATATAAAAGAAATATTGGTTGGTTGGTTGGTAATCACTATTTAAGATCATTTCTTCCGTGAAATTACTCTTTGGATACATTTCTTTCTTAACAAAAAAAAAAAAAAAAATGTGTAAAGATCTTTCTTTTGAAAACGTCAACTTTTATTAAATCATCTGAAAGGTAAGTGGGGCTGCGGCATTCAACTGAACTGAAGAGACAGCAAAGGTACAATTATCACAATCGCAATGAGACAAAATGTAATACACAAAGGTTTTCGAGATTACTCAAAATAAGTTACTTTAATTGCTTAGTAATTAGTATTCACTGTATCGTAAGTTGTGTTAAGTACTAAACAAATTGTTTTCTCCTCCTACCAACAAATTTAGGAATTGCGTTCCATACAAATCGAAGATGACGAAATGGAAATGTCCGATGAGGATCGTGATTATCAGACAACGATGCATTCGAAGCGTAAACGTTATGACAGCGATAATTTAAAGGTAAGTACTCAACTCAAATCCTTTGAGAAAAGTTGGTGAGTTTTTTTTTTGTTTTTGTTTAGAAACTTTCTGTAGCTAGATTTTCAAGTAGCCAATCTTAACGCTTGTCTCCTCCTACAAACAATGCCTTGTATTGGGCATCGGATTTGCAAGTAATTAATGGAGGAAAGAGTAGCTTGAATGGCGTAATATATAGACAATATACTTATGAGAAATATATTTCACATTCATACTTCCCGACTGAAAGATGAATTCTCTCTCTCTCTCTCTCTGTAATGTTACATTCCGCCAAATTATCAACTGGAACATCATTTGAATAATCGATTCATGCGATTGAATACTTTAACCTCTGAAATGGATATTAACTCTTTCCAACGAAATGCCTGCAGGAGGGTGATACCACTTCCTTTTATGTTCCAAACAGCGATATAATCGACTACTGTGCTAAAGCAATCAGCATCAAAGCTCTTTTCTAGATACATGCTCAAAGATCCACATTTTGGATTTATACAGTATTTTCAGCCAGATGTTCGAAGTGTACCTCTTAAGGAGATCACCCGTATTAAAGATTATTATATATTGCTCGAAAAAACCTACGCACTGGAAACATGTGTCCGATCTAACGAACGATACTCTGTGTTTTCACTTCAAAACCGTCGAAACTTTCCACATCCTAAATATTTAACCAATCCATAGAAGAAACGTCAGTAACACTGAGACATTGAAAACGACTTTATTTGCACGTCAAAATACATGTATTTTCATTTCAAGAACAATCAAGAGTCGTTACATATTAAGGAATCAAAGCTCCTTAATACGTAACGAATCATCTACGTGCGTTGAAATCGACTCAGTTTGGTTATTTTTTTTAAATATGAAGTTATAAAATTCCAAGAGAGCATTCTATGAGTTTTCATGCATTTCTGTTTTTAGGCTCAGTGAACTGAAGGAATAAATAAATAAGGTTTAGAAATTTGACCAAGAATTTTATTAAGAAACTTAAGAAAAAAGGCCCGAAGATGATAGAACAGAGCTCAGTGATACACCAACATTATAACTAATGGACAATGTCTCAAGTTAATTCGAAGTAAATCGAGAAAAGATACAATCCGAACGAAAAACATTCCTGGGCCACAACTTAAATGTTATCGAGTCTTTTGTTTTGAACTCCCAGAATTTCGATTTCTGCGGGAGCTATAATGTAGGTTACTAAGTAGATCCTTGAACTCCAGATAGTTATGATAATAGCTAGGCGTTATGTTGGCTCTCATTGCTTGTAAAGGAATTCAATACTTCGGAATACATTCTCGCATGTCGTATCCCTAAGTTTGATTTTTTATCTAAATCCCGGATTTTTTTAGCCTTATAATCAATTCTTTTTTCCATTAAGATTGCATTTTCAGTCGGCGGTGATGAAAGATATCAAGTTAAAGCGCTGTAAATCAAACTGTTTTTTAGAACTCCGTAAATTTACCTTCTCTTCTTTTCTGAGACTAGTTGATATTGGCGAAAACAAAGCAATAGATGATGACATAAAAAGAACGCCTGGCTAAATCCCTGGATTATGTGTGCTCCCCTCCTTGATTATTCTCTAAAGCGGTGAGTTGAATATCTTTAATTGCTGTGAACCATTTGTAGCAGCCAAAGATATTTTTCAGTTCGAACAGTAACGACTTGTAAGCCATTTTCTTTCAGTAAGATTACCACAGCGTATCACAATATATGGTGCAATCATCACAAATCCTGGTTTCTATTCAAGTTCTTACCATCGGTGGTGAATCGCTATATTCGCCTCTTTGGCAAAAGTACTCCATTGTGTATTTACCTTGCACTTTCCGTTTGATGGCTGTGGTTACGTTTGGGACGCATTATAGTATGGATAAGGAACTTTTCACACACTGCATTGCGCAAAAATCACAGTGAGCGACCTCCGTAATATGGCTGCAATACGCAACTGTTGCAACTGTGCATGTAATTGTGGGTTCGAATCTCTTTAAGCGGCGGTCACATCGATTTGCCTGACGAACTCTTTTAGTAGTCCTGTAACGGACAAGTATAATGAAAGTTTCTCAAACTGACGTTCGGAATCGTTGTTCAACTGTAGGGCCCTTGATTAATGGGACGCAAGAGAATTTATAATCGTATGTAACTCCTATCCCCCGAGATTTGCCATAGACGGAATATGGATAATATTAAGTAATCAGTCCTTGACAACCATTTGTTTCCCACTTTGACTTATCAGTCAACTTTAAAAATGTCCAATAACCTTAAAAATCAAAGCAAAGCATCTCCAAGCCACGACATTTACCAATTCCTACATATATGTATATACTCGTATGCATTAGAAGAGTTGACAATGCAAAGCTTAAGCCTACCACATACCTATAAACTCGCTGTATGCGATAAGTTCATTCTTTTCCTTTCTATGGCATATAGTGTGAATCTGTTCATGATTCATATGAATTTACCAGCAGCAATAATAAGTTGAGCCCATTCGTATTTACTGAATTTCCACTAATGTGTTTTCTGATCTACCTATATATGGGAAAACTGCTTCATCTCAGAAATCGTCATCAGTTGTTCTATTTTGGAAGTGAAGACGTGGGGCAGGAAGAACGCACTAATATTTGAGATTTGGAAAAAAACATGAAGAAGATTGCATCAACCATTTCAGCGGTTTAGAACGATCTTTGGGTGAGCGTGATTGTTGGCTCCATGCATAACACCATATAATATTAAATGCATGAATAAACGACACGCTAAAATTTGTAAGCATCCTGTCCTGTAAATGCGTAAGCATTGAGGATTGTTTCATCTCTCCCCAGTAATTTTCATAGAAGAAACCCCTTGAACGTTGCCCAGCATATTCAAGTGTTATTCCTTTCCAATTTTACAGACCACACAAGGTAGTCAATCATAATGATTAAGTATTAAACTCTTTTCCATGCTTTTCTTTACGTTGTTGCAACAGGTAACTTCTGATTTGGTATTTAATTGATAATTTTTTACCTGTGAAAAAAGAGAACATGATCGGATTTATAGTTCATATTCGCAAATATTGTTTGGAAGAATAGAAAGAGCCCTAACTCATTTCTTGAATTTGTCTTGCAAGCTTTCTTTCATTGATCAAATATACCTACTTTTTATATTTCAGGAGGAAAATGACTCCCTGCGCTGTCAGCTGGAAGCTATGCGTAATGAGATGAGTCTCGAACGTACAGACCTCAAGTACAACAGTGATTTCCGTGAAAAACAAATGAAGGTCCTGCAAGAAACTATACGCAATATGCAAACACAACTGTTGCAAACTAAAATGAGAGAACAAAAAGACGCTAAGGCGATAGAACAGTTGGAGAAGCGTTTGAAGGAAGCTGCTGTTAAACAACTGCTGCTGAAGACAAAGATACGCGAGACCACAGAGAAACTAAAGGATCGTGAATTGCATACAGATTCAGCAGAAGAGTCAAGAAAACAAGACAACTCTGAGGTTATTGATATTGATGTGGACAAAAGTGACGAGGATAATAACAAAGATGCGGAAACAGCCTCTGGAGAGAGATTCTTAGATGTGGAAAAACAACATGGACCAGATGGGGTGGGATTTAGAACCGAAGAAAAGGAACCAGCTAAAGGACCACAAACAAAGGAATTAAAGGTATATACAATGAGTCCAATAATAATTTCTGTTTCATCACTCTTTTGTTATTTTAGCCTTCAACTTTACCTATGGAAGATTCTAAAGTTATTGCTTTGGCAACCGCTTATCTTCTTATCCAACCCATGGGCTCTTCCACACAATGCTTGTGTTCTTACATAAAAAATATTACCAAAGATTCAGAACTGCAAGAAGAACATTTAAACATTGTACTAGCCAAATATCCAGAATTGTTTAAAAGAGTTAGCGCTACGATTCAGGAGGAATGTGGAAAATCTGCAAATCATTTGCTGGTCAAGTGGCAATTTTGCGGTTTATCCGCAGCGGAAGTAAATTCTTAATTTTTTTTTACCGGATCAATATCGGTTCACACTTTTACTAACATATATCAAAACAATCAATAAGGAGACCAGTTTTTACGAGTAAATACATTTGCAATTTGAATTTCTCTTTAAGAAATGGACATCAAAAACAGATTTATATGAAAAGAACAGATAATTTATTCTTGCTAATATTAATCTAATCAACATGATATTATATCGAAATGTAAAAATTTAAATTGTTTTTTAGTAGATGTTTTCATAATCAAATGAAAATCCCGAAATTAATAAAAATTAGAAATGTATACAAATAAGAGAATGACATTGTTTATATGAAAGATTTATGATACAAGAAAGGTTTTCAAGATGGTTCATTTTAAAATGAGAAAATAAATTGTGTTCCTTAATTAATTGAGACGATACTCGACTCCGAACCAGGAGCTTAAAATCCCGCTTCTTGGACAATTGGATCTATGATCCGATTATTCGGGCAACGATGTCGACTTTGTAACCGACGTATCAACCATCGACGAAGACTATTATAATAAAATTATTCATGCGCTTAGTTCACTTTTCCGTATGCCTCAGGTTCGATTTCTAGCGGGACAATGTTAAAACATCAAGATCTTATATTTGTAAATACTTCCTTAATGTTTCGTCAAAATTGTAGATATTTAGAAAAATGGATCTAGACCAAAAGCTAATGAAAATAAATGATTACGTGTTCAATCTCCTATGCAATCACCTATCATTATTTGAGCGGTAATCACCTCGATGCATCTGAAGAACACTTTCAGCAGCCGATTATCGGCAAGTCTACTGAATGCTTCTCAAACTGTGACATTCGGAATTGTCGTTAAACTGTAGGTCTCGTTGAACGAAGCTATTTTAGTTATGCTGTAAGAATGTGAGAAACTCTCTCGGAATGCAAGGCTTCTGTTTTGCATAGCGGTGCACAGGGGTCTAGACGAAGTAATGGCCCATCGCAAGAGACGTGAATTTGTCAAAGACACACGTAATATATCACTTACCTTATTTTTCCAGGTACCAATCTGATTTCTTGGTGTATTCAATAACCACAGCCCACAACTCTTATATAAATTGGTGTGATTCCTTCCCGTAACCATCAATTAACACTATCTATAGCTTTTTATTAACGAATAAATGAGAAAATGTTAAAAAAAATCGGTAAAAGGTTAATTTTTCAAGAATTATCTTTGGTTCTTGTATGGGGAAGTTTTTATCTACTGTAATAAGTTGTCCCAACTGTGACATTTGCGTAGTAGCCGTAGCATCGTAGATATGATGTCGGTTCACCTTAATGAACTTATCAAAAACGACTTCTTATCATACATAATACGAGTATATCGACTTACTTTATTTTTCCAGTGTAAAATCGTAGTTTTTGGTATTATTCAATGACGATACAAATGTACAATAACTTAGTAGTTTCCTTTTTTAATCACTAAATAATAAAAGCTGAATTAAGTCTTTATAAGTCATGAGTTGAGTCTTATGCTGATCAGCAAGTAGACAACGATCTTAGATAGCTCTGCCGGTAAACCATGAACCAATAATTGTTTCTTGATTTGTGTAGTTATCCGGAATTAGTAGCGTATAGAAATACTCTCTTCATAAATGCAACATACCCTGCGACCATATTTCTATCTCTGTCCTAGTACAGGAGCTCTGTACTATAGCAAATACCTTTTGTCTTATCCTTTTCTCATGCTCTTTCTACAACCATTTCTCTCACGTAGAATGACGGTCTACCTATCTTCTAATAGCATTGTGTCACATTACTCTTTATAATTGGCTGCAGTGTTGCCATGTATACAGCATCGTTTTTCTGATTCTACACCGCACCACCGTCTTATTATGCTACCGCATCCGATTCTACGTCCACTAGGCTGGTACAAAATTTGAGGCTTTGATCACAGATGTTGCTTATTTACAATAATCAGCAGTATTAGCGTGCCAAACAAATGTTACTGTGTACTTAGTAAACGCTATGATGACAAAGCCCTCTTTAGACCAACAAAAATCCAAATAGCCTTACTTGTCTTGATGTATAGCTCCCTCATTGGTAACAGAGAGGACCAGCTTCATATGATATCTTCACTGATATCGACGTGACCAAACTCAATAAAATATAGCGATTGTGTTGGCTGGGTCTCGTTGTGTAGATGGATCTAAACTCTCTACCACGAAATGTTTTCGACAACGATTTTGACAGGTGTCCGAAACTACGTTGGGAAGACTGGGCTTCTAAAACAGGAATTGGAGAAGATGCTCAGTTGGCCGAAGCGCTTGTAATTATTTGCCACGTGCGGCGTATAATAGATAAGAATGTCTATTCCAATCGCCATCTAAGAAAGTAACAGTTATCGTAATATTGTCATTATGACGTAGCGGGAAAAGCTAACAATATTATCATATTTTGCATTATTTCGTATGAATTGTTAAATTTTGACAACTTGGCAACGCCTTTTTCGATAACTCCTATTCAAATATCCAAAAAGTATTTTTCTTCCGTCATTTCTTCCTATTTCCTAATGTCACATACATTTTTCTTAAACTTAGTATACATTCAAAGTTTGCCCACCTATTGCAGCTGACCGAATTTGCATAAATATTTCGAAATATAAGGTAGGTATAGTAAAAATAAATTCATTAATTTCCCAATAGACGGCTTTAATAATCTGCATCTCGCATCATATAAGTGCGATCGGGTTACGATAGATGGTGTTAGAAAGATAAAACTGTTTTGTGTTTGCCTGACTCAGTATTATTGTAGCGTATGTCAAAAGTGAACGCCAGCAAAGCCATATTTTACAGTTTTTGTTCGATAAAGGCGATAATGCAAGTCAGGCGGCTGAAAATGTTAATAGTGTTTATGCAAATTTGGCTTCGTCGACTTTTTGATGTCACAGCACTACGCTCTAAAGAAAAATTGTCGAAAATATCGATAGAATAATAGATACTGCCAAGTCAAACTGCGCTATTTCTATTTCAATTATCCAAAAAACACTATTTGAAGCCACTTGAATACGGCTGAATACAAAAAGAAGTTCGATGTATCGCTGTCATTTCTGAGGCGGATGGCGACTGTTGATGAAAAGTGGTTTATTTACGACAACATCAAGCGAAAACGGCCATGATTGAATTGTGGTGAGCCGCCCAAATGCCAACCCAGGATTGACGTCTACTTTGAAGTGTTCCGCTACTGACAGACCCTTAATTCGGAACTATACTGTAAAAAATTGGACAATCTCCGAGAAGCGACAAGCTTTAGTCAATAGGAGATGAAGATTGCTCCGTCAGCACAACACCACGCCACACACATTGATAGTGACTCGCTAGAAGCTCCAGGGGCTTGGTTAGGAAATTCTTATAGATCCTGCTTATAGTCTGGACCTGGCACCAAGTGATTACCACCTGTTCTCTCCTATTTCAAGATGATTTTGCTGGCGAAAAATTCGTCTCAAAAGAAGTATGTGAAATTCGGCTGTCTCAGTTTTCAAGGATTTCTTTGAGAGAGTCAACCTTATAAAACTTGGTAACCTTATAAAACATATATTTTAAGTTTCAAGGCGTCACGTTGTTTAGTAATTTTGTTTGTGTCATCAAAAGTAAACGATATCAGTGAATTTGTAAACATGGAAAATATTGTTATATAGTTATATAATTCAACATTTCCATTTGAAAGGTCTCAGTCCAATCAATATTAAAGCCGAGTTAGATTCTACTTTGGGGGAATCTGCTCCTTCGTTCAGAATTAACATATTGTGTAACAAAGTTTAAACGAGGCAGTACGAGCTGCCAAGGCAAACACCGTAGTGGTAGACATGGTTAAGCAAATCCACAACATGGTATTGAATGATCGTCGGCTAAAGGTGCGTGAGCTACCTGAAATGATAGGCATTTCAAAAAGTGTTATACATCGAGTATCATACTTTGATAGAAGATTTGAAGGTGAGAAAGCTGTGCGCAAGATGGGTGCCGCGCTTGCTTTCAATAGAACAAGAACAGCGTTGTGAAGATGTTTCACTAGAGTGGTGTTTGGCAATGTTTCCCCGCAATAAAACCGACTTTTTGCGTCGATTTATAACCATGGATGGGACATAGATCTACCACTTCACACCTGAGACAAAGACAAAGCCAGTCAAAACAGTGGACTAGAATAGGAGAATCGTGTCCAAAGAAGGCGAAGACGGTTCCATTTGCAGGCAAGGCCATGGCATTTGTTTTTTGGGATGCGCATGGGATTATTTTTATTGATTACCTTCGGAAAGGAAAAACCATCAACGGCGAATATTATGCTAATTTATTGCAGCATCAGGTGATGAAATTATGGAGAAAGACCGTATTTGTCGAAAAAGAAAGTGTTGTTTCATCAAGACAATGCTTCAGTTCATACATCCACTATTGCGATGGTAAAAATTAATTAATTAAAGTTCGAATTGCTTCATCATGCACCTTATTCACTAGATTTATATCGCTCGGACTATTTTCTATTTCCAAACTTGAATGATTTACCAAAAATGAAGAGGTGGGGTCTTCGATTGATGGCTATTTTAAGGAGTTTGCATCCCATGAAGAAGGCATGAGAAGGAGGCACATTCTATAAGCTTACACGCATTCTATTTTTAGACTTCCTCAAGAAAATCTACAGTTTAACGACGATTCCGAACGTCACAGTTTGAGAAGCGTTTACAGATTTGCAATTACTCGACTACTCGAAGTATTCGCTTGACGCATTGAGGTGATTGTCACTCAAATATATATAATAATGGGTGATTGCATGCGGGATTGAACCCGAGATCATATGAATGATAGTGCCATCGTGCCACGGTCGGACTTTTTACTACAGTTTATACAACATATGTGTATTGGGTGAGGGCATATGAAAATCAGTTGACTATTTGTTGATATTATCAACATTTTGCAATATAATATAATGGAATTTACCGCCTATTTGCCCAGCTTCCTTGCAGTGATTTTAGAGAACTTCGGTTAGGAGATTCTGACCCAAATGTAGCAAACGTGAATGAATACATAAAACGCAAATTCAAACGTTTGTTTTTGTTTCCGTAATGACCTTTCCCTCTGAGGTCGTACTACATCAAAACAAGGACCTTTTGCTATTACATATGTATTTGTGTACAGTCATACATACACACACACATACTTCTATTGCTGGTACGTGAGATGCTCTCACACAAGCATCAGAAACGATAAGCTAAATGCGACGTCTTACATTTTCGTGGCCTTTGAAATAAGTGAAATTTAAACTGTCTCATCATTGCATCATGGCACCCTGGTTGACACACCTTTTTTCTCTATTGCTCTTTTGTTCGTATGCCACATGCCACTTACTTCCAGTGACCAATGAACCCTTTCAGTGAACTTTTCAATGCTCTGCTAATACGTAGTATAAAAACATCATCCATCCAGCCTCCAAAAAGTGAAATATGTTACTATGAAATCATCATCATCATAAAAAGTACCCCAAAAAATGAAATAAATTGATTCAATTGTGTTAATAAAAATAAAAGAATTCAACAATTTAACCGAAGTGCACTTGAGCGTAAATGCTCATACGTAGAACAGCAACCGGCATATATTTGAATGATTTCACAAAAACAGAAATACCTAAAGAAGCGTAGATAAATCAAGCAGTTTCAATGAAAATAAGAAGACGAAACATTATTAGCGTCTGCACAGTGGTTTGTATGCTGGAAGATGATATCACGATTTGTACTAAAAGAAAATTTGTTCTTGACAAAAAGGTGCAAAACATTGTTTAAGCATCAGAAAATATTAGGTGAAGTTAAAAGTTCTGAGCACGTTTCTTAATTTTGTTTTCATGATGAAATAAACATCCAACGAATTGCGATTCAAATCAAATATGCACCATTTTGTTCGCTAACTTTTGTCCACTTTGAAAGCAACTTCATTACTCAAACATTATAGAAATCTTCAGCTCTATTGACAAAAATCAGCTTATTTTGCGAGTTTTGCATCAAGAAAATTTTGTAGCTGCTAGAAAAGGTGTCAGGTCTGGACCATTTGGCGGAAGCAGTATAATCTCCAATAAAAGCTCTCAAAGCTTCTGGCGCGTCTTTAAGGACTTATGCGGACTGACGTGGTCTTGATGGAACGCAACACCTTTCACATTCCCCAATTCTGGCCGAAACAGCTGTTTCAATCAGGTAACCTGTTGACAGAGAAGGAACTCATAGTGGACGATCCACCAAACACAAAGAAACCCCGTCTCGAATGTTGATATGCTGTCAGCTGTTGTTCTCGTATATGAATCCCCTTTATCACCAGACACCGTCCATTTCAAAAATGAGTCGATTTCATTCGTTCTTCAGCAGCGATTCGCTGGCGTTAAGGCTCCCAGAAGTTTCTTTTGCGATAAATCGTGTGATACCCACATAACGGAAACTTGTGCAAATGATTTCACATACTATGTTTGGCTCATCTTCAATTACTGCGTAATGGAATAAGTGCTGCCATGCCGATCCAACTTGACGATTTCCATAATTTTATCTTTGACCAGAGTGTGTCATATTTTCAACGTATACGAGTATATTAGCAAAGCGAAATTGATGATGCCGGTTCTTCACCATTTGCCTCCATTTTATTATTCTTTATTCTTCCCAAAACTGACTTCACCAAGGCAAGATTGTCAAGACTATCGCCATATTGTAATGGTTCTAACTTAGCCTCGAGCATCCAAAAATTCATTTAGTGCTTCAGCAATTTTATCGATTTTGCAAAGCTTTTGGCACTGTGACGTCAGTGTGTCCAGCTTCATTAGAAATCCCTAAAAATGAAATGGTTGTCTCGTTTGACTGCTCTGCTTCCAAAAAGTGGGGACTTTTTTAATTTTTACTTTTCTCAGATTGTTATTAGTCTAGGTTTTCAGGGAATCGTTAGCATTATTGGATTGTAAGTATTGCAAAAAATCTCTTGAACGACAGTGGTTTTCAATATCGAAAATTTAATGATTGGCTCGCCGACTGGGAAAATACGCTTTAGTATTCGGCAAGATAGAAGCCATGGTAATGGTGTCTGTATTCTTCTACCTTTACTACTGTGTCCAAAAAAAACGGGATCAGTTCTTATTCCTTTTTCATTTATTCGTTCAAATATATTTCATCGCCTTCAAAATTTTTTCCCGGACATAATAAATAGTCATATATGTCAACTATCTGGCGAATAAGGTGCACGCTGAAGCAATTCAAACTTTATTTAGTTAATTTTTGCCATCGCATTTTCGCCAAACGCGGCCCTTTCCCATAATTTCATCACCTAAACGCTGCAATAAATTAGCACAATATTCTCCGGTGATGAAGGTAACCAATAAATATAATGCTATGCGCATCCCAAAAAAACAGACACCATGATCTTGCCGATCTTCGCCTTCTTTGGACACGATTTTCACATTTCAGTCCACTACTTTGACTGTTCCTTTACTCCATGTTTATAAACCAATGCAAAAATTCGGCTTTATTATTGTGGAACATCGTCAAACACTCTACTGAAATATCTTCATGACGCTGTTTTTGCTCCATTGAAATGCATGTCATTTCAACTAGCGTACGCGTCTTCAACACCCTTTTGTGGATTTTCGTAAACGAAAGAGCAGACTCCCCCACAGTAGAATCTAGCTCGGCTTTAATATTGGTCAAATAGAAATATTGAATTACATAACGGTGACCAATTTTTCCATGTTTACAAATTCACTGAGATCGTTTATTTTAATGGCTCAAATAAAAATGCTAAACATCGTGGAGCCTTGAAACTTAACACATATGTTTTATAAGGTTGCCACTTTCCACCAAAATATTTTTTCTTCAAAGCACTGCCACTATCTACACGTCGGCTAGTTTGGGACCGCGCTCGTATATATTCAAAGTTATTCGAAGGCGAATATTTTCTGGCAGGGCTCTAATACACATTGTATGAACTGCCTGCGTGTAGAGGATTCGATTCTCATCTTCATGATTGACTTCATTGTGGAACATATATTAGAGCTTCAGGTCTCTTCCAATGCTTTCTATATTCTTATTTCAGTAGTCTTTCAACAACCATTTCTCCCCTCCAAGGAAATGGGTTTTTATAATTTCTTAACATTTCTTGTTCTTATAATTTCGTTGCCTCGAATTATAATAGTGTGACCATATATGCAGCATTCTTTTCCTTTCACGAAATACGATTTATGATCAGATTTATGATTATTATGGGGTAACTATAAAGAGAGTTTATGTTATTCGTGTGGTTATTTCGAGGATATGCACCCTTGCGATGTTCAGCTTTCTCATGCTTGGTTAATACTATTTAAGTGTTGTAACCAGATAACGATGTAACTGAACATTAGCATCTTGCATCATTCGTAACATTGTTACAAATTTCATGTTGGTTTTTTAAAGATGTTAATTTTTTCAGTAGATTATGAGGAGTTAGTTAGTACAGAACAATTAATTCTCAAATATGATTGCGAAGTAGTTAACATTGAAAAGTAAAACCAGCCTTATTTTTTTTTGCGCAACTTCGCTCAGAGAACGATAAAAAGCCGTATATTATTCCAATTTTGTACCTGTTCAAAATCTCCGTTCAGCTCTACACATTTCATCGAATGGTTTTCCAACTTTCTCACACCATCTAAATAATATGATTTGGCCAACTCTTCAAAAAAGCCTCTTTCTTCCAACCATATCTTTGCTTTTGATAATAGGAAAGTTTAGTGGAAAAATAAATCTTGCCATCATTGTCGACATAGAAGAGGACTTTATTGCGAATAGTGATCTGCGGTGGTCGTTTCGTTCGACAAAAAAGATATCGGTATGAATTCATGTATTTCAAAAACAGTAGCTTTTCGATCGATTTCACGGTTTTTGCCTTCATCGGATCTTTTTCGATTTGTGGAATTCATCACTTTGATTATTTTACCGCTTCAGGTACTTAGCGGCGGATTGCCACCCAGGGCAATATTTTCGTTCGATTACAGTAATTTATCGTTGCAGAAATTGTCTTGAGTGTCATTGAAACATATCATAACATTGTTTTCACCAAAGCACTGTGCTATATCGAATGGCTGTGCATCCAAAATTCGATTATAAGTGCTAGTACGACCACGTTTAAATTAAATTCAGCGTATTGCAAAATATTACATGTGCTGGTACAGATATGCTATGAAAATTGTTCTACTTAGTTTTGATTTCTTTCAATGCTAGACGATACAATTGTAAGTCTTTGATGACTGCACGAAATTCGAGTTCTTTTCTGATTTCCAAAAAATACAAAGATTGTTAAGGTAATGTTACTCCAAACCGCGAGGGCGCTCTGACATATTTTCGAAAAAATTGTTAACTCTCCGCAAATATATATTGACTACCTTAAAGCTTGACAGTATGATAACAGTCAATAATTTTATTCAATAGCTTTTAAACCACAACAAAGCGTTTATTCCATGACAGCATGTATGTACAATACTTTCCATTGCTCTTTCCCTATCAGTTGATATTTTAATCAATACCTTTAAATGCTGCTAAAAAGCCCATCCTATAAAATGGTTACAAAAAATAGGAGAAGTGCAAGACGTAAAATTTAATTTTGTTTAGTCATTGTCAAGGAAAAATAACATTTCGAAGCTAACAGACAATGCCTTATGGTTCCTTTATCACAAATGGATTAACGGGCTTCGAAATTTTATTGATATTTTGCTTTCGTCCACAATTAACACGCGTAATACAATTTTTCGACCAGTGTAATATATTTATTGCCCTGATTTTCATGTGGAATTTAGATGAAATCGAACAATACCTTCTAGTAGCTACTATACACATACATATAGATAAGTGAGCATTGCAACTCTGTCACGGAAATCAAATTTCACTTGCATCGCTTAAATGGGATATGAGAAAACTTCTCACATTCAATGATTTTATACTTAATTCTATTCATATCTTAATTCTATTCGTATAGGGTATATTGAACTTGTGCTGAAAGTCGTAAGATCCAATTAACTTATTTATTTAGCTGGGGCCAGGGAGGAATCTACAAATCCCCTCTTATCGATGCATGTTTTGACATAACTGCCATAGAATTTGACTGGCCAAGCTTGGTTTTTTCGTTACTAAACTCCACAGTTATAACTGTAATTTGGTTATATTTTGGTTAATTAATTAGTTGACTTAAGTCCATCGAGCTTGATTTTATCGCTTTCAAAAGCCAAAAGTTTTTACTAGAATTTCATTCATTACATTTTACACATTTATTGAATCAGGTGTGATTCCTGTTGAAGACGGGTTGTGCCACTCTACGTTTTGAAATAGCAACCATATAAAGTACTAATCAAGATTTATTACTTCTAAAATCCACAGCATCAAAGATGATTTCTGCCGAAGATGGATATCATCAGTTCGTGTTTAGATGCAGCCTCCATACAAATGGATCGTCCAAGTTTAGTTTTGTTACTTTTAGAAATCATAATTTTCACTGGAAGTTGATAATGTTTAGTACGCACAATTTTCCACACAAATGAACTTTCCAAGTCTGGTTTTCCTTGTTTTTTCCGGAGGCATTTGTTTTAAGTTTGCTCTAGTTCTCGATATATTTTATATTAAAGTTTGGAAAAGTCCATTTTAGAAAGCTATGTATGCTAATAATGTGTTTGGAGAGAAAGCAAATGTTGGGAGTGTAACTTAATTGGTTACATAGTTTAGTTTTAAAATTTGGAAGATAGTAATATTGGCCTATGTTTGAGGTTCATTCTAATCTTAAACTAAAAATGTAAATAATAGCTTCTTAAACACAGAAATTTTCGTATTTCAAAAGCACATTCAGCATATCCGTTTTGGACCTAGATCTAAATAGGTATAACAATAAGTTTTCCTAATTTTGACAAAACATTTACAATTTTCAGGACTCCCAAAAATTCTAATTTAATAAATTTTTCTAAGTATTTTCTTTAATATATGTGAAATCCTAAAATTTCCTAAATCATAGCTTATTTCAATTTAGTCTTCAAAATTTAATGTTAAAATTGGGATGATGGGCAGGAGTCTCAAATATAACCCAATTTTGTAATTATCAATTTTTCATTGTTTGATATATCCCCGTCTTTTACGCGATCTTATCGCCAACTTCGTAAATTATTGACTGTCAAATGTGGAGAAATCGTCCATGCATTTTTCAAACTTACCTTTCACTAAATAAATAATTCACAAAATAATAATTCAGACGACAGGTATTCAACAGCTGGCAACCTTGCCAGACCGGCAAGGTTTTGTAACCACTAAATAGAAAATACAACACAATCATACTCGTATACGAGTACTACATTCAATTAACGAAAAATGTCCATTTGCCTTGAAGTGGGTTTAGTTCCTGCACGTTCTGATTTTTTTCAGCTGGGCTAATTTTGACCTATTTGGAACCTAACCTTTTAATGAATGTCTGATTCTTATGTAAAATTTAAACATTCTAGTTTAAGCAGTGCGATTTATAATATGCTTTCAATAGAACCGCGGACGAAGTGACATTGATAGCACGACCCAGATTTTTACGACGATAAGGAATATACCTATATATCGGTATATGTATATATATTATTGAAGAATATTTTTGATTATTACAAAATGAATATACTCTATAGTGACGAGTATAGAATTAAACTTTTTATTGAAAACGAATTTTTTTGAACTAAGCGAGTCAAAAAAAAAAATATCGACTCCCCGACTCTCTCGATATTGTTAATAATTTGTAATATATTCCCCAATAATATTCGTCCATCAGGGGTGTTTTGCTAATTTCAAGTTTGAGGTAGTTATTTCAAAATTCAATTTTAATCAATAATATATGACGAATCGAAAGATGTTCTTTTCCTAAGAATTCATGCTTAAGAAACTGTGAATTACTTTTTAAAAAAATACTCATTTTTCGCGGGATAACAAAACATGAATCATAGTAAAAAAATCAAAATTTTCGAATATTTTGCTTAGATTATCTCAGCACTGCAAAATTATTTAGTGTTTTCGATCCCAAATTTGGGATCCAGAATACTAAAAAAAAATATTTCACGGATAAAAATTGACCTATGGAACATTGTAGCACAGTGAACATAATTACAACAGGCTTTTTATAAAAAGTTGTAATGTTATGTTGTAATTAAATTATAAAAATATAATTTTTTCGAATTTAAAAGAAAGTTTACTTTTAGTTTTTTCTAGTAAAATCTTAGTTCTAAATAAGCTCAATTATTTATAGTTTAATAGCATAAACTTTATATAATATAAATTTTCATATGTTAACCAACATTCTTTCAGTTTTCATTTTCAGAAATATAAGAGTTGAATATGTGCATTTTGCAGCATTCAGAAAATATTTATGGTCCTTTTCCTTCTAATTCCTAAATTCATTTTAATAACAAGGGCTCTGGCTTTAATGAGATATCTCATTTATTGAAGTACTGTAGTGCGTGCAGAAGTTATGATTTATGAATCATAAAAAATTGGGTAATTATGATATGACAAAAAAATGGTCCATCTTGGACCATAACTTGGATATATAAACAAAATAAGGTTGAGAGTTTATCAACGCATGACCTATCTGTATATGGGTGCCCCTCGTAACGTCAAAACGACAGATCCAGCAAAATCTGTTTTAAAAAGTTGGTTAAAATGTAATCTGATTTTATATTATATATGTATTTATATATATATGTATATATAGATATATGTAGGGAATTAAAGACTTTGTTTAATTCACTGTTTTATTTTATTTATTAAGAAGTTGAACCTTCTTGTTCCAGTGTCGATCAGCAAGAGAAAGACTTTTTTTGCTTCTCTTTTTCAGAACGACTCTAGTCATCTCCTGTCATCAGCTGTAACAGCTTTGATGTTTTTGGTATCAATCAAAATCTGTTACAGAGATGTAATTTAAAGTTAAACTTCAAACTAAGATGTTGCGTTCCCATGAGGTGTTTTGTGGGTACACCATATATAAATATATATATATATATATATATATACATATATATACAGGGTGGGCCATAAGGGTGTTGGCGGTTTAAATATTCAATTAAATATTCAATTAAACAAAACTACGAAACATAAAAAAAATATATTTGTATTTTTAAAAAGTAGAAGCATGGGAATTTTTAAGACTTAAAAATAATGTTGTCCAAATGGCTTCCCTCGGCTGCTTGACACTCTTGGAACCGAAGTCGCAAATTTTGGAAAACTCGTTGAAAAGTTGTTCTCGGTATTTTGTTACTTTCCTGAATAATGTTCCTCTTCAACTGCTCTAAATTGGTCGGATTATTCTCGCAGAATACCGATTTGAGGTAGCCCCATAGAAAATAATCGCATGGAGAGAGATCGGGGCTACGTGGGGGCCATTCAATATCCCCCCTTTTCGAAATGAGTTTTCCAGGAAAATTTGACAAAGTTAAGTCGGTTATTGGCATCATCGGGTTTTAATTCTTGGACTATCTGAATCTTATAAGCCTTCAAATGCAAATCACGTTTCAAAATTCGTCGTAAAGTTGTTCTTTTGACATCCAAAGACTGACTTCTCTTACGTGTTGACTGTTGCGGATTTCGCTGAACTGAAACACGAACACGCTCCACAATGTCGGCTGATCTTGCAGAAACTGGGCGACCACGAACCGTAATTGGTACTGTTGAGCCGGTTGTTTCGAATATTCTGATCCATTTTCGTATCACATTGGCGCTTGGAACTTCACTTCAATCGTGTAAACCGTGTTCATGCCGATACAAACGTCGTGCAGTAACCACTGATTTATTGTTTTCGTAATATGCTCGGTCACAAAATGCACGCTGCACTCCCGTGTACGGCTCCACGGCGACTAAATTTCCAGGAAGCGGCGCAGCGAACAACATATCCCCCCGCCACCCCGCGCCGCGCGTTACCGAGAAATTGAAGAATTAAATCGCCAACACTCATATGGCCCACCCTGTATATATATATATATATATATAGGTATATATATATATATATATGTATATATTATTATATTATATTATATATTATATTATTATTATATATTTTATATTTATTAAAATTTGATTTTCGCTTTGCATTGAAGCATTGTGCGACTCTCAAGACTTTACCCTTCCAAACACTGTTTGCGTTGCGTGTCATTAAATGCGAAATTTGTATGAATGAAATTGAAATCATTGACATGACTTTGGTGTATGAACAAGAAGTCACGTTGTCTGGCGCTAAAATAACCACATTCATGGAATCTTGCATCCATCCATGTATGGTGTCCTTGAAGAAGGACAAACACGCAAAATATATCGGCAACAATGCAATGTAAGGTAATGATTATGTAAAGGATGCTGAACATAACGAAAGAGAACTAACTGGTTGTTCGTACCAATACAAAGGGAAAAAGCAAGAGAGAAAGATAGAGAGAGGGAGAACGCGCAAACACTTCTAAGAGCACAAAGATGTGCATTTATTTCCGTTGAGAAACTGTGTTTGTGACAGGTTGTTTTGAGTTATTTCATCACTAATTATTCAAATAAATGTCAACATCTCTGTGACAAAATTACTAAATGTTTTATCTACTGAAAGCCTTTAGTACTCGTACACTTCAAGAGTTCTTATTAAATTTATTTTGTGTGAACACAACATTGTATGGAATAAACGCAATGACAACATCACCGTCGCACTCGCTTCGCTGTGGAAACAGAGAACCGGCCCCTCAACCAGAGATGGGATGATGGAATTGTTGAAGATCATACTTACATCAGGCATGCAAAGAGAAAGAGTTTTACATCCATTGGTAGTATAAATAATTGTCCATTTTTTCACAAAAGATTATTGTTGAAATTGTAAGCTGTACAAAGTCACATTGTATGGTTGGACACCTGTCAGCACCATAACTGCGAAATATTCTCGATTTTGTGTCAGCGTCACATATATCCTTTGTGCCAAAACAATCACATGTGGTGAAAAATAGATCCACTATGATAACACAAAGAAGATGAAATCATGGGGAGGCCTTTTTCAATATCGGCAGTCATGTCGAATATTCAAGGAAGAAACCCCATATTGTGTATGTGGTATTAACTTATTGTCATGTATTATGAGTTGCTAAAACCGAAGGAAATCATTACTGGGGCTGTCTACCAAACACAGACGATGACATTGAGCCCAAATAATAAGTGAACAATTTTTGATATAAAGCAGATTTATTTGTACTCCCAATAGCAAAAAAATCGTACAAACACAGTTACAATAAGAAATACTAATAAAATTCTTTCCTTTAACAATTTATAACTTATCTCATTTACCAGCACTGTCCCTCATTGAATCAACGACTAATATTTTCCATTTATTTAATAGCATCACATTATTGTGTTAAAATTCCAACCCTGCAAACTTGAACATTTCGCTCAGTTACTCTAAATTCTGCCGCAGCTGGAGAAAATAATGAAAGCAGCAAAGAAATTTCAAATCTGCAAATAACATTCGCATCGCCAAGAAAATATACTGAAAAGAACGTATCAAATCTGACGTTTTTTAGATGATTCTTACTTTGCTGTCGGTATCTTTATTGCTGTTGTTGTTGTTGCCCTCACTTCAATCAGTGATTATTGTCAGACGGTTTGTGTTGTGTACCGTTTATTAGTGAGTGAGTGAGCGAACGAGTGCTCTCGCATTAACTGCGAACAAAGTACTCGGACGATATCAGCAAATAAGTGATAGTGTGTGAGCAGGGCGGTCGACGCAGACGGTAACGATTACGCTGGCGATAGCAGTTGTCTGCTACGATGATGGAGGTGCTCTGTTTTTATACTACAACGCCCGCAATTTCAGAATATCACAAACAGTCTTCAATACGTATTTGTGACGCGCGGTCCGATTTAAGGAGTCAAATAATCGAGCTGTTCTTTCCCTACTTTACACAAAAAAAGCGTCGCACAAAACAACGCTTAAGTTAACGCTCCTTACCCCTGTGGAAGACAAATGAAAAATAATCTGAGTGTGGTTTCTTAAAATACAAATAATGATTAGTGTTTTAATCCTTCAAGAGGCTTAGGACAAAATACAAAGTGTTGAAGTTTCTGCTTTTAAATTGTTGTGTAGGAGCGTTTTTATTTTCCAACCGTCCGTGTTTCGTTTTTTTAGCGCGCTTTTCATAACCTCGTTTTTCAGTGTAAGCGCCGCCATAATCTTTTGTTCAGAGTCATTTATCTAGTGTCCTTCTTTGTCGTTTTCCTAAAGAAGTGACTCAGAGATTATAATACATCATCATCACCATCTGTTCTACATCTCTAACTCCGTCCGTAGTTCAAAGGGTGAGTAGCTATTATTTTGCCCATCTGTATGGGATTTGGGAGTCGCTCTCTGTTATCTCTCTTCATAAATTATAACGGTATTTATGAATTTATAACGAAAACATTTTGTGCCATTCTATAATATGTATGTAAACACGATTTGCGAATTTCAATTATTTAAAGCTGTTTTCTGTGGCTTCACTTTCAATGAATTGCAATGAATCGGAAATGTTCGGCGCAAAAAGTAAAATGTAAACTGAAGTCAACAATTGTGAGCGATAGGTAACGGATTGTTTGTTAAGTGCGGCAGATGATCAGACAGACAGACACAGAGCTGTCATTACTGCGAAGAGCATTTTTTTGCGAACGCTGGTGGGGAATACCCTTGCGGTCAACTAAAGCCAAGCTATAGGAGTTCTTGTTAAATTACTGGTTTTTTATTTCTTAACAAAGTCAGGTGATTTTCAGCGGGGAATTTAGTGTTTGGATTGTTGGAGAATGGACTGCTAAATTCCCACCATTTCTGGTTTAGGTTTGCTACGAAATTGATTGGGATGAAACAATTTTGCATAACATTCGGCCTATAATTTATGAAAAGATAATTGTTAAGTATTCCCAAATGCTTAATTAGTCTACAAATCGAAAACTAAGTGCATCTCTTTTTCTTAATACAATAACCAGCAAGAGTTAGGAAGACATTTTTTTTAAATTTGGCTTTGCTCAATATAATAGCGTCCTTCGAGGATGATACCATCAATCTAACGTTTCTCCGAGAATGAGGAAGAAAAAGATTTTTGCGGAATACGTCTTTGTTTATTTATACAATTTCTTTCAACAGTGACACAATCAGTCTAACCGCTTCTCTAACATAACAATTTCAATCATCCTTTTGATATGTACAAACAGATAGCAGTAGCTATGGGACAGATCTGACAAGTACGAAATAATGGATAGCTCTTCGAACTTCAACTCATACAATTTTGCAATTGTAATCATCGACTTGGAACATAGTACGTTGTCTTTATGAAAGAGCAGTTTTCGGTGCCGTTTTTTTCTTAATTTCGTCTTTCGTCGATTTAAAAGTGTCATACAGGGTCACCCATTTATGTGTTTTAAAATAGCCGGTCTGGCAAGACTGTCAGCTTTTAAATACCTGTCATCTGAAGTGTTATTTATTTAGTGAAGCGTTTGCCATTTACGAATATGGATCGTTTAACAACCGAAGGACACGTAAAAATAGTTAAAACTTACTACAAAAGTGCTGATTCAAACGTACTTCGGCATGAACGATTTTGTCTTTATTGCAAAAAAAAATTTCCAGAAGCGTAATTTCACGATTTGACGACGTTCGAATTTTTTGTGGGGCTACCTCAAAAGCCTTGTTTACATGGATAATCCTCAAACGTACCGCCCGAAATGTTCGAAAAAGTGGCAGAAAAAGATCTTAAAAGGATCCACTTCTGCAACCAATCCAGACGCGGTCATTTAAATGGCAATGTATTTCATAATGGCAAGATCCAAGCTTTATAATAAAATATTAGCTTTTTATGTATGTACCGAAAAGTGGATAGCCTGTAATATTCGCTACCCATCATTTTCCAAATAGATGGCCATAATGATCTGTATCTCGCATTGCATTTGTGCGATCGACTGACGCTAGGTTAGAAAAATAGGATTCCGTACTCAAAAAAAAAACTGCTCAGACTCAGTATTATTTAAGCGCGCTTAAAAGATGGACATCAACAAAGAGAAAATACACCATATTGTACAACAGTTTTTTTTCCGATAATGGCGAAAATGTAAGCCAGAAAATATGAAGAGCGTTCGCAATTTTAGTTTCGTTATTTCGTTCCGATGAGGCCAATTGTCAAAAATGTCGATAGAATATTAGAAATCTTCAAATCCAACAGTCATGTAACCTTTACTTAGATTACCCGGGAACTAAACATTGCACAAAAAAAGTGTTCGGATATATTTGAGTAAGACTGAAAACAAAATTAAGGTCGATATTTAGGTTCCATACTAGTTGATGCTACAAAACTTCATGTACCGAATTTTCACCATCGAATCGCTGCTAAAGCGCGACAAAATCGAACCATTTCTGGAGCGGCTGATGAGTGGTGACGGAAAGTGAGTCTTCTATGATAAGGTCAAGGGAAAACGGTTGTGGTTGAAACACGGTGACCTGTACTGCCAACAACTGCAATTGCAATAAAATTACCTTCAAAATGGCAACAAGTTGTCTGGCAAAACGTCATTTGTATGACCTAACTATGTTTCCAAATAATGCCTTCAATATCATGTAAAAATAATTTATCTATTTTTACTACCCCTAATATTTGCTATTCATTGTTCTCCTTTTTTAAGGCGATCGTCGAGTATAATTCAAAAGATTCAGCCCGTATCTTTACTGACCAACTGTTGTGTTTTGGGGCATTTTACACTGATTCCACCAGGTCATTTACACTCACCGGATTTCCAATTTGATTCAGGATTGTAGGAGGGACACCTGTTGCGTCTATTGTTATGCAATAGCAAATTGCGAAAAATCCCTTCTATTGCATTAACCTACTCCAAACAGCTCCCTGTGAGGTAAATGGTAAGAAAATTTTCACCAGATTCACAAATCATTTTGTTCTACACAAAGTATTACGATTGATCAAATTTTGGGTCAATCTGTCTTATGGATTCTAAATTTTAGGCAAATCACTACATGAATTGCATGCAGGTGAATGGAACCAACATCTTTTTCTGATGGTACTAAAGTGAGCATAGTACCAGAAGGGCACTAATATTGGACAAAAAAAAAATCCGATTATTGCAGTCTACGAGCAAAGAGTTACTACAGGAAACGATGTTTCCCATTTGCTATCCCTGGCTACAATCTGTAACCAAGTTTAAAGGAGTTATTCTATCAACCAATTAGTCAGACAGATGAACACCGCTCATTTGACTTAAGAAACCTGAAAGACGTTTGGTCAAATAATACTCTTTATTTTAAACTCTTTCTGGGGAGTCTTAAATTTTACCCGTGTTACTGCCTCGGGTGAAAATATAAAAACGCATCACAAAATACGGTCGCCATTTTATCGGCTTAATTTTGCATTGTTTATCATTTTTCACGACTTTTGCCTTACCATTTCCATTAAGCGGTCCACCGACTCGATTCAGGAGTGCAGTGATAGGTCCATGTTTCTGATAATGCAACATATCACATGAATAATACTATTTATTGCGTTCAATCTGCTCCAAACGACGCTTCTAATAAGTAAGACGTTTATGTTTTTTTTCCATTCGGGTACAACATTGAGCACAACATCATGTAATCTGTAAAATGTTAGCTATCCTTTGCAACATCACATTACTTTTTAAAATTTTGCTCTAAGGCAAAAAGAAAATGTGTGTCGATCAGTTTTTATTGGGTCTTCTCCAGAATTTACCGTGAATAAATGGTCAATTGTAGATGTATTAGGTTTAAAGAGCCTTACAAGTGATGTATAAAAGACTGATGATACGAGAGCTGATATGAACATTTGAATCACCTCTTTTGAATACAACAAATAGTACGCTTAAATTCTAATCACCATTCAAATCATGTTTAGGAATTGGTTTTAAACGGCTCTGCCGGCAACCACCAGCAACCACAGCCTTTTTGTTGTTAATTTGTGATACTGCTACGCTAATCTCGTTTCGGTTTCGAGTATGGCAATCGGTTGGTAATTGGTGTGATCTTTTCACTGCTGCTATCATGTGAAACCAGCTACTTGTATAAGTGTTCTCTCCAATATTGCAGCACACCCTTGTTATCTGTGACTAGATTTACACCGTTGTCCTTACAGGAGAATAGTTCTGTTATACGACCTTTCCTTTTTACTAGTTGATAATATTTTTGGGCTTCACCTGTATCCCTGTAGCTTTCTATACCTATTCTTTCCACAACCATTTCTTCTCTGCTCCTTATAGCGTTCCAGCATAGTACGCGAGGGAAAGCTTCCTTTTCATCAGACGCCACCCAACATTGTTCATAACAGCAGTGTGATTTTTCATGCCCTATTGCGGTTTTATGTTGGTGCCATCGAGCGCGCAATTTATTGCCATCGTATGATGTCTAGCTTGGTTACGTACGATTTTCGCTTTGCTCAATTAAGAGCGTATCTTAGTTGAAACCAGGTGGTGATCCGTACACACGTCCTTGACACAAGAGTCATACCTTCCACCTATTACCATGTGATCAATGTGGTTTCCCGTATCACAAGTAGCAGATAGCCTAGTTTTCCTGTGGATATCTTCATAGTTAATTTGCAGACTTGTTGCCTTGTAGACAGGATTTTCCGATTGTTGTTGTCGCAGAAAAAATTTAATATCATGACCAGAGTAGCGGTAATATATTCTTGGGCACTCATAGAATGCAACTTTGGTTTCCTGGACGTTACATTACAGGACGTTTTGCCATCACTGGATATTGAGCAGTGGCTACTTTGCTTTGCTTTGTGCTTTAAGGAAAAGACATATTAACAGATTGGTCTAACTGATTTAACGCTATTCAAGAAAATTGGCAAATGTTTTGCGTAAAAATTTATCCAAATTATCCACAAATAAAGATAAATCCAATCCAGTCTATTAGGTTGTCAGCCACTTTACAACGAATGCAACAAACAGTGTTGGTGTATTCCTTAAAATGTTGAACTTCGTTGGTCACATTATTAAACTCTTTCAAAAATTAAATAAAATACTTGCTTTGTTCATTCAATACGTGACTACACTTACATATATTTCAAATAACTTTGTTTGTTTTGCGAAATATAAAAAAATTCTTTAAACCATGTGAATACGAAAAATCGCTGAAATATCAAGTAGTTTTGGCTAAACAATTGTAAAAATATTGGGTGTATTCAAAAGTATCGACATAGCGCCTCTTATTGGTTTCGTTATTTTTCTATGTAAAAATATAGCTTGACGAGCACACTAAATAAACTTTTATCCAATTTCGTCATATGAGCGTGCTTAACGGTCATCTACGCATTACCCACGAGAAATGAAAAACGGCATGTACGAACTACCCTGATCTCGCATTGGTAAGCAATCATTATTCATATTCGTTTGTGTTAGCAACCGTTTTTCATTTCCAACGACGATGTGTGTGGGTTACACATGGGTAGATGAATACATACTCTGGTACTACCATTTAAATCCAGTAGCTTATAGATATGTCCTCTACATAATTGCAGTACCTTTTGCGTATCTGTGACCAGATATCTATCGGCGTCTTTACAGATGGGGAACCTTGTTCCACAACCTTCGTACTTGATCTTTTGATCGAATGGCTGCATATATGATACATCCGAATGCCTAATTTCAGTTTGCTAGTTAAAACCTCAAATATGCTTTCAATTGATACGGGTATGCTTAGATTATTTATAGGGATCCGAAATACAAATTCATTGTGGGGATGTTGGAAACGGATGGGCTAAGCAAGTGATTTAATGATAAGGCCCTCTATCGACAAACAAAAATGCGACTGTACCTGAGGTTGGCTTTACCGGTCTTATCGTATCACACAAAATCCTGGGTTATGATACAAGCAGATGAATCAGTGCTGGGAGTCTTCAAGAAAAAAATGCTTGTATGACATCGACGTAGTTAAGCGCATTAATATATAGCGATTGCGTTGTCATGTTGTGTGGATAGACAAAAATTCTCCAGCACGAAAAGTTTTCGACAACGAACTCGACAAGCGGCACCGGGAAATTCAATTAGAAGGACCAGGCTTTTGAAATACTATAAAAAATTAGCGTAATTAAATGGAGAAGAAGCGCAGAAGACCGATGTGATTAGAATTATTTTCTACGACGTCTATTCTAGTTGTCACCTAAGTGCAAAAGATTACCAAACTGAGAAATAGGCAACTATTTTATATGAATTATAACAATTCTTTTACAAATACTTTGATGAGAGTGGAAGAAATGTAATATACACAATTTTTGAATTTTTATTCAATTTTAATTGCTATAGCCCATGGAGAATCCCATGACACATTCATCAGATTTCGAATGTATGCGATTTAATTGTTACTTAAGAAGTAATTAACAATTAAAAGAACTTTTAAACAGTTTCAATGGAAGATCACATTTCCTATAATTTACAAGAGTAGCTGCTACTGTTGATTACTGCATGTAACTGCAGGTATTATTAGTTAAAATGTCACATATTATTTTCGAACTACAATCACATACAATCTGTTGGCAAACGTGAGTATCTGAGTGTGGAATTATTTTCTGTCTTTCTAAATAAATCATAGAATGCTGAGCAATGCAATAAATATAAGTGTTTCTTGTTAATCATATTACACGTTTAAAATGCGGTATTATTATATAAATATATGTGCACCTCGAATATTCATGTAAACACTGTATTTAATGAGAATATTCGTCATCTTAATACTTATAATATATAAGTAAGTGAAAACATGTCATCTTTAAAAACATGAAATTCAGAAGCTACGATCTCACTGGGAGATGGTCATTTCCATTTCCTAGTCGGCAAAACTGGAAGTTTTCTCATAAACTGCAAAACTATTTTGAATAGAGGTTTGAGCAGACTTATAGTGTAAGTAGAGGCCGTTGTTTCAAAACCGTCTTACAAAAATTAATTATCAAAAATAATGAATTGGTAACGCAGGGTAATAACATTTTTGGTACCGGAAGAACAGCTTTTTTGGTACCGCGTAACGATTAATGGTTTTGGAGGTTTATCTACAAGAAGTTCCCAAAAAAGTTATTATATAGTTTCCTTGCATCGGCTGCAGTTCTTGTTCTTTTGAGTTAAAGTTACAAGGGCGGTTCCAATACTAGCCGACCTAACAAAGAAGACACAAAAAGTTAGGAAAAATTTTCTTTATTTTTCAACATAATCTTTTTTTTAGCTCGATACAATTTTTCCAGCGAAATTCAATAGCTTCTATACCCTGTTTAAAGTAAGAATTGGCAAACTCCTTAAAAAGCTATCAACCGTAGACTCCACGTCTTCATTGCTGGCAAATATTAACCCACCGAGCCATTTTTCTCAAGTTTGGAAATATAAAATAATCTAACTTTAATTCATTAATTTTGATGTGTGAACTGGAGCATTGTCTTCATTGAACAACACATTCATTTCCGCCAAATGCGCCCTTTTATCCATAAATACGTCACCTAAACATTGCAATAAATTAGCATAATTTCGCCGTTGATGCTTTTCCTTTTTGAAGATAATCAATAAAAATAATCCAATGCGCATCCCAAAAGACAGACGCCATGAGCTTGCCCGCAGATGGAACCGCCTCTCCCTCTTTGAACACGACTCTCCAGTCCACTACTTTAAAGGTTTCTTTGTCTCAGATGTGAAATGGTGGATCCATGTCTCATCCATGGTTGTAAATCAACGCAAAAATTCTGCTTTATTACTGTGAAATATCACCAAACATTACTGAAACATCTTTACGACGCGCTCTATTGAAAGCAAGCGCGGCGCCCATCTTGCTCACAGCTTTCTTATCTTCAAATCTTCGGTCAGTATACGATATATAATACTATTTGAAATGCCCATCATTTCAGCTAGCTCACTTCAACCGACGGCCATCTAATACCATTTTATGAATACCATTTCTTAACCGAGTCTGGCATGGACAGCTCTGTTGGTCGACCACTACGGTGTTCGTTTTGGCAGCTCGTACGGCCTCGTTTTAACTCTGCTACCCAATATTTTACAGTCGTAAATGAAGCAGCAGACCTTTTACATCTTTTAAATGAAAATATTGGGTTGAATAACGGTTTTTAAAACTTGACACAGATTATTTTTTTATTTGATCGCAGTCGGAGAATGTAAATGGACGATATCGACCTACCTCGTTTGCTATCTGCTTTACAAATTGACGGATTTGACGAAATCCACTTTTTGCCTTTAACTCCACTTTTTGCCTTAACTCACTAAATTCAATCAAATTTGGTGTATGTTAAGAATTTGTTACTATGGGGTATGAGAGTGAAAATGATCCTAATTGTCACACCCTTTCCGGCAGCCCTCATGCAAGTTTATCGATTTTTCGAAAATCACTGCACACTTTAACAACTTCAATTTTTATTCGGCGTATTGATTTATCATATCTGGTAAAACTTGAGAAAAGTGGACTAAGTAGTCACGCCCCTTCTAGTACCTCCTATCCAAATTACCGTTTTAAGCCATATGTTCTTAGGTTCATACCTTTCCAGCAGTTGATCTTAGTATTCGTCACATATGATGAATTTCCGAAAATAAGAATGGATAAATTTGCAAATTGACCAATTTATTGAAATTAAAATTTCCGCCGAAATGAACCGTAATTCGTAGACTGCAGTAACTTAAATTTTTATCTATTACTTAGATTTCAATGCTTGATAAGGTGTGAAAAATTCGACTGGATAACAACGCGTTTTTGGCGTCTCATACAAAAGACCGATTTAACGCATGTTAACCTATTCTTAGCTTCAAGTCTTTCAAGCTTTTGATAAACATAGTTCTGACCATGCATTGTCTCGCCCTCTTGCGTCCAACAATTCCTAGATTTATGTCTTACATTCAGTTGTGCTAAATTCAATGTACTCGTAACTTAGCGCACATCAGGCTTTTATTGAAAATTGGTTCTGCGAACGAAAATGCATTTGCATTGCTGATTTAGCAGAAATCAATTGTTTCTTTATAATTTCTGTAGAAATAATAAGTTATAAGTAGATTATTATAAATAAGTTAAATGAGTTGTAATCTTACTTCTTTCATTTGCTGAAAGTGCTCTCTGAAATAACTATAGGTAGATTAATGTTTAGCGTAAACGATCACAACCGAACAAGTGTGTAGCGTATCTGTAAAACGAAGATCATTTTTATTTAAATTGCTATTTGAGATTTGCGTAAGAGATTTCGTGTAAGCATAAGAGTTACATATTCCGTTTGAATGAAACAGCCTGTTTGGTATAGAAGATTATTGCGTTTTCGTACAAATACAGAGTGGCTAATGAATGTTACTACCAAGATATTAAATAAAAAAAATTGAAAGTTTTTTGTCCTAGAATTATGCTGAAAGGGAATCTCATTCAACTCCGTGTGGTTTCCACTGAAAATTCTCCAATGAACTGATTTCACAAAACATCACATTCCATTGGGCCAAAAGAACTCCTGACATATGTTTCTAATTTTTTCTTGTGGGGTTATTGTGAAGAGGAAGTGTATAAAATAAAGCAATACATTCTAACGATAATTAAGGTTAGTCGCGCTGCAACTCTTCAGGCAGTGATTAATAACGATGCACAGTGGGTGGTTTTGAAAAAAAAAAATTAAATAAATCTGCAGTTTTGAAACAGTTGGTCTGATTTGAATAAAATTTCGTATGGCATCAGGGAATTTGAAAATTTTGAAATGAAAAATTCTTAAATTTTTGAGAATTTTCGGAATTTTTGAAAGTTTTTTTTTTTTTTGGAATTATGGAATATCTAGTTAAAATCTCTACTTTTTCTTTCAGTTTAGCACTCACCTAAATTTCTCTATAGATGCGAAATTTCATTAAAAATGGTTTATAATTAAAAAAGTTATAGGATTTGTTTCAATATTACATTCCTACAGAAACTCAGTTGAAACTATTTCTTCCACTTTTTCCATCGCTTTGTCACACATGCATCACCGAGCATAGATATCACTTAAATTCAATTATTTTCAAAAACTATTAAAAAAAGAAAAATTTATTATTTTTCAAATTAATAAAAAACAATAATGAGCTGAAAAAACTTATTTGCATTTCTTAACGTAGCCACATTTATCAGCCACCCTGTTAATAATATTTTTCCAAATATTTGCAGAAATACTGATAAAATAATTAGTGGAAAATACAACTTATGGCTTAATTTCTTATTAGTAAAATGAACTTTTAACATTGATAACATTCACTGTAGCTGATACTCTCTCCGTTATCGTTTCCAAAAATGTAAACCTAGAAGCGGGATCTTGTCGATGTTGCCCAGAGTTGACCAGTTTTTGTTTTATCTTTTAGCTCTTACCATTTTGTGTGCTCACTAAAGATCAATTTCAATACCTGGTTATAATAACTTCTAACGTACTCAACTCATCTTTCATATTTGCTTTTCACCTGCTATCGACAATTCAAGTGATTAAACAAAAAATATATTTTTGGAGGATACATCAAATAAAAACGAATTCTCTTAATTACGTTATTTCCCTTAATGTTTCCCTACCTATTAAATCGGCTTACGTATAATTCTTTAATTTTGTATTTTTATAGAAAAAACCCAATTGATAAGAAATGTACTTATTCGTTGATTTTCTCAACATTTTCACAACACCAAAATACCAAAATCAAGCATTAATGTAATAGTAAACTCGTCGATAATGCTTTTAGTTTCAAACTGTAATCTCTATATTGAACATTTATTTATTTATTAAGGTAAACACAACAATCATATCTTGAAAGGTAAATTGACATAAGTATCAAAAAGGTAAAGATATTGATTTACCAGTGATAAATGAGCTAAGTTATAATTTCCGATAATCTCAGTGACAGTTGTAAGATATTTAATGCAACTACCACAAAGCACAACAAAAAAAGCCAACAATTATCATACTTATAATACAATTAGAGGAGACAGTGGGAAAAGATGTTAAATACACTTTTTGAAAATAAGTTTTTGGATTACTATCGATAATAGTTTGTCTTTTAAGGCCTCAGTTACTTGAATACTATGACATAAAACTTTATACTGTCTTTATTACTGCATGTATTTTTTGGAAAGAGTGTGACGGTTTCAAAATGTCTTTCGTCGTTCTTTTAATTTGATTTGGATTGATTCCACATTTCTATAACTTTCATTTTAGTGATCACTCTAACTTTTGTGCCAAAATTTTCCTACCGAGTCGTCCTTTTCAAGATTATAAAGGTAAATTGATTCTGAATAAAAAATTAACTTTATTCATTGAATTATTTATCCATACATCGTTATGCAGGAAAGCCAAAAAGGCCACTTATATGACATCACAAATAAAATATAAAATTCTTTAGTACAATATTGAATATAAAAAAAGAAAAAAAAAATTGTATTTTGATAAAACCAAATTTAAATTACAATTGCGAAGCGATGAAAAAACCTCCCGATCTGTGCCTATATTGCCAAATATTACTTGCGGTTTCCGTCCTCCAGATTCCTTATATTAAATTGTTGGCTATACAAAGTAAAGGGAGTCCCAACAAGAAGGCAAGATTTAAATTTGGCGCCATTCGAATTGTCATTGTTTGACATTTGAACAATTGTTATTGTTTGCTAGTAGAACGTACGAGGTTAGTAAAAATGGAACGCCACATGAACAACGCATTCTCATTGTGAAATTGTTTTACCAAAATGGGGAAAGTTATGCAGCTACAGTTCGAAAATTGCTATAAATTGGGGTCACAATAATGCTCCAAAAGAGTCAACTGTAAAGAGATTAATGGATAAATTTGCCAAAACTGGGTCTGTTAGTGATGTAAAGACAACAACACACTTTCGACCAGGTCGATCGACCGAAAATGTCGCAGCTGTACGTGATGATGTCTAAATTATTTGACAAAAGATTTGCATCTTCATGCATACAAAGTTCAATTGACTCAGGAGCTGAAGCCAGCTGACCATGGACAGCGAAGAGAGTTCGTTAATTGGGTATTGGAGAGACAACATGAAAATGCTGATTTTGCCGATAAAATCATCTTCAGTGAAGAGGTCCATTTCCATCTTGATGGCTTCGTCAATAGGCAGAATTGTCGCATTTGGAGTGAGGAAAATCGTCGAGTGATTCACGAGAAGCAAATGCATCCTCAACGTGTCACTGTGTGGTGTGGATTTTGGGCTGGAGGAATCATTAGACCTTTTTTTTATGAAAATGAGCATGTCAATCGCAAACAGTCAATGGTATTCGGTATCGTGAAATGATAACCAGTTTTTTCGTGCCTAGAATTGAAGAAATGAATGTGGAGGGCATGTGGTTTCAACAAGACGGCGCCACATGTCATACAGCCAGAGAAACAATTCAGTTGCTGCATCAGTCATTTAAATCTTGTGTTCTTGTTGGGACACTCTTTATTATACACCCATATAATCATAATAATATGAAAGGCTACGTCCTCACATATTAAGGCCTCAAAATCGAATGCAGTATTTGAATTTCAATTGATGTGTTGTGAATTTCAAATAAAAAATTTGATTTTCAGTTTATATCATTTGAATATCGATTGATATTTCGAATTTCAAATAGAAGTTTTGAGTTTTAATTGATTTTCTTTGAATTTCAATTGAAAATGGCGTAGTACAGCTTGTTTTCATATAGTGTTCAAAACGGTACACGACCGATTCGTATACGAGCGAAATTTGTTCAAATAGCGTTTTTATAAAACCTATGACATCCTTCATTAACGATCGAAGCTTTCAAGAAAAAAATGTTGACATATGTATATACGAGTATGAACGTATTTCTTCAACATTTCTTCATAAGAAAAAATAAAAAAACCAAAATCTACTCTAATTTTAAAGACGAGCACCAATATTTGTTCGTCTGCTTGACGACGATCATCATAAACTGGATACACTCTGCAAAATTGTTTTTGAAAAGTGGAAGAAGTAAATTGCGATGTCTAGAAAATTCAAAATTGTTTGAGTTATTAAGAAGAAGCTGATAGAAAAGAGGTAGACGTTTTATTAGAAAAAGTGGATGCTTAAAACAAATTACTGACTGGATCAAAGTAAGGCCAGCAAAATCTCTGGGAGAGAGTTGGAAAGATACTTTAGCGCTGTTTATCGACTTATGATTGTCAAAGGGAAGATATTAGATTACATTTTTCCTCCCAACCAACGTATCGAAATAGGTAAAACTTCAAAACCTTTTGGATCGTAATGTGAGATGACTTTCAAAGTCTGCATGATAGGGAGATAGATTTATTTGCAGGTAGACTCACATTGATCAATAAATGGCTGAAATGAGTTAACTATAATAGATGCAAATATATTTAAAGCTTCTTCGATTGTCCCACAGCTGAGAAGTGTAGTTTCTCAGCACGGGAAAAATCATAGCTCATCATTATCAGTCCATTTTAGACCTCCGATATTATTTCAATATGCTTAGCCTTAGAAACAATCAAAATTACTGTAAGTTGTGTAAAAAAATCGAATTAATCATCTAAAGCCTTCTGTTCTTCAAATGAACGATGAACATTTTTTTTTTTTGATTTTTTTCTTAGAACGATTGAGGGCAAATTCTTTATTCTTTCCATCAAAAACTGCCAAACTTTTGGCTCAAACGAGTTCTGAGAAGAAACTTACTATCACTGTAAATTTTAACTTATGGCAAAAATTTGAATCCTTGCCAATTAAAGAGTAGTCAAAAGAAGCATTAAAAAGCAAAAACAAAGATTATAAAAAAATTAGACACACGAATACTTGGACAATTTTGTAAATTAGACTTGTTGGTGGCCTATTTAGATCCGCTTAATGCATCACAAAAACACCTCAGGTCACGAAAGGATTTGGAAGAACTTATCTACAGTTCCGAAATGTTAAGTTTATTTCATTTCACTTTCACTGTTTATGACTACTCTGAATAGAATTTACTATTAAAACGTATCTATATTAATGAAAGTTATACAAGTTTCAATAATTAAATGATGTTTGAATTACTTAATATGTAATAGTTTTGTGGTAAAAATGTTTCAAAAATATATATCTGCAATACAAATAAAAAATGTTATGTAAATTGAAAACGCTGCATTTGTTTTCTTTCAAACATCTATTGCATTTGAAAGTAATTTCATTACTTCAAAATTTCAAATTTTTCAAAAAAAAAAAAAAAAAAAAAAAAATGGAAAGGTGCTACTGCGTGCCGGCTCATCACGATTCTAGGATAAGCGTTTTCGCTTGGAGTTGTCACAATCGGTCCTGGAAATGGGTCGATTATTTTGTGGTTCTGCAGCGATTCGCTAATGGAAATTCGGTGCATGATGTTGCTTTGCGTTAACTCGCATATTATCAACACATTATGTTTCTCATTGTATTCAGCGTTATTAAAGTGGTTTCAAAACGTTTTCTTATGCAATCCTGGCTCCTGGACAATTGAAACCGTGCTAACATGATGTGCGTCTTCGTTTAAATTCAGCTGTCCATTTCTAAAACCTATCTGTTGACTGAAAAATTGAAGTGAAACAGGATCAAATTGCCTCCCCGACGCCCTCGAAAAAGACAGCATTACAACATTATTGATAAATATACAACAGAATAGAACTAAGTTTCTCTGATGATCTGTTGACCCATCCACTTTTTTCTTTTTAGCTATAAAAAATTAACACATTAAAAATTGATTTTGACAATTTTCGATTACCGTTGCGATCATTCTATTTACAATGAGCGCATTTCGTTTAGCCGAATGTAGCAGGAAAGACCTTTATTTGTGTTTATCTCCCAAACCAGTGAATATTTGTATGGCATGTTTTCTCATTTTTGCAAATTAAAATGTGCACAATATGTTAAGTTCCTACTATGAATCGGTAAGTAAAGCATAAAATTTATAAAGAGAAATGTTTTTAAGTTTTTGGTCAGTAAGAAATAAAGATTACTGCGTACAAGGAAAGTGGTCTAAACAATTCCCAAATCTGAGATGGTCATCCGAAATTTTTAGAAAATGAAGGACGATTACGTAAAAACTGCCAACGAAAGGTCGAACGAAGGTTTCAAAGCGACTGGTTAACCAAATTCGTTCATTGGCTACAGAAAACAAGTTGAGTGCTGCTGAAATTGTTCATACTGTTGAATTGCCTATAGGAAAGCGACGTGTTCAAGCTATTTAGGTAGCTTTGCCAAACCTGGTTTATGGGAAACCAATGAAAGCACCTCTCCTAACGTAGCCTTATAAAGATGCCCGACTCAAATTTGCACAAGAGAACATGAGCTGGACTTTCCAATGGAAGAATGTAGTTTTTTCAGCCGAAAAAAAATTAACTTGGATGGACCCGACGGATTGAGCTATTATCGGCAAGGTTTGAAGGCGTCAGAGTCACCACGCTTAAATGGAAATTTTGGTGGAAGCAGTGTAATGGTTTAGGGTGCTTTTTCGTTTTATGGAAAGTCAAAAATCTGCTTCATTCCCGAACTTTTAGAAGCCGAATTAATTCCTTTCCTGGAAGATCGCCATGACGAGGATGCTGTTTTCCAGCAGGACAACACATCAATCCACCGTTCTCGTCTAACAACGACCTGGTTTTCTTCAAAACAGCTGATGGTTTGAACTGGCCCGCACGCAGTCGTGATCTGAACTCGATAGAGAACTTGCGGGTGATATTCGCTAGAAAGGTTTGTGCAAATGGAAGGCCGTTTACATTTATTCAAGAATTACAGAAATATATGAAAAAACGCATTTACGAAGTGTTGATAAACAGAGGAGGCAAGACCAAATATTAAATCAATAAAAATTTCATTAGTGTTAAATAAATGTAAGAAAAAATTTCATTCGGCTATACGTAGTGCGCTGCAAATAGATGAATGATTTAAATAAAATCCATGTTTTTCTGCAAAGTCAAATACTTTGCTTGTTTTTTATGCGGAAGTTAAGTAGAACTATTAAAACTCTATTTTACGTAAAATTACATTAACATTTATAACTTTCACTGACCGGAATGTTCAAAAATATTTACTCGGCTAAACGAAATGCGCTCACTGTATGACCCAAATGCAGACTCATGAAAAGATACATATACAATATTTGTCACTTTTCGATGATTACTCAATGAACTATTTCCTATTTTCATTTAAACACCACAATACAAAAAATATTCAGAAACTTGACATTTCCATTTTATTTGACATTTTAAAATTTTGTTTTTTTTTTTATTTTTGTTCTTTTTAACTGCCAGACAGCTAGACATTGAAACAAAAAAGTGGACCACATGGAATTTTTTTAGTATAGCAAAAAAGTCATAAAACTAATATGCTAATGCTGCAGAATTAGTTCGCGGAACAAATTGGTCTAAAAATAAAATGTTAATCTTATATGCTTCCCCTAAAACACACGTGTATGCGCATTGATATGATATCATATGTGTTTTGTTTTTTAAAGCAGAAATTTTCTTGAACTTGGCACAGTTTTTAAAACTAAAAACACTGATGAGGCGGAGAAAAAGTATGACATTTGGAACGCCAACGACCCTGAGGGCGCCAATTGTTGCAAAACGATAAATAGTACAATATAACTCTGATTCAATATCACACTGATGAACAGTCAATTTGTTACAATAGCTGTAAGACAAAACTAGTGAATGCAGGAAATTGGAAGATTTATTTGAAATCTTTGAAGATATACATATGTATGTAGTCTGTCTTCAATAAAACAACCAATATATGTTATTATCGAATTGACAATTTGACATTTTGGAACGGGAGAAAAGTCGACCGGAGGGATATTAGGTGAAAACAGTGGGTTCTTAGATTATATTTATTTAGTGAGGAGGCCTTTGTATCGTTATCGTGATGTAAAACCGATGAGTTTTTTCTCCTATTTCCTATTTCGACGAATTTGCTTTCTCAAACGCCACATAACTCACAGATAATATTCTTTATTTATCGTGTGATCTTCTAGCAAAAATTCCGAGTGCACAATATCGCGATAATCAAAGAAATCAGTCATCATCGCTTTGATTTTTGAACGACTTGAAAGAGATTGTTTCTACTTTCGGCACTGTGGAAAAGTATGCATTCCGAAGCATTTTGTTCTGGATTGCACATTAAACTTCTAAACCCTATATAACCGGTGTGGCTATGTGTGCAGTTGCTCCATCTTGTTGGAATGAAACGTTGTTGAAAAAAACTCTTTCAACATCTCTTAATAACGGTTCCCATTGGCAGTTACTGTTACACAATTTTGTTCAAAGAAGTCTGGCCCCACAATGCACCTTGATGAAACTGCGCACCACACAGTGAGTCGTTCTTGGTGCAGGTCCGTCTCATGGAGCATTTCTGGATTAGATTCACTCCATATACGGCAGTTTTACTTGTTAACACTGCCATTTAGATCAAAATGGGCCTTGTCAGATATAAACAAGCAATTTATCACGTTGACTTCTTCGGCCATTTCAATCATTTGTTGACAAAATTCCAGGCGAATAGAAAAATCCAGAGGGGTTAACTCGCACGAAAACAACTTAAAGACATTATAAATTATCTGTTGTAACGACCGCTTCCAATTGGGGCCGATAAGTTTCGAGTCAAAACGTTTAGATTTGTCTGAATTACCAGGGCTGTAGCCGCAATTGTGTAATATTTATGAAAAGATTGATGTGGTTTATAGTCTGAAGCCGTAATTGGGCCGTATTTTTATGAAAATGGCATTGCATCTTCAAAAACGACGATGTGAATTGGCCATCAAGATTATGCGACACGACTCCATTGACCAATCGTCTTTGAGGTTAAGAAAAATGTTTGGTTAACTGAAGTAAACCACAATCATGCAATGAATTTAAAACGAACGTTATTTGTCAGGTTTATATTCGAAAGTGTCGAAAAATTGGTATTATAAAATCCACTTTTTTAAAAATATCAGAGCATTCATTCACCCGAAATTATTTTGAAATAAAAGTGTTATTAATTAGTATCTGAAATAAATGAAAAATCATATCATATTTTTATTTCAAATTAAAAGTATAAAGCTTTTATTTGATCATGTTTTGTAACGCAAACCATATACTATAAATCTTTTAACATACAAGGACGTGGAAATATCCGAAATTTTCATTCTTTGCAAAATTTATATTCTTAAGCAGATTCGAAATTAGTCAGTTATTAAAATCGCAGTTCATTCTATATATTCTATTACACATTCTTTATTTTAACTTTATTTTCGATACTCGGATATCTTTTGTCGATATTCTTGAAAATTTAATCGTTCAGATCTCCACAAATTGTGCGCTTAATAGAATTGTTCAAAAACCTTAAAAAATTTTTAATTTTTTTTTCATCAATTATGGTTTTACATTTTAGTGAATTTTTGTTTATTAATTTTTAATAACAATTCCTAAGCGGCGGTTTTAGATGTCAGTATAAAAAAATTGCACTGGAGGGCAATGACTGCATCAGTATCTTATTTAATTCATACATAAAAATGTGATGGATTACTGTGAACGATGTTCACAGAGCACTTTGTTAATTTGCTGTAAAACAACAATAAAGCCAAAACAGAAATTTGAGTCTGCTAGCTCCTCTCCCTCTATTTCCCTTACCAAAAATTAACAGGATTGTTTTGCAATTTCTACATAAAAGCAAAGGTTCAAAATATTTGGTGTATAAATTTCGACCAGTTCGTTTTGTGGTAAAGACGTTTACGATGACATTAACTTTTTCAAAACCTGAGTAGGTCGGGAAAATAATTTCAAATTCACAGGTTACTTTATGCTCTAAACAATATTAATTAATTACATAATTAAAATATTAATTTTAAACTAATGGAATTTATGCGTTGAAAATTAAAAGCGAAAAGGAGATTTTGGTTAAATCCACCATGTTGTATGGTTCAAGTCAGGTCTAGAATGGACCAGATTAATTCCAATCAGTTTTGGTCCTGCAATGGACTCGAATATCTTCAAAATTTATCATAAAATTTATCAAAAGTTATCATAAAATCAAATTCTAGAATTTATGGTCATTTGTATGGAGGTGCCTGAAGAAGAATAAAAAATAACCTCAAAATTGAATGGCGAGGCTGCTTTATGTGAATGACTTCAAAGTTTAAGAAGGGTGAGTCCGATGTCAAAAATAAGAAACTTAGGGGAAGACCGAAAGTGTACGAAGACGCGGAATTGGAACCATTATCGAAAGAAGATTCAAGCCAAACGCAAAAAGAACTTGCAATTACATAAGGAGTGGCTCAACAAGCAATTTCGTGTCATTTGGAATTGTTGAAAATGATTCGAAAAAAAGAAGATTGGGTTCCATGTGGATGGACGCCCAGATTTTCTACATGTGAGATGCTGCTTGCCAAGCATAGTCAAAACGGGTTTTTGAAACGTAAAGTCGCTGATGGTGAAAAATGGATCCACTACTACAGGATGGCTCAAAAAAGGCCTGCCTTATAACTCTTGTAATAATTATTTATTTTAATTATTTGTTTAATATATATTAAATACATTTTATGGAAATTTAATTTTTTGCTCGCGTTCTCTTCTGCGCGTTTTGCAAAAGACGAATATTCTGTTTCAATCGTCCAATAGTATATGGTTTATTAACATACACTTTGTTCTTTAAGAAGGTGGCCAAGGAAAATCTGAATTTTTTGAATTCAAACGAATTGCATATTGTAGTCGTTGTTGTAGTCTTGCTGCAGCAGTGCTTGCATAATTTGAATGCTGTATGGATGAATTCTAGGGTTCAACTTGAAAATTCTTGGCATTATTGTTCTGAAATTACCCAATTAGCCGAAACGACGACAAGTTGAGATGAATGGATAAGTTTCACTCTGCCGCACAGCATCCTCGTTGCCTTCAATGCGAATATTTCGATGAGCACCTCTTCCAGGCTTGTCGATCACTGAATATCATTCCTCAAAACGGCCGTTACAAATTTCCAAGAATCGAAATATAACCTGGAAAAAACACAATTATATTAGATAATAAAGTAGTTATACGTTTTTAACGTTTTTATTTCTTATTTGGTCCACCCTATATAACTTTAACAGAGAAGTCGAATGTTCATAGGGAAAAACTGATGCCGTGTATTTGGTGGGATCAACTTGGCGTCGTTTATTATGATTTGCTTAAATCGAAAGAAACCATTAACAGAACTCTTAACCGGACACAATTGATAAGGTCGGGGTGAGTACTTACGGAAAAAACGCGTACACTACCGCTCAAGCCCCGACAAAGTTGTTCTATTGCGTTTTAATGTTTGCCCACATATTGCGGCGCTGATCAAAACGTACCTAAAAACTTTCAACCTTCCTGTCCCACCAAGGAAGAAGCGTTGGTTAAATGCTATTCACGAGTCTGGTTAACTGGTTAGCTGGTAGATACGACAACTGCTATAAATCTTCACAAAACTTCTCAACAATAGGCGATATCGGTCCTCCCAATCAAGTTTCAGGCACATTATTTGACCGATTTACCAAAATTCAATTTGTTCCTCCTTCGTCTTAATTTGTAACTGGAAGAGCTTAGATTTTTGTTGATTGCATTTTATTTTGAATTTATTACTGCAGTAATCTAGATTTTTCTACGTTATATTGATTTATAACGCTAGAACTTTCCACATAAAAGGGCCGGTTTAACCCACATATTGTTATGTTCAAATAATTCAAGCAGCTGGATTAAAGAAGATTAAAGAAGAACGCAAAAGGTTTAGCAAAAATGTAAAGCATGAAATTTGTAAGCAATTTCACATTTCTTATAAAATGTATTGTAAAGTAAAACACGTGACTTTCTATTAACCAGCTTAAGCAATTTAAATTTTAATATAATGTTTATGAGCATTTTGTTTTGTTTAAATTTATTTGTTTTTTACACGTAATCGTGATGTGAAATTACTTTTCACGAGTTGATGGAATATGAAAGTATTTTTTCCGATACTTTACGTAAAAACGCTATCGGCTAACGTTTCAAATGAATTTTCTGGTTTTTACGCCTTGCCCACGGTGAATACAACAAATTGGTGATATCATAACAGTTAAGCTTAATCTTTATGGCAAGCTTATGAATGCTCGGCGGGGGAAGGCTTAATACGTTTTATATTTTTATCGATTGAATAAGTAAGCGGAATTTCTATTACTCGAGCTGTTTGCATTGTCTATTTAAGCTGCTTTTATCAAGAGGAAGTTCTATTACTCGACCTCTTGGTTTGGTCTCTCTCAGGAAAATTTGGCAAATTCTGTTGTTGTTTGAGCGCACTGCGGTAAGGGCACACCTTACGTTCATATGAAAGTTAGAATCGTTTGCTGTTCTCATGCAGGAATGGATAGAATGCAGTTGAAGTATAAGAAATACAGAATGGGGCATCACCGGGTTATCCACTTTTCGGTTTCAAAAGTAAAGTTAAGTAAAACAGACATAAAGCTATGATTTCGATGAAACTTTATAAAAAAAAAAAAAAAAAAAACTAGAAAAAAGTTAAATGCAAATTTTAGCCCGCTCAACAGGTTGAAAAAAGCTACATTTAGCGGGGACAAATCTAAATTGACAACACTGCCTATTACGGTAATTGGCTAAGGTCGCTCGCCAACGATCACAGATTTCGCGGAAATATTACACCGTTGCTAGTTTTCATAACTTCAATCTCAATGAAGCACGGGATAATATTATTATTCTCTAGCCTGTTGCTAGCTTTTATTTATTTATTTTTTGTGACCATCTTCAATAAGTTTGGTCTACTAAATCATAAATATATGTAATATAATCAAATTTTAATGAAAGATATGAAAGATTTTGAAATTATGAAACCAAGCTTAATCTTTGAATTTTCTACCACGTATCCACGTATAGAGGTATAATTTTAGGGCGACTGTGGATATGAGTTGTATACCGAAAACTGCGTGTTCGAGCACATCAAAATACAGAAATAGCGTTGGCTAAGCGCTCCTGCGCTAAAACTCAGTTAGAAAAACCAAATTTTGAAGGGATAGATAGATAGGACAGTAGATAGGAATATATATTCTAATCGGCATCTGAGAGACCAAGTAAAGAAAATTAAAAGGAGAGTAAAGTAAAAGGGAAAGAGATGATCTATGTTAGGATCAGATTGAGTTTATTCGGAAAAGGAGAGGTGCTCACAATTTAAGACGCGTACGATAAGTGACCATTTTACCTTATATAAACTTCCGAAGAAGTTTATCCACTTTGTGGCTCCAGATTTAGGCAAAGGTTTAATTAATTTACAATGGCTGTTTAAGTTTAAATATTTAAGGTCCTTTTGTGCATTTTAAGATGCAAATAATAAATTTTAAGAAGTAAAAAGGAATACGGTATAAGAAACAAAATTTTAAATATAAAATTAATTAAATTACTAAATATGATTGTGTCTAGACTGCTGAGTATTAGGCGCCAAGTTAACAAAACTGCCATTTGAAACTAAAACACAATTCGTAATCTGTTTATTGTAAATTTTTAATATTTTCCAATATTTTTAATTTAATTTTTTTTTTTTTTTTGTTCTTTTTAGAGATTTTTTCCTGCTCTTCTGTTCATCGTAGCTGGTAAGTTTTCCCTTCATCAATTTAGTTAAATTTTCGGTCTTACGCAATAAAACTAATACTACACATAATACGTAACAAACTAAAAGGACAGACACCAAAAACTTGACTGCTCAAAGTTTTTATATCCTCTATCATGGATTCCGAATCGTGTTAGCATGTATGCTGTATTGATTCGTCGTAGGATAAGTGATTGCGACTTAAACGTTCTCTGCTTATACGTAATATATCGAATTAATTCATGTTCCCAATGGAACATGTTTGGAAACATATATTTAAATATTTTCCAATAACCCCACGCCCAATTTGTGAGAATGTCACTAAAAAGTGTATGAACGTTGTAGGTTTACTTCTGTATCTAAATGAACGTTTCCAACATAAATTGATCTCCTTATGAATAAACGATAAAAATTTAGGGAAACATCGAAAACATCCTTATTTTGGCATGTTCTTCTTCCTACACTAATTTTGCCAATTGTGACACATGCGGTTCATGCTGTTGTTGACTTTTCAAGCATAACATGCCGACTAAACTCATTTTTGTAATGAAAAATCAAATGTTTTTTTTATTACTTTTTGGTAATTAAGCCTAAAATTGAGGCGGTGTGTTAAAAATGTACGTCAATTGGAGCGGATCCCTTCTCCCTCTAACATATCTTTCGATATTAATTAACGAGTAAATGGTATATAAGTTAGAAAATTTCTGAAAAACGAATTTATTTAGAAGTGGATTCAGTTTTCATTAATTTTGTACTGTTGACCATTTTATCCCACTTATGACACCTACAGAATAGTACCAGGTAGGTCGGCGGATGTGTCAAAAACTCCCTTTCCCATTTTTCCAGTAAAAATCCTAATTTTAAGAATTTTTCACTAGCCATACCTACGATAAGGCAGTCCTTTACAAATATATAAATTGAGGTGGTTCATTCCTGAACCAACTACTACTGTGCTCTGGTTTTAATTAAAGAATAGTAAAGATTTTAGAGTTTTTTCCAAACGTAGGTTTATTCGTGGAAGACATATTGACTTTTTGCCAGATAAATTAGCGTCCAAAAACGCTTTCTCCTCTCGTATAATCTTTCGACTTAACCAGTTCACTAGTGAATATTCGCCATTTAATTTTTCAATATCTACGCTCACACTTAGGGCGCCGTTTAAAAAAAGTGTGTATATATATGTGTTAAAATGGATTTTTCGCGTATATACCCGACTTTTTCAGGAAACCAGGTAAACCCGTTTTTCGGTTTTTCTGAGGAGGAAAGTTAGAACTAGAAATGTACATACTTTTCTTAAGAAAACACATACTTTAGTAAAAAGTAAGGACTCCTATATATTGTACGATAAAACACATTTATTGGAAAAGTTTTATCTCCAACCCTCTTACAGAAGACAATCCCAAGATCCTGCCAAAGTCTTATGTCAGTTAATGCATTACATTATGATTATTTTTTGTGAATGAATCAGAAATGCAATTTCAAATCTGACTTCCATTCCAAAGGATCCAATATATTACCTACAATAAACTTCAAATAAACTCGTCTTTAAAGAAGATTCAGACTAGTGCAAAACATTGACATTACACTTGGATTCTCTGATTCAGATCAATATTTTTAAAGTGAAACATTAGAGAGGTGATAAGTGTTGTAGCATCAACATGATGGTTGAGCCTCCGAATATTAATATAAAAATTGCTATCATCTGATCTATGACATAAATGTCATAAACATTAAACTTATAAACTTTCCGTTTAAATAGATATGTCTGAAAAACACTGGCAAAAAATTTCTTAACTGTCTACGACATGAATGTATGAATTCCGAACAATAAGTCACGATGTGCAGAGGAAAATTAAATTAATTTCTGAAATCTAGTGCTAGAGGTGTTATAGCTGTGCCTAATCAACGTATCAAAAGCGATCGTAAATCTTTCCCTCTTCAATAATTATTACAATAAAAGTAAAAAAAGCAACTAATTCAAATTAGCTAGAAAATCCCTAAATCTGCGAATTGATTGTCCGTAATAAATGCTTTGTTTCATTCAACAGTTATTACGATTAATATATCATTAATAACCATAAAACCAGTTGTTTGGAAAATACATAAATTGCACAGCAGGCGAATTTTAGGGAATAACAATATATATAACAATATATGTATATAATGATACTTTAATGCCAAACACAGGCAATTACCGAAGTATCATTACGGAATAGTAGCGCAAATCAACTGAACTGTTTGGAAAAGTTGCAGAGCTTCCTAATACTGTAGTTTCCAAGCACTTATTATCGCTTACATTTATTTAATTATCTAATGTGTTTTTATTCGGGATATATTTTCGAAACTTGACTTTTCTTTTTACTAACTAAACATAAAAATATCACTGGTTTCAATATCTCTAATTGTTACAGATTGCTATGTACTGTCTTGTACGAAGATAGGAATTTAAGTCTAAGGTGGCCACAGTTGTTAAAATAGCTTCATTTTTATTCTTATATGCAATTTGTTACGCTAAATAGAAGTATGCAACATCCTGACCTCCGTAAGATATAGTTTAGCAAATATCGATAACTTCCTTCTCTAACTCTGTATTTTAAACTCATCCCACATTATCGATTTTTCTATTTGTGACACCTTTGGTCTCTGGCTCGCCTTTTTGCCAGATAAATTGATAAGTCGGAAACGTCCTTTTTCCATAATCAATCCGCGAAATTTGAAAATTCACCGTATTTTTTGAACACACTCGTATACATACATTCAGTTGGGAAAACGTGTTAAAAATGACTTGTTCATGCAAGGAGTAAATCCAACTTTTGAAAAATAAATCTTTTTCGGAAATTTTCTAATATTTTTGCGATTTGTTCGCTAAGGAAAAGAAATCTACGGTAGTGGTTTGTAGTTATAGGTGTGGTTATTGTGTAATACCAAACAAGTCGGGTTTCCACCCGAAAAAAGTAAGATGAGTCGACGTATGTATATACAGGGTGCCTCTACAGAAATTTTATATTTGTTCAGCTTACTGCGTGAACGCAACGAATCCCAGCGGTGAGGGGAGTTGCCAGGAGTCTGGCTTTTAGGAATTCTGCCGCCATGGACCGTTTCTCGGAAGCGGATCGTTAATTCAGCGACTGTAGGGCTTATAAATTTGTGCAATATTCGAGTTCTTCGCCACTCAAATGATGCGCCAAGCATTTATCTCATCCCATTATCCCATTTAGAGATGGGTTCGATACTGGAAAACCGAAATCCGGGCAGCTAAAATCATCAAGAAGGATAGAAAATACAGAGAGTGTTAATCATTCCGTTCATAACTATATGATTTTTACTATTCGGAAGCGTGCATATGTTTTATATTTCGATCATCGATCATCACTACACCGCATCCTGTAGTTCTGCAAAATAAAATTGGATTAAATTGGATTCGTAAAGTAGGCAATTAATTGAGCACTTTTCAATATTTAGTAACATCTTGTTCACGTAAAAACATCATTTTAATTTTAATGCAAATAAGCATAACTACCGCTACTGCAAGTATCAGAAGCCAGCCCCTTCATTCAATTAAAGTAACCATATGGACAGCGATGTCATAGCGAGGAACTACCGGCTCATACTTCTTCGGAGATGAAATGAGATGTGAAGTTGCAGTGAATTAAAAACATTATGTGGAGATATCAGACAACTTATTGTCGAATGAACTGCAGAACTTTCGCGCCTATAAGCAAAAGAATAGGGTTCCATCAGGGCAGGGCAACTTTAGTCATGTCGAATACGTCTCTACACCAAATTAATTTCCAGTAGGGGTGACATAAACTTTTCCTGGAGTTATTTCGAATATAAAATTTACGCCACATGCGCCAGGGAAGTCTGCTTTTCTGCCTACCTGCCGAGCTAAGAAATTTTAGTGTTGTCTTAAATGAGCGCCGCGAATGCGAGGGTTTACATTTGCATTATATTATATTATTGGAAAAAAGTTCCCAAATCGTGTTATTCAATAATTAATATACATTTTTTTGGAAAGATTACTTTTTTTAATCGATCCACCAAATATGAACTTTCTTATGAGACATCTTGTATTGCGTATAGCAACATGCCGCTTTTCATGAGTAAAATCAGCTACGTCGATATAATATGCTAAGCCCACTTATCCTGCAACGAACCGGTACAAAGTCTATGACACTGTGAACCACAATCCACTATGGTGGACATATAAGCTGCTGTCAAGCTGAACTCTGCCCCGTCCATCTTTTTGTTATTAGAGGTAATAATGGTGTGTTATTTTTTTCTATTTTTTCGGCGGGGATTTTTGGAAGAAATCATATTTTTCAGAGATTTAGACTCATTGAATGAGTTCAATGTTATATAATAATTCCTGTATTGCATTTTGAAACTATAGTCAAGTGGAATATGGTCGATGCCTATTCGAGAAATTGTGCACGGACGAGTATACAGATTATGTCACAAATTTATTAAACGGCTCTCGTACCTGTTTGTGTATGAGTATCCACCTAAAACTGTTTTCATTTCACAAACAATACCTGTGCCGCCACCCACTGGCATACAATAGATAACTTGTATAATGCACTTAAGCGTTGCCAGTTGGAATAACAAAATGACTCAGCCGCACAAAATTTTGCACTTTTTCTTAATTGTAAACAAAAGCTAAGTTTATATAATTTCTTCTTTCTTCAATGAAAATTGGGGGACCAATTTGTTTACACTTTTTTCTTTTTGGCAATTATCCAAATTACTGTAAAATCATTATTGATTTTATAAACTGACTGAAATTACTGTCCGACTGTCGAAAGGTGGTTGAGGTGCTGCATGTTATAGAAGCAAAGAATTGGTTGGTAAAGTTCATAATTTAATTCAACTCAATTGAAAGGTAGCTAGTTAATTTTAATTTCATTGTTACAAGAGAAAAGTCCCCTCTCATTCAGTTGTTTGCAATTATAAATGTAAAATATAATGTTTATTAATTTCGCAATTTTTTGTATTAGATAGATTTGTTTACAATTTTCCTATTCAAATTTTATTAATTTTATCACGAAATATTAGCAAATCGCATAAAATCAGGTTTTAATTTTAAATTGAAGTACGCTTACAAAAACAACAACACAACAACATTGAAAAAAGTTCAAATGGAATTAAATTGCTTTCATTATTGCTGCTGTAGTACGATTGGATGCGACTTCTAATGTGTTGTGAGTGCGGCAGATAATTTGTAATAGTTGAATGATTTTCCGAATGAATGGGATTTTGTTTTGTACAAATTTCTAGCAGACGAAACGAAAAACAAAAACAAACTTAACATTTACAGTTATTTGGCAAAGAAAATGTAATATAATATAATATATGTATATGTATATAACAACAATAGTACCGAATAGTTACAATTAACTAATATCGTATAACAATTATTGATAATTTAAAATATTTGCAAAGTGAGAGCAATTATATTAAATAAAGTGTTACATAAAAGGGTGGAATTCAAGATATGTCTATTAAATGCAATGCACAAACATCAGATGTACGAGGGCGGTCCCAAAACTAGCTGACATAACAAAGAAGACACAAAAAAAACTTGTTTTTTTTATTTTTCAACGTATCGAAGATAAACTTTTTCTAGCGATATTTAATAGCTTCTATACCCTGTTTATAGTAATAACTGTCAAACTCCTTAAAACTGCCATCAACCGCAGACTCCATGTGTTCATTGTTGGCAAATCTTTTACAACCGAGCCATTTATACAAGTTTGGAAGTAGCAAATAGTCCGAAGGAGTTAAATCCGGCGAATAAGGTGAAGCAATTCGAAGTTTAATTCATTAATTTTAGCCATACCAATGGTGAATGTGTGAATTGAATAATTATTTTGATAAAAGAACAATTTCTTTTTCGTCAAATGTGACGTTTTCCCATAATTTCATTGCCTAAACGCTACAATAAATTAGCATAATATTCGCCGTTGATGTTGTTGTTGCTTTTCGTTTCTGAATATAATAAATAACTCTACTGAAACATCTTTACGACGCTATTTTTGCTCTATTGAAAGCAAGCTCGGCACCCATCTTGCGCACATCTTTCTCATCTTTAAATCTTCGTTCAATATCCGATGTATACCATTTTTTTAAATACCTTTCATTTCAGCTAACTCACGCATCTTCGGCCGACAATCATCCACTTCCATTTTCTCTTAACCGTGTCTGACCTGGACACCTCAATTGGTCCACCATTATGGTGTTCGTCTCGGCCTCGTACGGCCTCGTTTAAATATTGCTACCCAATATTTTACAGTCGTAAACGAAAGAGCAGACTCTTCTAGTGTAATTTAATTACATAACGGTGACCAATTTGTTCCATGTTTATAAATTCATTCGGATCGTTTAATTTTGATGGCTCAAATAAAAAATACTAAACGACGTGGCTTAAGATACATGTTTTATAAGGTTGCCACTTACTACAAAATATTTGTTTTCAAATTACCGGCACCATTTATGTGTCAAATCGGCTAATTTTGGGACCACCAAATGTCAACACTTTTATGAAAATCTATCCACTTTTAATTTCCATTTGAAATTTGTTCGTATGTATTAGCTGTAGTGAAAAGATAACCATTATTTTTGCATTTTGTTAACATTCATATCTTTCAAGCAGTCGAATTTGGCATACATCATGCTATTATTTGCTCTGGGGCTGACAATGTGACAACATTGCCACATTCTTTTTGGTAACTGTCACACAAATTGGTCGATTTATCGAAATTTAATGTTTTCCCACACATCCCTAAATAGTGGACTACAGTTACTAAAATTGTTGTCCATTGTATTGCATTATAACGTTCGGTAAAATTTGAGAATATCGACCGTAAAACCAAGACAACAAATTACCTAATTCAACCCCCATATGACATTGACAGAAATATGTGTACTGCTAGGCATTCTATTGATATAAGATGTAGTAAAAAGAAATCCAGGATTTGTGCATGATATTGAAAGCTTTATTTAGCATAGTTAGAATGATTCGATTTAACTCAAATATGCACAGTTTTATTCAATAACTTGTTGTCATTTCATTTGAAAGTAGTTCCACTATGACTCTCTCATAGGAAGCTTCGTCCATATTGACAAAACACTGAAACAGGCGATTTTCATAAGATTTTCTTGAGACGAATTTCGCACAAGCAAAATCATTCACCATTGACAGGAACAGGTGGTAATCATTTGGTGTCTGGTCCGGGTTATAATCTGAATGCGTAAGAGCCTCTCAACCAAGCTCCCGAAGCTTCTGGCGAGTTACTACTGATAAGTATGGCCAGATGCTGTCCTGATGGAACAGAATTCTTCTCCTACTGGGCAAAGCTGGTCGCTTCGAGGTTTTGTTCCCTCGGACGATCCAATTGTTGGCAATACAGGTCAATACAATACAGGTTTGTCCACAGTAAGTGATTTCTTGCCAATCCCATCAAATACATAACAAAATCATCCTGACTGTCTGTCTTGCTTTGGCCACCGTATGTGCCCGCTCATGGCGATTCGACCCGACACTTTTCAGTTGGCGATTTCGTAAGTAGTTCACTTTATATCACCAGTTGACATTCTCACCAGAAACGAACTGATTGTGTTAGAATTCAGCAGCGATTCGCTGACGGAAATTCGGTTCATGAGGCTTTTCTGCCTTAATTCGTGTGGCAGCCATACATCGAGCTTCTTTTTGGATCCAGCCTAATTCAAACCCAAACGGTTTTTTTGTGCAATGTTAAGCTGCCGGGCAATCGAAACAGTACACATTAAATTCAGAATTAACGATTTCCATTATTCTATCGATATTTTCGGAAATTGGCTTTTCCCAGCGTGTTGCATCTTTAACATCAAAACTACCGGAACGGAATCGGCAAAGTCATAATTGCGCATTATTGATTTATACAGTATCAGGACCATAAATACTGCTTATATTCGCAATCTTCAGGCTTGCGTTATTGCTTTAATCGAAGCAAAACTGTAAAATATGGCGTATTTCCTCTTTGCTGGTATCCATCTTTAGCATGCTCTCAAACAATACTGAGCCAATTAATCACAAAACTGTCTAAGTAGTTTTTGGAGTATGAAATGTTATCTTTTTATCACCCCCTAGTGTAGTCCAATTGTTGTTATACAATGCGAGATACAGTTTACTGAATGAAGCCATCTGTTGGGAAAATAATGGATTTCTTTTTACTATATCATATTTATTAATTTTGTCTTATCACGGAATTGTGTAAATAATGGGCTTATTAGTACAACTTTTTTTTTAATTTATAGAACGTTTGTGAACTTCTTCTATCCTAAAAATATAATTTTGTACAAAACTATGGGGTTTTTTATGCTCATCGAGTGAAAATTTTTCTTTACAAACAAATGATAATGCATTTTTATATCACTATATTCGTACATGAAGATTATGTGTAGAGTTGCAATCAATTACCATATTTTATACGAGTATAGGGGCCTTGAGAAGGCCTGGGGTTTTCCTTTTATTTTTAATTGAGAGGCTGGAAAGTAAGTTGTCGGGAAGACATAGCGGATCTTACATATTTCATCGATTTGTTGATATTTCCCATGGAGTCTGCTTTCAGCGCTATGTAATTAATCAAAGACTCTTAAAAATAAGACTTTTTGATTGTCTTCACAACATTTTCTAATAATAACTATCTCGTTTGTTGAAGAAAAAATTTGTATCAACAAGAAAGTACGCCAGTTGTCACGTGAAGTCATAGACTACCGAATTTAATGACTCTTCTTACAATTTGTTATTAATTCAATATATTGTCTAGAATTTCAAGATTTTCAAATACAGGGTGTCCGTCGGGAAGGTATACTACTTTGCTTTGCCGCCATTTTGGTAAACATTAGTCGCGAAGTAGACACGTGGCAAATTTATTGTGAAAAATATTCGATAAATTAACGTGTTTTAGCCGTTAAAACATTTTATCAAAATCAATTATCGATTACTGTGACGACGAGAAAGTTACGTGAATTTTTTGGAAGAAATAACGTGCCAACAAGACGCGCTATTTATCGTGAAGTGAATGATTTCGAAGAAAGAAGGTCTGTAGCTGATAGGGTCAAGCATGGTCTTCAAAGAACAACACAATTTTGCACAAGGATTTGCATTTGTTTCCGTTTACGATTCAGTTGACACAAGAGCTTCTTCTACAAGACCATTTACGCCGCCGTACATATGCCAATAGGATGTTACAGCTCGCCCATGACAACCCCGATTTTCATGAAAAAATCATAATGAGTGACGAGGCACATTTTCATTTGAATGGATATTTGAATAAGCAGAATAGTCGGTTCTGGGCAATGGAAACCCCTCAAATAATTCATTAGTCACCTTTGCATCCATTAAAAGTGGCGGTCTGATGTGCAATTTGGTCAGGAAGAATCATTGGACCTTACTTCATTGAAACTGAAAACGGCGTAACGGTAACTGTCAATGGGGAGCGATATCGTGACATGATTGACAACTTTTTAACGCAACAACTGCATGCTTTTGGCTTGATTAACATGTGGTATCAACAAGACGGTGCCACATCGCATACAGCCAGGATTACAATGGCATTACTGTGAGATCTCTTTCCACAGCAAGTTATTTCAAGAAATCGTGATGTTGATTGGCCTCCACGGTTGCCTGATTGACTCCTCCGGACTTCTTTTTGTGGGAATATCTGGAAAGTAAGATTTATATAAACAAACCAGAAACTCTTGAGCAACTCAAACAAGATATTCGTGATGAAATTAATGAAATACCGCGTGAAATGTGTGAAAATGCAATGAATATGCTCAAAAGAGCTCGCATTTGTGCCGACATTAAATAAAGCATTTATCAATATAAGATCCGTTATCTTTCATTTAATCAAAAATTATAAACAAACAAAATATTATACCTTCCCGACGGACACCCTGTATAAACAAATGGTTAGTACGAAGGGGAAGAGTTTCAGTCAATTACCATAAATATCTTCGAATGCATACTATTGGGAGTACAGAAAAATCTCTTGTTTTTATTAAAAATTTATTGCAAAAAAACAGTACATTAGGTGTTATTCAAAGTATTATTCATCGAATGAGGCTATTGGGGAATTATCCCAATTTTTGGTTTCTTCATATGATATCTGCTGCTCGAACTTGCTAGATGACAGAACAATATCTCTTGAATACAATTTTTGGGATAGGATTTTCCATTTGAGGGTTTCTAAGTAGGTTTTGACCATTGCCAAAACTCAATAATTTTGTCATGTCTTGAGTAGTTGTGAATGAATGAGGATGACTCGGTTGAGAGCCCGAGTTATGGTTTTGTTTAATTTGAACAACTCACAACACATGCTACTAACTTTATTCTGCCAAATACACACCATAAGATATTTTCCTTTTCTTTCAGTCATCATATGCAAAAAACTTTTACGACTGTTCATATGGAACCTAATTTCCTTCCTTTTGAATGATTATGATTATTTATTGAGTCACTCTTAATATAATTAAATGTTCTTTTTACGTTTGGCTCTAAACTTCCCACAACATTGGTTACAATTCCGCGTCTACGTAGACTTTCGCCTCCAAAGTCACCGTTCTTAAACTTGTGAAACCGCTCTCCCATTTTCTCTTTCTAAAATCAGCCTTGCCATAACAAGCAATCGATGCACTCCAACTGCAGATTTCTTAAAGTTAAAGAAGTAAATCAAAAGTTATCGAAAACTATACAGTTGTGGTAAAATTGCTGTAGAACGTGCAGGATTCATAAGAGAACTTTTGTAGTAAATAAATTTGAATAATCTTAATGTTTCACTGACCTTTTCCGTCCGATAGAAGTATCGTTGATAACGCTAAACTAAAAACGCTAATACGGGCACTTCTAAGTGGCGAAATTTACATGGCGCCAAAAATTATTTCAAAAACAAAAAATCGCTAAAACATAAATGTGGAACATTTAATTGCCATAATGGCATATTTTATTTATCTCCAAAAGAAGCTTACATCCAGTGAAAAAATCAATATGAATCGACAAATTAAAAAAAAAATTGGTAAGGAAAAAGTAAATTGCTATCAAATCTCAGAAATGAGGCGTCAAATTGTAAAATAATCTTAATTTTTAGTCATATTTCACGTTTAGCGATATGTTTTTATTTTAATAATTTATTTTATTTTAAATTGTTTTGTGAAACATTGAAGCCACGCCATAGCATAAGCTTTCATTGGAGGTATAACCTGTCATTATTGTGGCGATTGAACACTTCGTTACCTGGTCATAAACACATTTTTGTTTTAGCGAATTGTTTGTTTTGGCAATTTTGAAATGATTTTTGTCATCTTATGAAAGAGAACTTCTTATTCTAATTGCTTTGAAACCTACTAAAACTAGATTGCCGAGTTGTTTGAATAAAAGTATTCGAGTACAATTTTCTGTATTCGAGCACTTTCTACAATGAACGGAAAAGATTATTTTCATGCATTAAATCAGCGGATGTTAATTTTGGCCATTTAGGAACTAGTTTTGGTCGTAGAAGTTTGTTAGTAATAATATAATCATAAAAAGCACGAAATTGGAACTATTTCAAATTTTCGGTTTCAAAAACTAGAACTGCTTCTTTTGTGATTGTACAAAGTCTGTGGACAGTTCTGCGGTCCTTAAAATTCCCTGTACTTTCCAAGTTGTCCATTCGTTTGATATCCATATTATTGTTTCTATAAGCCCCTGTACTATAAAATAACCTATATTAAAGGCAAAGGAACACAAAGTAAATATATATGTGTGCAGAGTTACTACAAACATTCTGCAATTTTAAATGTGTACATAAATTATTTCAGTTGGCAAACTTGGCAAAACTTGGGTGTAATCGCATATACAGCCGCCACTGTTAATGATACGATACGTTCTTTTGCTATTACTATTAACGATAGCAGTTCTACTTCAAGCAGTTAAAAATGTTATGACAAACTTTATAAAGCAATACTGAACATTAAAGCAATATAATAAATTATGACAGTATGAAGAATGATTATAAAGTTTCTAATATATCATAATATTTCACATATTATTGAAAAAAAAAAAAACAAACAAAAATAAAAAAAAAATGTTGTTTTGATTATTCCCCATTAAATGCAGCAAACGCAGATATAATTTTTTGTACAGATATATTAAACATTTCAAACAAAGTTTCGCTGTTGCTTGATTGTGGAGTAGCTCTTATTATTCAAATTCTAAACTTTCGAAATATGAAAAAAATAACCCAATGAAATTTTACGTATTTTGATATCATTTGCTGTGCTCGATATACAGAAACACGATTGTTGCTTAATAAATATTTCAGGGACATTTCTGAGAGTTGTATGAAATCTAACACTCAATATTATAATTCATATTTTGAAAATACGTGACCTTAAAGCTCAATGGTAAATTACAATTCATAAGACCTTAAAGCAGGTTTCTGCTGCTAACTGATTTACTATGCACAGAAAACAATATCAGTCAAAATTACATTCCTAATGGTATCAAATCGAAATTACGTGAAAAACATGCAATCTCTTTAAACTTTCATGATTTTTTTTTTTTTTTTGTTGATATTTTAATTTAAATGGTTTTCCAGCTCACTGAACGCCTTAAAACAGTTCCTACAGGGTTACACATTGCTTAGTAACCGATAATTAAAAATTAAAATAAAATTTATATCTGTTATAAATCAAGCTGTACATATGATATAAAGGGCCTCGACATTTAACCACACATCGTATACTGATCAAATTTTACACAAATTAATATGTTTAATTTAAAAAATTTAAACATAATAGGATCTTTCCTCAAATGTATAGGGACCTACGGGCCTTGAAATTTGACACAATGTAACTACTTTGAATTGTTTGATTTAAATCCAATTTTAAGACAACTTAGGACGTGTATAGTTTTTGATTGATAGCAAAATTTGGAAGAAATCGGGAAAAGCATTCTGACACATCTTCTATATAAATTGATGTTTTGGCGCAAAACTTTTGTCATACTATAAAAGCTTATTAGGTGACCAAATTTCTGACAAATTAACGAACTAGATTGCAGAATTTGTACGAAATCAATCTATGCCTTCTTGTATCTCCAAGATATGGGCCTCGAAACATAATCACACTATAATGTTCTATAGGGTGATCTGAATTTTAACATTACCGGGTTACCCACTTTTCGGTTTCAAAAGTAAAGTTAAATAAAATACACATAAATCTATGAATTCGATTAAATTTTTATTTCATTATAGTGCTTGAACCTTGCCATTATAAACGAAATGCAATGTCATACAAATGACCGCCTCTGGATTGGTTGTAGCATTGGATCCTTTTGAAGTAGTTTTCGACCACTTTTTCGCACATTTCGGGCGGTATCTCTGCGGTAACTTGACGAATTTTGTTTTCAAATGCTCCAACGTACAATGTACTAACAGAAGCGATATTTTCGGCAGTGTGTGCATTGCCATGATGCAAGGCCTGACCACATCTGTAAAGATTCCAGTTGCTTCAAATTTGTTTATAATCTTGCCAATTCCTTGCAGAATAGGTCGGTTATAACGACCATAATTACTCCGTAATGCACGAAAAGCGCCCACGCCGCATGTGTCGGCCCTTGTCTATACATACATGCAAAGGGATCTGTGGGCCCCAAAAACTGTTCACACTGTAACACCCTCTGACATCGCCGAAACAGATTAAATCCACAAACAACTTGAAGATTTCATGTCGTAGTCTATCAGTACTATCATTCAAAGCTCAAATTTTTTGGGTGGGTACATTTAGAACTTTTTTTCGGGTCACCTTATTATACGTTGTATATAATATAAAGCAAACCATTTCAATATTATCAAAATATTGTTCGTTGAACAATAGAAAATCACTCAGCCAGCTGCCGCCGCCCCCATTATTTGGATTAGGCAAACATGAATGACATAGAAATGAAACGAAAACTGCTCTTTCAAAACAATTTCAGTCTTCCGTTTTTAATTTACGCATATTTTTGTAACCTCGACAATGCAACTGGTTCTCCTTCGCCTTAGACATTCATTGCTGATGTGTGATTTTCAAAAAAGAAGGGGAAAAAGCATTCAAAACTATGATTCGTTGTGAATAAAAAGAATGCTCGACATTTTTTCTTCCGTATTTTCGGGTGATAAAACTTGTTATTGTAGTTCATTATAGTCATGTTTTGAGTTGCGCAGTCACACAATTAAAGTTCAACAACAACAAAAAATTAAATTTTTGGAAATAATTAGCTTGCAATTTTGACACGTGACATGTTGACTACATATTGCGCTGCTATGGATGGAGGGAAGAGGACTGACGCAGGTGCCATTTTTTTGCAATTCAATGCAAATACAGACAGTTACAGTGACGAACATTGGAATAAGGTTAATAGTCGAAAACAGCAAATATTTTTCAAATTGTTGCGCAAATATTTTCAACATTATTTTTATAACCTAAATTTATAGGGTTTCCTGGTTACACATCCTGGATAATATTATATTTATTAGCAAGTTAGCTTGTCCTTCCATTTGTTTGACACACTAGAACTTAAATTACTACATTTTTGATAAAAAATTTTAACTTAAAAAAGAAAATTATAATTTTTAAATCTTTTTATCTTTGTGATATTAGTATGTATGGAATGGTAAAAAAGCTTTCGTTGCCTTCTATATTCAGCAGGAGCCTAACAGCTGAGCACAAACAAGTAAATACAGATGAATTTGTGTGGGCTAGCAAGTTTGCAGATTATTTGTGTTTTTTTTTTTTTGAAAATGCTTTTTGAAAACATTTTATCGAACTCTGACGGGAAAGTGTTAGGAAAGTTAGAAAGGTATACTACATAATCAGTTAAAAACTACAAATTCCCTTAAATCCCATGAATGTGATATTGGGGTGGTATATTTAACTATTTGCACTGGAGATTGAGGAAGATCACGAAATAGAGGAATCCTTGATAGGAAAGGGGGATTAACTCCCTAACTGAGTTAGTTTCTGCTATATATAAGGTATAGTAAAAAGAAATCCTTTATTTTTTCAGTAGGCGATGTTACCCATTTGTATATCGCGCGGTATACATACATATATATATGTGATCGCATTACGGTAGATGGCGTTAGAACGATACAATTTCGTATTTAAAAAGCTGCTCAGACACTTTTGTGATTGCTTGACTCAGTAATGTTTGGGTGCGTGTCAAAGATGGACACCAGCAAAGAAAAATTACGTTATATTTTGCAGTTTTTCTTCGATGAAGGCGAAAACGCAAGCTAGGCGGCTGAAAATGTGAATAATGTTCATGGTCGTGATACTGTAATAGCCAATCATAAGCAATTTTGGTTTTATTGATTTCATTCCGATAATTTTGAAGTCAAGAACGCACTAACGTCTGGTAGTCCAACTATCGAAAATTTCGATAGAAAGACTGTTTCGATTGCCCAAGAGTTAAATATTGTACAAAAAAAAAAACCATTTGCAACCACTTGAAAAGAATCTCAATGTATGAGTTAAAGCAAAAAAACCTCATGGCTATTTGCAAACTGCTGCTCAATCGTAACAAAATCGATGGTGGTGGAATTGGTAAGTTATAATCTAATGCTCCCCTCTATGCTCTACGCTACTGCTCCTCTACGGCCAAATGCTTTATTCGGATCCGTACATCCAAGGGAAGTAATCTCCCAGTAGGATCACTCTCCATGATTGTGAATCGTTAGAAACTCCGGAAGCTTGCTGGGGAAATGTTTATGCATCCAGCTTATAGTCCAGACCTGGCATGATTACCATCGGTTCCTGTCTATGGCGTATGACTTTGTGGTCAAAAATTCGCCTCAAGTGTAGCTTGAGAAAATCTACTGTCCCAATTCTTTGCGAGGGAGATGAGCATTTCTGTGAAAGAGACAGAATGTGGAATTGTATTCAAAATGAAGCATATTCACGTTAGTCTAATTATGCTAAATGAAGTCTTCAATATCATGCAAAGGCAATGGATTTTTTTCTACACCATATATTTATGCTGTACTCGCCATAGTGTTTAATTAGCCGAGAATCGAGCTCGAAATTCACGTACATGGGTTCAAAACGCTTTGTACCATTAAACAACGTAAGGAAAGACCTGCGGCAAGAGTTTTCCTAGAAGCCCATAAGATTTAAGATTATATTTTCATATTCTTGTCCATTATAAAACGATAAATTGTAAGATTTTATACGTATGTTTTAAGCTTAATGTATATAGTGGTTGGCGTAGACACCGAGATCCGAATAAGTAATGATTTTTTGTGTAATACTACCTGATTTGTTAAATTCTGAGTAAAAAATGCAACAAAAGAGGGTGACCAATCCATAATACAAATGTCTGCGTTAAACAATAATCATAGCATAATTATAGATCATAGCAGCGAGAACACCACAAGGATGGACCGCAACCGGAGAATAATAAGTCTCAATACCACGCCAAGCAGATATGAGAAAGGCAATCCGCGAATATACCTCTGGGGCCAACTCTCACATATCAACCTTTCGTTACACGTTTGAAAAGTTTTCACTTGAAAACTACGTACTTTGTTACATAATTTCCATTTAAAAAACAGAGACAACAATTAAATTTAGTACTGTATTTGCCATTTAATACCACTTTTTTGCGTACTCTTTATGTCATCATCAAAACAAATAAAAAATTTAATTTAATGTAATTATTTAAAAATTCGAATGAAACCATAAAGTATATTTTTACTCCTGAATCCATTTGAAATTTCACGGTTTAAAGTTATTTTCGTCATGCAACCTGTTCTTTGCATATTTTAATAAGTAATAATAATAATACAATTTCAACTAAAGGTAATAAAGACATTGACACAATTTTCAGCACAAGCCCTTTTTTACGAAATGTAATATGTTTTTATTCATTCAATACGTTTAACACCCACAATCAATCTGTTAAGAATTGTATTGTCAGCACTTAGTATTGGTAATAAAGAAGTAAATATATGACAAACACAATTATTTATATCAACGCTTTCATTGGAGTTTTTTCTTGTCTTTCTTTCTGGTATCTGTCAACTATAATGGCATAATAGATAATTTGAGTCATAAACTTGGTGACTTCACCTTTTTGTCTTCTACTTACATGCTTACTTAAATGATCGTTGCTATAGAAATTAAACAAAAATACACTCTAAATGCTTCAGTTTTCAACAGAATTGTTTGTATCTTCCTGGTCCGAAGACATTGGCTCATTCTCGAAGACTTTGCGCTCTACAGCTTTTTCTAATCCGTCCACATATTGTAACATTTTAATATGTCTAATCACTTCTATGTCAGCATACAGATCATGATTCTTACCACGGTGGTACTCTCCATTAGCGATGATGAGTTCGTATGTCGATTGATTCATTTATAAGAGCTTTCTTCGAAATAAAAAGTCAGTAATCGGATAGGCGGTGTAACATGCAAACCGACCGTAACTTACATATCTACCATCTCATCATCAGATAAGAGATTGATTGATTGATTCCTTCCCATACATTACAAATTATCTCGCTTTTATAGTGTAGAATTTTTTTGGAATTGCTCAATAACCACGCCCACAGCTATTATAGTCTCTTACAAACATATATAAATTTGAAGTGTACCTTTCCGCATTTATCTAATACATCTTATATTGTTTTTAATTAACGAATATATGGTAAAAAAAATGAATTTAGCTTCATAACAATTTCTCCCAAGGGCGGCACTTGCCAGAAGCGGACAATAATCCAATGCACTT